>RAHM01000314.1:855023-866552 GCA_003713295.1 Parotia lawesii
AGTTTCTAGGCAGAATGAAGCTGGAATCTCCTACCAAGCTCATTACCTGACTACAACAAGGTGTGATTCCCTCCCCACGTACACTCATTTAGCAGAGGCTGCTMCTAAGACTGTAAGGTCTACCCTTATCACGGAGATAAGGCAGAAAAAACTGTCTCAAATAGAACACAACCAGACAGCTGTAGTTCCATCTCTATTAACTGCCCCACGCCTGCGCTCCCAAGAGAAGCAGCTAGTCCCAGGCTGGTAACTCACCGCTGCAAGTACTTGCAGAAACACTGGAGCTCCTGAAGGGTTTCCTTGGCAATCTGGAAAATGTCATCCTCCGGAAAGGGCTCCGTGAAGTGGCCACACACTTCTTCTGAACACCGGGCAATCCGGGCTTGCCGGTCTCTTTCTAAGGCACGTCTGCTTCCAAATAAAACAAACCAAGACTCTGCTGAGGTGAAGACCTCCGGCAAATGCCAATTCAATTGGCTGAGATGCAAACGGGGAAGTCCATCACATTTAGGAAACCGCTGGGAAAGCAAACACTAGCACGCAGCACATTGTACATACCTTAATTCATCAGTTGAAGCTTCTTTAACGCTCTCCTTTATTACTTCTTCCATTAATTCCATGCCCACCAACCGGCTCAACTGTTTTATTAGCTCTTCTCTTTCCTGCTTTTGCCTGGAAGGACAGAGAAAAGATTTACGCAAGTGAAAAAATTCACACTGGCAAACCTGCTGCTTCGTTACACAAGCACCACTCGCAGCGTCAAACAACTAATTCACCTAAAATTGATTTCCCGGTATCTGGTTTCTAAAGAAACAACCTTGCACGGAGCCGGGTTTCCCTCAAAACCACAGGTGACCGTGGGGTTCCTTAAGCAACCTGATCTAGTAAGTGGCATCCCTGCCCATGGCTAGGATGGAACTAGATGAGCTTTATGGTCCTTTCCAAACCAAACCATTCCAGGATTCTATTTATTCCTACCCCAATAAGCGACAAACAAGTAGTTCACTCAGAAGGAAAAGTTCCTGCATGCAGCAGGGCCAGGATGCATGTCCTTTTCTGGAAGCTCCGGGTAAATAACAGTTCCTAAAATTCCCACCCACCATTTTCACAATGGCTCTGAGGCCACCAAAATGCTACCTAGCAGATCCCCCGAGAATGCAGAGGGGAACCCTGCCTCCACAATCCCAGGGGAGTTCAAGGCGAGACTGTTCCACTACTGCAGCAGAAAGACACGGGCCTTGAGCAGAGGCACAAGGACTCAGGTTGGCACCTGCTGTCCTTACATTGTCCAGGGTGTACCCAGCCCGCCCCGCCCCACAGCCAAAGCCGTGCCTCACCTCTCCTCCTCCACTCTGCGCTGTTCCTCCCGGACACGCTGCCTTTCCACACTGACCACACTTCCAGCCACTTCTCTGAGGATCTCCCCCATCACTTCAGTCACCAGTTCCTCCACGGTGGCCTCTGAGGCGCTGTGCAGGAACAGCAAATCTCTTCTCAAAGCCGGGTTCTCATGCAAAACCCCAAGTCTACGCTTTTCTCAGCCACACCTTGCTCTTTGTGGTGGGCTGACTCCAGCCACTAGCCAAGCACCCACACCGATACTGGCTCACTCCCCTCCCCACACTGGGACAGGGAAGAAAGTATGAAGAAAAAAGGAAAACTCACAGATGGAAAGAAATAAACTGTAATACAGAAAGGGAACACCCCCAYTCCCCCATCAAGCAAAGGAAATGTAGCCAGTCATCATTTCCCACAGGAAGAGCAGTGCCCAGAGAGCATCCAGCCAATGTCCACCCTGAAAGCCACAGATCTCCAACTTCTTCCGCTAACCCAGTTTTATTGCTGACCATGAYGTCCCATGGAATGGACTTTAGTCAGTCTGGGTCAGCCGTCCCCATTCAGCAGTTGTCAAACACTGGTGCAATAACAACTGCTTGGCTCACGTCCCACATCTACGACTCTACCAACTGCCCTGGAGAGGACATGTTTATGAGAGTCAGAGAAGGAGCCAGATCCGGACTTGYTCCTCTTGTCCCCCTTTGGGCACCTTCCCTTCCATGACAGGGGTTTCTTGCCAGGCAAAGCTTCCAGAAGTTTGGGTCAGCCTTCCCTTAGGCTAGAGCTGGGATGTGACAGACATCCAAACAAAGGTCTGCTTTCCCTTCCACCGCATCGGTAACACTGTCTTCCCCACCACAGACCCAGCAGTGCTTAGCTTTACCATCTTCACACGAGCTGCTGCTACGGCAAGGGGCAGCTGTGGTGACAGACTCCAGGAGAGCCAGCAAATAAATGCTCTTTACCAGATGGCAGCAGCCACGTAAGCTGCTCCTGCTCTGCCCACTTCTCTGCACTCTCCTTCGAGGACGTCGTGCACCAGCCCGTCCGCCGCTTCGGCGATGTCCTGCAACGCAGCAGAGGAAGCAGCTGAACCAAGGTGCGGTCCTTCTCAGGATGGAACTGGGAGTAAACTGGGACTAAGGCTCTCCARCCTTGCTTAACTGACTGTCATTCACAGCATCATCTGTATTTCTGCTTACAAACTGAGCCAACTTGACCAAACGCAACAGCCTGCAAACTTCAGACTATTTAGACTATCTAAAAGGTTAGTAACAGCCCAGAAACAAAAGCAGATTTTTGTACTAAATACGGGCAAGTCAATACAATTTAGGAAATCATAACTAAGGAGAGAGACTCTGATTTTCTTACTTTAGACTTTCATTCTAGCTGATTTCATTCCAAATGATCAGGTCTAACCTTCACTGAAATTTACCATTAGCCAGGTAGAATACGGCAACTGTACTGAACAAAGCAATGAGACACTGAGACTGGTTCAGCATCAGCACACAAAAACTTGTGTGGGAGGGAGAAAAACAGCACAGGTACATGGGGTACACGTTCAAGACCCAGCATTAACGGTCCAGTACCCACAAGAAGAAACTTTGTCGTGTCTCATCTGACATACGTGCGTGTTCCAGAAAAATGAAATACCCTAAGAACTTGGTTACCTTTTATTGTATTTCACAGACCTTTCCCAAATATTTCCCTACCGTGTCCGAGTAGCCAGGCTGAGGCTTTGAAGGGGGAGGCTCAGGCTGTGCAGTAGGCTGGGAGATGGGCTGTGCAGGAGGCAGGACTGGCACCAGCTGACGAGGCAACAGCGAGGGCAGAACATGAGCTGGGGGCTGCACTCTTACTGCTGTGGCCTCTAAATCCACACCTCTGCTTTCCACTCTTCCTTCTTGAGAGGGGAGAGGAGAAAAATTCAGGAACCCAGATCAGTCACAAACAGAAGCTGATCTTATCTTCAAAAAGCTGGCTTGTGTGATAAAACTCAGCAGGTCATAAAATAAATCCGTAACAGCAGCTTGTTGCCTTAAAGGTAAAATATATCATAGAAACTATTTTCTATTTATGAATGTTTTATACAAAACAATTAAAAATTTAATTGCACATTACCCCCAGTAGCAAGCACATATATTTCCAACAAAGCAACTATTTTAAGTCAGGCACATCTGGCACCTACACACACTATCTGTACTTCCAGCAAGGACAGAAAAGCACACATTCAGCTAACCTGAAAACTGACATGTTTATACACACAGTGCAACAAACAGCTGCAAATAACAACATGCAAACTGCAAAGGGAAGTTGGTTTTCTGAAGTAGTCAAACATTTGTTATTTCACTTATGTTGCCAAAATTTGGATCAATAGTGTATTTCCTGAATTGGGAAATACATTTTAATAATCAGGTTGTTCTTGGCTTTTACAGATACATAAATACACCTGAGCAACCTGGTCTAGTGGAAGGTGCCTCTGCCATGTCAGGGGTGTTCAAACTAGATGAGCTTTAAGGTCCCTTCCAACTCAAACCATTCTGTGATTCTCTTATGACTTAAATTATAATCCTTTCATTACATCTAAATTTCCATGCCATTTCAATGTCTGAGACAAGAACACTTTCTGCTCACAGAACTGACTCGGCAGTGTGTTCTGAGCAGTACCTAAAATGCAGGTTTGCTCTCACCTGTTGCTTCCCCGCTGGGTTTTTGGCTACTGCCGGCCTGATCCACAGAGGTGCTTCCACCAATGTACTTGTTCTGCCCGTTGAAGCTGGACACAGGCACATGGTGGGGCACTGGGGGCAAGGGCCCCCCATTCACAACCTCCCCAACAGAGACAGTGAGCTTCTGGCTGACAAACAGGGATTTCCGTGGTTTGGGTAATCCATCTGGCTCCAGGAAAGCCGAGCGATTCAGCTCCACGTAACCCCTGTGGAAAAGTAAAAGTAACAACCAGGAGTACATCCTCAAAGCTCCAGTAACCTACAGGCTTTCAGTTCTGAAACTTATTGTTTCAGAATGCTGACAGGAATAGACCACTAACTGGCATCCTCGAGGAGATTTTTCCTTCTCCAGTCCCTCGACATTCCAAGTTTGGATGAACAGTCCTTACAATGTATGGATTTCCATGGCAAACATCTGTTAACTGCTGTTCTCCAACATCCTCTAGCAGCCGGTTTGCACCGTTCAGCTTCATCCCACTCTACAGGCATCGCTACAATGCCAGTTTCCCAAGAAGCAGAGCTGTATCCGTATTTCCTACAGAGACCCCATTCCCTGTTCTTGGCCTGTTCTTTCTCTGGATCCAACCTTCAGGAGCAGCTCCCCCACATTACCCCTTTGCATGGCATCAGGCTAACCCCCCCAGGCATCATTTTCCTCACACTTACCCATCTGATACACTCAGCCCATAGTAAATTATAAAATCAGTTGCCTCCTCGCAGTCTTCGAACAGCAGCATGCGGACCAGGTGGTCCAAGGGGAACGCTGTACTTCTCTGGGTGCTCACAGTGTAGGCAATATTGAGGGACTTGAGACCATCCTTACGAATCTGGGGGAAAAGAAAAAGCCACTTAACTACTAGGAAAGAGCCCAAAATATACTGTAACATGTACAATAAACATGAAAATCATGTCTAAATCCACCAGTACTTTGTCATCAAGTATACACACAAACAATTATTCAGATTTAACTTTCTTTTAAAATTCTATGCATTTGCTTTCTAGTTTCTGTTCCTCTTTCATGACATTTGTTCTGAGCATATCCCTTTGTGATTCTTGCGCAGAAAAAACACCTTGCAAGGGCTTCTGAAAATGCAGGCTCATATTTGCTTTGCAAGACTCTCAGGACTGCTTCTCTGCTTCCCAATTATTTTTCAGGGAAACATGTATTTGTACACAATTACAAGGAAAAAAAAGAGCATTTCAGTATTTGCCTTTCATATCACAGCAGAAAGCTCTTGATAAATTTTTAACATGTCTGAAGAAACAGTAACAATATTATTTTTAAGACTCAATATCTACTAAGTTTTCTGCTGATTTTCCCCCAAATCCCAGATTGTCTTACTCATTAATACTTTAAAAAATATCCATCTGTCTTTTCCTCACCTGGTTGAAATAACAGTGTAGGAGGCAGGCATTCAGATAGGAAGCTGCTTGCACAAGCTTGAAAAACCTTACAAAATTGTTGCTGTTTAATGCAGCAAAAGCTTGAACTGCAAATCTAACTTCAGGCGAGTTTCTAACCTCTGGATGAAACTGCTGAACTTCTCTGTGGAGACAAAAGACGGCGACAAACCTTTTGCTTCAATATTGAACAATCACAATTCAACAGCAACCCGTGAGAGCACAGAATTAAAATCAGGAGCATTACAATTTGTCTGGATTTAATTCTAAATTCAATTCTTCCCAGAGGCAAAGAGAGAAAACAAGTGATGTCTTGTTCCCACCTGAGAATATCGCCCTTGTTGAGATTCAGCAAGACATTATAACCTCGGAACTCTGCTTCACTCTTGCAGTAAATCCCCTTGTTAGCCAAGTCCTGATACATCTCCTTCAAGCTCTGCAGGCATTTAGTCATGTTCTCATTGTTGATTTTGGCATCAAAGGAGGACATGGGCTCTTCACACAAGTGGTGAGCACAGTGGATGTGAAAGCGAGTGCACTTCTCAATCAGAGACACCATCAGCGGGTTGCAGAGGTGTTGCTGGGTTATGTCCTAACAGAATGATAAAGAGTTCATTACATGTCTTTTTAAACTAGTTGAAGAGCACAGTCACCTGGCACTACCTCTGGAAAACCCATTTCACTGTGCTTTGAGTCACTCTGCAATTCGAAACGTTTCAACAACCATTGCTTTTTGCTTCCTTTTTTTACAGCATGATGGGATCTTTTGGTTTTTATCACCAAACATCTCCATCCACAGAGCTTACCTTTCTTATCCCACGAGTTCTGTTCCAGACGAAGTCATACCATTCTCGGTAGTTTCCTTCTCCTTGATCCATAATGTTTGTCACTAAATAGTCCATGGTCATGCTCAGCACCTCAGAGGGTCTCAGTTCATGGGGCAAAGGTTCCTCCTGATCTGCTGAAGACCTGCTATATTCCTTGATTGCTGCTGCATGATCCACCTGCAAGAGGTGAGGAAAAGAATCAAAATCCAAGAAGTATGTACAACTTTGCAGCAGTAAGGAAGATTTCATCCCACCTATGCCTTTAACTTCAGTAAGGAGCAGACTGTTGCAGTGTTGACTTAGTCTCAAACTTATAACCTTCAAGATGATATACAGTTACAAATAATTACATATAATACGTAATTATAGCTTTAGAACTATAGTTCTAATTAACTACATAAAAGACATGACAGAGTGAAAAAGCAATTCTTGTTTTCCAATGGGGAATTGAAAGGTAATAATGAAACAGCCTACAGAATTTCTGCACCAGAATTAACCCTGTAATCAGCTAAACAATACACTGACAGCTCCAATGAGCATCAGGCATACTGATATCCTGGGAATCTCATACCTTGTCAGATCCTAGAAGCAATTCAAAGATGCTGAGCTGGTTTCTTATCTCCCTCATGTAACGCTCCTTTTCAGGACACATGTCTGGGCAAGTGCCAACAACAGTTTTTGCTTTGCCAAGATCAGTCCTTTTGATTCGAGCTAAAAAAAAAAAAAAAAAAAAAAAAAAAAAGAAAGAATTGAACAAACACAAAGCATCTCTTGGGTTTTGGTTTTTTACCTTCACGATAAGCTATTACCCTGATGTGCCAAAACAGCCCTGAGCATGCAAGGCTGTACCCAAACTTTGATACAGTCAGAAATGAACAAGGATGGGGTTCTCCCCACTGTGAGGCCTGTCCAGGGATTGCACATATTGAGAGTTTTGCTGAGAAGACTGATACCCAATGTTTTGTGTCCTAAGGAACAGCAATTTCAAAATTCTGCATTGAGTGGACAAGAAGTTTGTCAATATTAAAAATAAGATCTTAAATTAGGAGTAGGATCAGTTTTGAAACTGCAAGAACAGCATGGAAGGCATTACTACCAGCACTGTGAAACAAAAGGACATTTTTTGAAATAATTCTCAGCTGTACAATAGTTTGAATTTGGACAGATACTAGAGGGACTGGCACAGGTTGCTCAGAGAAGCTGTAGTTGCCCCACTCCTGGAAGTGTCCAAGGCCAGGCTGGACGGGGCTTGGAGCAACCTGGGATAGTGGAAGGTGTCCCTGCCCGTGGCAGGGGGTGGGACTGGATGGGCTTTAAGGCCCCTTCCAACTCAAACAATTCTGTGGTTCTATGAAATGCAGTTCATTCATTCATAAGGCTTTGGGTAACTTTCTTTAAAGAGTCTGTAGAGGTGCAGATCTCCCTACATGCCCTCTTCACAGAAGATGAACATTCTGCCCTTCCCTTTACACAAGAAATTGCACGTGCAATAAGTAAAACGGATTTGTGTTTCACAAGAAAAAAATACAAAAAGTAATATACTAGGAGAGTATTTTACAGACTGTTCCACATTAAACACTCTTAAAAGAGTGTTTTAACAGCTTTGCCACAAAACCCGAACACTTACTTCTTTCCAGCAGAGAAGCAGATGTTACACTCATTAACTTGTGTTAATTACCTTGTCGCATGATTTTGTCCCTCTGGTCCAAGAGCCTATATCTCTCTTCAGATGTCTCAGCCACCAATCCCACCAGGTTACTGAGGGACAACAGTGAAGCTCCCAAGCCCTCTGAGCTCTGCCCTTCAGAACTGGAATCAAACAGCTCTGCTTCAAACTGCAGCGCCTTTCGAAGGCCAGGCTTCTTTGCTGGAGAACTAAAACCAGAAGACTTTTTTATCAATAATAATACATTAGTGCATGCCCTGGTCTTAATCAGTTCACTGTTCTTTAGGATGCCAGCATCTGTTTAGAGGAGTATTTTGTTCACAGGGAAACATGTCAATCTATGGATGTGCTAAGGTTGGTCTGAGCTAACACCAACACTGGGAGTTAATCTGGTTAAATCCTCAGCACCGYCCTGAAAACGCTGCCAAGAGTTCTGGCATTGTGGAGAAAGTCCTAATCTTTGTGCAACAGAAAAGGTATTACTGAAAGGGTCTTAGAGGGGACAGAAATTGATGGCTCTTGTAGCATTTTGCATCACTATGGCACAGCAGTTTGTATTTTTAAGCTAGGAACTGGCTTGCTGGTGCAAAGATAAAACCAACATGCTTTCTATAGCAACAGAGATTATGAAAAGATTTTACAGGCCCCAGATACAAACATACTTTTAAAATCAAGGAACATTGACTCGTTCTCAACATATGACTAATTTTATAATTATTTATACATATCAAATTACTTTTATCAGACTAGACACACCATTGAGGTATGACAAAGATCAACCTTGCCACTTCTGTGACTGCCACAAACCAGGAAGACCGTTCACTTGATGTGAGACAATGATCCAAACTACTCCAAAAAGGAGACTCTCATTCCACAGAACTCTCACTGCCTCCAAAGGAAACTGCTTGCTTGAGAAGCTCATTGAATCACGACCACAGACAGTGTCATTACTGCTCAGTCCTAGTTGGGCTCTGCACTCCCCTCATGCCTCATACATGCTTTCAATGAACAAAATCCAAAGTAAAAGACCCTAATAAGCCACTAGGAGTATCCTTCTGACAAAGTGTGAGAGCTGTGTGCTTCTAATTCAGACAAACCAGAAAAGAAGGTAAGCACCCTCCCTGAAGAGAGCGTGACTATTTGACACACAATGATCACCATTTTTCTCCAAGCTTTTCCTGCCAGGTGGATTCCCAGAGGAGAGGACATACCTTCTCCCAGGCATGACACTGCTGGCAGAGGATCTTATTAAAGGTTTTCTAAGAGGGGAATGCTGATAGCTCTGCTCTTCACTGCTTTGCCTTCCTTCATCTTCACCTGCTTTCTTCTCCTTGGATGAAAATTCTCTTTTTGCTGGACCTGAAATGACACGTAAACATGAAACCAGGTACCTGCCAGGCAATTTAAGCAACAGCCCTTTCTTGACCCCATGGGGTTGGTGGTGAAAACTAAGACTCCCAGTCTTGTACGTGCATGCAAAACTTCCACAACAACTTGCACTAGGAGCTGTACCAAGTTTCCAGCACTTGCTATCGAAGTCATTGCTCTATAAAGAGTAAGTTTTTTTCAAGACAATATCACTTAGCAATAACAGTAATTATCAGTAAATGAAGTCTGATCCTCAACTGAACCAAAGTTCTCTCAGGTTTGGGATATAATCCAAAAGTCATAACTCCCTATGGGATATGAAATCCACTTCACCTGCGTAAATCACAATTCCCAGTGCTCCTACTGAAAGTATTTATTTCACATACCCAAGCTTAGACTCAGGTCAGCATGAGTTAACACTTGCAGAAAGGGAGAATTTCTTCTCCCACAGACAACTTTTCCACTAGCTGGATTTCTTAAACCCTCCCAGAACAGTTATTTCAGAATGCTGCCACGCGTGCTGCCACAGACGTAACACCACAATAAAATGACACAGGCAAAGAGGCAGCCCTAGAGCTGCTGCTTCAAGATGTTAATTCTCAGGGAGACAACTCTGCAGCTGTTTGTTTTCTGGAAGGCAAGGCTGTGGTTGGTCAAAACTGAGGTGAACCATTAATCTGCTGGCAGCTGAAGTGCACCCCCAGGCTAGGATCTCACAGGCACACACACTGCACTCACGGAGCTAATGAAAGGGAAACACTTGACATTTTAAGTATTCCCCTGGGGAGTGAAAAATCTCCTCTTGCCCTAATCCCAAGCACAGTCTGGAATACAGGAATCTGGAATCTAAACTCCATAGGTTGTTCTCTTTTTTGGTTCAAACAGTGTCTAACTGTTGATACGCAGAACAGCAACTTCAGCAGACACTGCAGAAGTTCTCAGGACACCTTCCTTAGGCTGGTTCTCAGAACCTTTTCCCGAAAGCTGGAAGCTCACATCCCAGTCCATGATCTGAGGCAGCAGCAAGGCATTTCAGACTGGGTTTTCTTACATCCCCAAAGAACATCCTACTTCTGGACAGAAGCACAAAGTTGAACATCACCATATTGCTGTTGTGTGACTGCTTTAAGGATTCAACCATGACATCTCCTACTACGGAGAAAATCTAGGTATCATTCTCAGCACAYGAGGGATAAAAAAGAGCAGATGGCACACTACTTATACAACATCCAGTAGCCTGGAAACGCAGACTTACTTGTTTTTTTCTTTTGCCAAAATGTTACTATGTCTTTGTGCAATTCTTTCGCTTTTTTTCTGGCAAGAACTGCAGAGGCCTGAAAGAAAACAAAAGCAGAGCACGGAAACCTGTTGGCATCACAACACTGAAACACACAGTGCAGTTTTTGCCAGAGAAACATTGACCCATTCCCAAAAAATTCTGGTTGCTGTATTTTAACCTCACTTAAGACCTACATGCAATCAGCTGGACTGGTCTCCACAAAAAATGCTGCTTTTCTACAATCAGGAGTGTAGTTTTCATCAGTGCTGGACCCACCCCACGCACTCAGATTTAAGTCTTTCTTCATAGGATCAGAGACTGGTTTGGGCTGGAAGGGACCTGAAAGACCATCCAGTTACACCCCCCTGCCATGGGCAGGGACACCTTCCAGTATCCCAGGCCCCGTCCAACCTGGCTTTGAACACTTCCAGGGATGGAGGAGCCACAGCTTCTCTGGGCAACCTGTGCCAGGGCCTCATCACCTTCAAAGAATTTCTTCCTAACTCCTCTCTTAATTTATACTGTTTCCCCTTGTCCTCTCCCAATCGGTCCCTGTAAAAAGCTGCTTTCTCTCTTTGTTGTAAGCCCCCTTTAGACACTGGAAGGGGCTCTAAGGCATCTCTGGAGACTTCTCCAGGCTGAACACTCCCAAGAGTAATGCCTCTTCTGATACTCACGTGATCAAAAAAGTGGAGAACAGCCATTTTTTTATTACGCCTGGTCATGATCCGACGAACTTTTACGAACTGGCCAAAGTGTTTTTCCAGTACGGTCCTGTCGTTGAGGTAGTCAGGGATGTTCTTGCACTGGATGGCCGTCAGCTCGGCGGCAGGCAGGCCCCCCAGCCCCTCTGTGCTCTCGCTGCCGCGGCTCCGGCGAGCAGGGGCGGCGGGGGCCGCATCTGTGACGAGAAGGAACACG
>RAHM01000314.1:868297-882679 GCA_003713295.1 Parotia lawesii
AGCCGGGGCTCGCCCGGCGCTGACCGCCGCTGCTCCCGCAGATGTACCGGAAGGAAGCGCAAATCCTGGAGGAGCTGAACCGCCTCACGGGCTCCCGCCTGCGGCCCCTCACCGCCGGCCTCTTCTGAGAGACCGAGAGGGGCCGGGGCTCCGCCGGCGCCGCCCCGGACGTGGCGTGGGGATGGCGGCGCAGGGGCCCGGTGGCCGCTGCCCCTCGGCGCTGCCGCTGCTGCTGCTCGGCCTGGCCGCGGTCGCCCTCCCGCCGCCGCCCGCCGCCGCCTCCGAGCCGCCGCCCGCCGCCCTCCGCGCCGGCCACGCCGCCTCCTCGCTGCCCGCCGCCGCCGCCGCCCCGCGCACCAGGTGAGCTGCGGGGGAGCCGCCGCSTCCGGCCCCGGGCTGCTCCTGCCCGCCGGGATCTCCTCCCGCCGTGCGGTGTTCCCTTGCACAGGCGACCCGCCGTGTCTCGGCTATCAGCTGGTAAAGGGCCTCCTTCGCCTGCTGGTGCTTTTTTGGGTCGTTTTTGGAAGGTGTCATCGCAGCTGTCCGAGAGCTTTCGTCTGTAGAATATCCTGAGTTGGAAGGGACCCCACAGGGATCATCCAGCTCCCAGCTGCACCCTTTTCCCCCGCTCCTCTCGAGCGGGTCTGCCTGCTGTTGTGTCCAGCTTATGAGAGTTGGCCTGGGTGAAGTGCCAGTAGTTTCACCATTTTCACCACACCCCCCCATGTTACCTTCAGGATGAGAGAGACACTTCACTCCTTGACCCTCTGCAGGAAAGGCTCCTGGCGTGTGCTGCCTCGCCAGGTGACCCTAGTGGCCCCTCCAGCCCCTGCAGCACACACTGCTCTGACTTCCCATACTTCTTCCCTTTCCAAGTGCCACAAACTCAAAAAGAGGAACAGCTTCCTTCCCAACAGTTTCATCACAGGATCATAGGGTAAAAAAGAAAAATGCGTGAAAGCCTCAATGTCCTCCCAGAAATAATGTGAGGATGTGATCGTCCATTCCTTTGTTCTCCCCAGATACCTTTTGTACGATGTAAACCCCCCTGAAGGGTTCAACCTTCGCAGAGATGTCTACATTCGCATTGCTTCCCTTCTGAAGACCCTGCGGAAAAGTGAAAACTGGGTGTTGGTTCTGCCTCCCTGGGGACGTCTTTATCACTGGCAGAGCCCTGACATCCTCCAGGTCCGGATCCCTTGGTCTGAGTTCTTCGATATCCCAAGCCTCAACAGGAACATCCCTGTCATCAAATATGAGCAGTTCCTTGCAGGTGGGGTGTAAGATCTTGCAATCTACAATTAACTAAGTATTTGATATGGCTTCTTAACAGGTTTGTCCTTGTAGGGGCTTTTGTCCTTTTATGTGAAAAAAAAATCTTAGAGGTGGTGAGAGGAGGGATGGGAAGGAGTCTTGCTGAGCTACACAACAACTAGGATGGAATAACTCAATTACTTGGCAGCTTGTTTGATGTAGCACTGCTGTYCCCTCGACTTCCTGGGACCCCCAAAGACAGACAGTTAATGCCTGKGGTTAAATTCACAGGTATTTCTGTGTGATTTTGGCCATAGTGACAAGCCCATAAGGAGAGAGGCAGCTCGTTGAAATACAGACAATCTACCTTTTTCTGGATGTGGCGGTTGGACAGTAAAAGTTGTACAGCAGGTTCTTCCCTGAACTTTTTCATCATCAATGCTGCATTTACTTGAAATACGTACCCCTTGCTTTCTGTGCCTGAGAGAAAGGCTTTCCATAGGAAAGTAAAGTTGCTTCCTTTAGGATTTAATGCCAYGTTGAGCTAATCACCAAATGTTCAAATCTGCAGCAGTGTCACAGGCTTGTTCAGCAAAGGAAATAAAGGCCACYAAATGTCAGACCTCTGTAAAGAGCTCTGAAGGGATAGCTGTTCCCTGCCTTCCAGGAAAATACATTTAGAGACCCTGAAATTTAGGGGAAGAAGGGCTTGTACTTGGCACTTTTGTTGGAGGCACTCTTCCTGTGGCAGCTGCCTGTGGGATTGAAAACCTCAGTGCTTTGTGGTGTGTTTTACCCAGCTGACAGTGATTCCATTGTGTTTGGCATATTAAATCACACAGAGCTGGGTGGGATAGCAGGTGGTCACATTGCCTGACCTTTTTAGCTTTTCTGGCTCACACAGAGCTTCCTTTCCTTTTTTATAGGCAAAACAGGGAAGAGAGGGTAGTGTAGTATTAGCATTTTTAGCAGATTTTTGACTGCAGCTGATGCTTGTTCATACCTTTATGGTGTGGGTTTTCATGGTAACAAATCCTTTGCTTTGCCTTCTGCCCAGAGTCAGGTGGGCCCTTTATTGAASAGATTTATGTGCTACAAGGCTATGCAGAAGGATGGAAAGAAGGAACATGGGAAGAAAAAATAGATGAAAGGCCGTGCATTGATCAGCTGATGTACTCCAAAGACAAACATGGCTACTACAGGTAACATCTAGCAGTCCCTCTGGTCTTTTCAGTTGTATTCAGAGAGATACTTGCCTGCTCTAACAGAACAGACCGTGTGTGGTTGTTGCAGTATTGTCTGTGAATAGCTGGGTGCTTGGGGTTCGCTTTGTTTTTAAAAAGCCCATCAATAATAAAATATTGTATTGGTATGAGAAGATGTAATTCTAGAAAGTTGTTGCTCCATAGAAAAGCAGCATAAAGGAGGTGGCTGGTTTATTTACATCATAGGTAGTTTTTTAGGATGTTTTGTTCTATATATGGCATTAATTTAAAATACAAGCCTGTGAACCAATCCTTTGTGTTCCCTTTTAGGGGCTGGTTCTGGGGTTACGAGGAAACACGAGGCCTAAATGCCTCTTGCTTGTCTGTCCAAGGATCTGCCTCTATTGTGGCTCCCATCCTTCTGAAGAACACTTCAGCACAGTGAGTTGCCTTCTATTACWATTTATTGTTGTATTATTGGTGTACAACCCCATTGCCAGGTGGGAAGAGCAGGGGGAACTTGAAGGCTGCGTCCCACTGTTGAGATACTTCATCACTGAGTTATTGTACTCTGTTAAAATCATTACGAAAGGGATTTACCCTGTAAGAAACACTTARCTGTAAATTAGGTTAAAGGTTGCAGTGCTAAAACCTAAGAGCAAATAGCCTTGAGCTCCTTTATATTCCCTCTCAGGCAGCTTTTTTAACTCCTACTTCCAAGATACATCCCCTAGATCGTGCAGTGGAAGAGATGCTGAACCATCAGCTGTTATGTATTTTCCTCCACACCATGTATGATTTTATGTCTCTAGCATGTTCTCCCTCAGTTGTCTCCTCTGCAGTGGGAAGAGCCCTGGCTCCATTAGTTGTTCTCCRTGTGARAGCCATTCCCTGCCTTTGGTTGTCACCACTGCCAGTCTCTGAACCCTTGCAGTTCAGCTGGATCCTGCACGCTGAGTGTGGCTAAACCTCTGTCACGCTGCAGTACAAATGGCACTCTCTGTTAAGTGCTCTCTTCTTTTTCTGCTAATTCCTGAGACACAGGTTCCTTATTTTGACCTCTTGAGTGTTGCCTTGATGTTTGCATCAAACTGTCCTCATTCCTGACCATCAAGACCTTTAGTTATTAGATGAAGCCAGTTGTTGGTTTTTTTACTATGCTCACTCCTATGTTAGATTTCATCTGCCACTTTATTGGCCAGACTTCTCTAATTCTTCACAATTGGTCTTAGCTGCTCTGAGCAATTTAAAATGATTGTTAAGCTGTGTCACCTGATTTCATGCCCTCCTGTAGGTTGTTAGGAATATGCTGAAGATCCCTTCCACTTGTTACCTCCCTCTGCAATGAGAACCATGCATTTATCCCTGTCTCTAAACTTTTTTTTTTTTTAATCCATGCAAGAACCTTCTTTTCTGTGCCAAGTTTTCCTAAAAGYCTTTAATGAAGGCTGTCAGGAAATCTTGTTAGGCAATGTCAGTGAGATTTCCCTTATCTTCATGTGTCTTCAATTATCACCAGTGTCTTCAAAGTACTCTGATTGTCCAGAGTTCAGAGCTCTGATCTCCCATATTGCCCTTCTGGCTGGGCAACCAGTTRTGTGGTCCTAGGATTGGGTTTTTACTCTTCAAGTGTGGTCACTTCTAGGAAACTTCTGTGCATTTAGATTAGTAACCTCATCCATCTCCAAGCTTCCTGTTAGGTGCAGTGCTGCTTCTTCACCAGCACGGTCTAGTCTGTTTTCCAGGTGATTCAGAGCCTTCTGTGCAAGTGTCCAGCTGATTACCAGCAGTGATAATCCAAAGCTGGTTGGTTATTTGCTTCCTCTCATTTTGGTAGAAGGAGATCCAGATAATGACCTTAATCCTTTTCAGAAGAAGCATTTCTCTGTGTGTTTGCTTATCATCAGTGTGCTCACAAACTAAATCTACATCTCTTATGCTCTTGAATACTTGAAAYTCTCAAAATCTCTTCTGCTTCTTAGAACTTGGACAGTGCAGTTATGTTTCCACAGTCCTGAACTGTGTGTATTTATGAGAAGCACAAGTTGCTGTTTACTGCCACATTCTTGTAGTGTCTCTGTGTTCTTTGATCGGTTGTTTTACTGTGAGACATTTTATTCTACATGGAAAACACCTTCTCTGGTTTTATTTTCATGATCTTCTGCTTCCTCCAAGAGGCCCTCGTGTGCTCTGAGGCTGAGCATTATCTCACAGGTCACTTCTCCCCTTTGGATCACTCTCCCTGTCTGAAGTCTTATTTCTCCTGTAGCAACTGTTGCAAGGACTGTGTGGGGGGTGGTTAATGCTTGTTAAACTTCCAGTATCAGGTACCACTTATTAAGGAGGAGAGCAGGGCCACGGAGTGGCACGGTTCCCTTCTCTCCCAGCAGGCTGTGGGTCCCAGTTTGCCTTGTAGAGAGCTGGAATTTGCCTCAAAGGAGCCTGTCCCTCGTTCCCCGTGCTCCCTTTGCAAACAGGTCATAGTCTGTGCTTTATCCTAGCAAATGTGTAAAGGAACGTCGTAATGTAAATTCTATTCCTAAGGGAACTGCACTCAGTTTTACAATTTTCAATAGGTCAGTGATGTTAGACAGAGCTGAAAACCTTCTTCATGACCACTACRGAGGGAAAGATTATTGGAATGTGAGTATTTTCCAGAGAGCTTCTCTAGACTTTTTACTTGGCTCTGCTAAAAAATTCAGTAACCAATGTGTGCTTCAGTTTTGCCTCGGGTTTCTTGTCTTGAAAGTAACTTGTGTCTTATGTTTCMGCAATGTGTGCTAAAGATGGTTTTCAGGCTGCTGTGGATTAATGTAACACAGAAATTTGCCCTGTTGTCTTGTGTCTAAAGGCCCAGTGCTGCAGGGCATGGTGATTGAAAGGATCTCCCCTATACAGCACATCTACAGTCAGATGGGAGCAGTTTCTTATCTAGTCAACCTCAAGATTAGTCTTTTCAAAAGAAGTCCCAAAAGTGCTCCCAAATCCCTCCCCCTTTGGCTTCAAAGGCAAAATTCCCATGGGTTTCAAGGCAAAGGTCTATGGTAAAATAATCCCTGTCATAAAAATTTAAAGAAAATGTTAATGTTCAGACACAGGAAAATGGAACATGATACGGAGTGCTTGATGTAATTAAAATTCCTAAGACAAACTGACTCTTGTGATACTACAAAACAAATTACACAGACCTTGGCCTTGTAAGCATCTGGCTATTCACGTGGGATAGGGCATGTTTTCAGAAATGGACCAAGCAGTAGTTTGCTAGCCATGAATTGTTCATTGAGAGTGACGTCTCAAGGAAAGGAATGCAACCCAGAGACCATTTTTGAGTCTGACTTGTCCTGTAAAAGCAGACACAAAATCCACATGGATCCATAACACCCATTTCTTAGCAATGGCACTTTAAACATTGCCCCAGTGGTTTTGCCTGATGTCCAAACAGGAGTTTGCTCACTGCAGCTTGGGCCCAGGGCCTCTTCTCTTTTTTCCATGCCCCTCTGAGAAGCATCTCCCCCTTCTCTGTTTCTTTGCAGACAAAAAGGGAGAAATTGGGATTTCCTTYGTTCTTTTGCATGTTAATAAAAAGGCCACTTGTGGCTGTGTGCAGTGGTAACTGCATCCCAGGATCTTAGAGATTATTATTCACAGGTTAAGGAAATAATTCCTTTTTCATCACTTTTCCATTGAATTTGATAGGCATGTCTGTGGCCAGATGCCTAATATTTTTAAAGCGGTTTTGTTCTTACAGGTGTTTTGCGCACTAAAGTGTTTGCCCRGCTTTTGTTTCCGAAAGTGAGGTACATTGCTAGGGTCTTTAACTTGGTGTATTATGTGTTCTGTTGTGTAAATAACTGCAGTGTCCTCCCTATACCTGTATGTTGCAGGGGCAGGTGAGTATGCTGGTTATAAATGTGGTGATAATTAGAATTAAACAATTAAAGCTTGGCTAAAAGTTTAGAAATCATTGCTTATAGTATTGCATAGATGGCCCAGAAGTAACTGCATCCTGGAAGTGCTGTGTGTGCGAAACTGTCTCCACCTACTCATTTTTAGCTCTCCTTTTTCTGACTCAGTGTCTGCTCTTATTCTGACAGACCCGTCGGAGCATGGTGTTCGCTAAACACCTCTGCGTGGTGGGAGGCGAGTTCAGGAAGAAATACCTTCAATCCACGGATGAGGCAGACAGGACTCAGTACAAGGAGGACTGGACACAGATGAAGGTGAAACCCGTAACAAACGTTTCATTTGTGTACTCCTGGCTGTGTGCTGCAGCTCGTGTTGGAAGGTACGTGAGTGTAACTCTTCTGCTCACGTCGAGGTGGACACTCATGTTCCTGGTGCACCTTCTTCTCCCTGTGTGACATGAGTTAACAGAGTGTTGAGATGTGCCTGTCTGGTTCTGAGGGCCAGATCTCTGTTGCCCTCATTTCAGTAAAGGAAGCTTGAATTTCCTCTTGTACTCAGCACCACGTGTGGGTGTRAAGTTCAGCTGCCAACTGCCAGTTGAGGATTTATTTGGTCAAGGAGAGGAATTTTTGCTTACAAAGATTTGGCACTCCAGTTTCTCTTCTATGATGCAGGCCACCCAAGATCTAAATGTTGCAACAAGTGTCCCAAACTACTTCCAGTCCATACTTAAAAATTTCTGTCTGCAACTAGWGTGATTCCATGCCTTATCCAGAGATCATGCATTCTTGCTTTTCAGTGTGAATAGTGATGCTCTCAAGTTTTAAAATTTACTGATCTTTCTCTCATAGGTTAAGATGGGCACAGCTCTGGGTGGCCCMTACCTTGGGGTTCATCTCAGGAGGAGAGACTTCATTTGGGGTCACAGAGAAGACGTGCCTTCCCTGCGAGCAGCAGTAAAGAAAATCCGCAGCCTCTTGGAGACGCTTRAACTTGAAAAGGTTTTTGTAGCCACTGATGCTGTGGAGGAAGGTAGGCAGATCACAGTCACTTCAGGAKTGGTCACTCTTGACAATGAGTGCAGCAATTACCACTGGCTCCCCTCTGTGCCTGCAATGCCGTGAATTTTGGCACAACCGTATTGTAAAATTTGTTGGTAGATTTTGGTGTCGCTTGCTTTGTAACTGTTCACCCAGGGTTCCCTTGAACAAACACGTCGTGTGACAGCAGCGAGTTGTTCCTCATAATGTAGAGATAAATGTGTATCCTTCCTTTTTTAGGAGATTGAACTGCCCAAGAAACTGCTGCCTGAGATGGTGAGGTTTGAACCCTCTTGGGAGGAGCTGGAACTCTGTAAGGACGGGGCCTTGGCCGTGACTGACCAGTAGATTTGCACACATGCAAGGTAGCAAACCTGACTTTTATTTCAGCCAAATCTTAATGTCGCTGTCACAAAACTGAATATGATTTTTGGCCCAGCTATGGTTGTTTACAAATCAAGACAAGACATTATATAATCAAGATGTGCGTAGTAGATGTATAATGGTTATATTGTGTGTGTAGATATGATAATTTCATTGTCATATAATTTCACTGAACAGTAAAGTTCATTGGACTGAAGTCAAATTACTTGCATTGTAAAAGCTTGCCCCCCCTCACAAGCCGCTTTTGGGTTTTTTTTCCACAGATATTTTATAGGCACCTCAGTTTCAACATTTTCCTTCCGAATCCATGAGGAAAGGGAGATCTTGGGATTTGATCCAAAAACAACTTACAACCGTTTTTGTGGTGAAACAGAGAAAAACTGTGAGCAGCCAACTCACTGGAAAATTGTATATTAAACACAGAGAAATACAAAGGTTTCGATACTGTGAGAGCTCAARATAATGAGGAAAAATCGTGGGGAATTACCTGCCTTGGAACAAACTACGACCCAGTCCTGCGCTCTCGGCTCCCGCCCCCCTTCCAGCATGGGTGTGATGTGGGGTGGCCGCGCTGTCTCTGCACCTCACAGCATTTTTACGTGGCTGCTGCACCCAGGTCCTTGGTATGTTCTGCTCTGGCTGCCTTCCCCRAGTGGTCCCACGTGCCCCAGGTGGGTTGCTGCAGACCACAGGGGCCTCTTGGCTGCAGAGCTGGGTGATGGGAGGCGGCAAAGCGATGCYCAGGATGCAGCTGTTCAAACCAGCCTCACCTGCTGGAGCATTTCTTACCTGTCCGTGGCTCCCTCTTTGGGTCCGTGGTCATTTTTTAACCGCAGGGCCGGGGGGCCTGGCCGTGCCAGGGGGAGTGCTCACCCTGGGAGCACCAGTCTCTACCCACGGAGGAGCCAGGCTGCCASCGGAATGAAAGCAGGTGGGGGCTGCTCGCGCTCCGAGGGAAGAGCCGGCAGTGCCCCCCCCTTGGGCACTCATTCTTCGTGTGAAGGCACATTGCCCAGCAGAGAAACAGGTTGGTGCCTGGCGGAGCAGGGCCAAGATTCCGTGTTCCTGGGGCAGCTCCCTCCTCTGCCTCCCGCAGCACTGGCCAGGGCTGGGAGAAGGAGGGTGGTGGGTGTGTTCGGCACTGCTGCTGGAAGTGTGGCAGGGCTGGTGGCCCTCTCGGGAGGGTCCCGGTTGCTTCAGGGCCTTGCTTCCCCACTGGTTTGTTTCCCAAAGGAAAGACATGCAGAAGGCAGCACCATCACCACAGCCCTGCACTTGGGAGTCCATCAGCCCTCCCCACAGGGAGGGTGGTTAAACCCTTCAACCTCTCTGCCAAACTCAGCGCTGCTGCAGATCTACGAGAGAACAACAATTCACCCACAGGTGACTTCTCCTGACACTCACTTCCCAGTATGTGTCCAGAGCGATCCAAGTGCTTATTTTACATCTCCACAAGTGTGGCCAAAGCCACACATACAGAGCAATAACAAATTCTCACGGTCTACCAATAGAAACAAACAGATTTAATAACATATTATTTCTTAGGCAACTCTTGGGGATGAAATCAAATGCAAGGAAAAAAATCTAAATGTAAAAAAATCAAGATGTCAGCACTGAAAAAGACACACTGATACAGGGTTTCTGCTTTTGACCTCCGCAAGTGCTGCTTTTTCTTTCCTCCTTCCCTTCTCATGCAAGCTCCCTTTTATTTTAATTTTGTTGCGTTTGCATCTTTGTCATCTATTTTTAGCTAAATAATACTGATGGTGTCACTCACAGTGTCCAGGATTTATCTTGTAAGTCAGCCCTGCTGCTGAGCCCTCAGCACGTCAGGGAGTAATGCCCGACCCCCGGCGCCGCTGCTCCCGATCGCAGCCACGTTCCAGGCGAGCGTTTAAAGCTTCTTGTCAATCCCCTAAGCGCACTAGTGCTGCTTCTRATGCCTCCAGTCTAGCTAGTACTGGTTCATCAATACYTGTCTGCATGGCCATTCCTGCTGTGGAATTACCTAACCCATCAGGGACAGCAGGAGCAGTTTGCACAGCTTTTGGCTGTGGATAAAAGTGGGAGGATCAACAGCGTGAGGCCAATGTACCTGTTCTGCAGGCACCAAGGGTGCGATAGGAAGAAAGCAGAGTACACTTCCTGCGGTGCTGTTGCTAGCTACTCTTGCTGGGTGGGCTGGGAATGTGTTCTCTGGGGTGGTGCCACTCCATCACCGTGCATCAGGATTTCAGCTCTTTGTTGGAGTTGCTCCGGCATCCCCCAGGGTTATCTCTGGGTTTGTCCCCATGCGGCGCCTCATTATTGAGAGTCCCTTCAGCTGGGATCTGGGGTTGCTGGACTGGGCTTTCCAGTGAGACCCAGCTACAAATGGAATTTGGGAAATAGCCTCCAAAATGTTCTAGGATGATACTTTTAAAATGGCTCCAAAGGGCAACAGCTCCAGCATGAGCCCTTGTCCCAGCCCTGGCTCACGGACACACACACAAGAAGCCAACCGGGCTGGGCTCCTCACCCCCTCCACTGCCTCCCCGTGCTCCTGCCCAGCCCAGGGAGATGCAGGAAAACAAAAGCATCGAGGAAGAGCAGTCACTGGAGATGCTTTTACTATCCCCCTGCCAAAGGGTGGGATCTACCCGGAGCCGGGAGCAGCCAGCGAGGATGCAGCGGCTTTCCCGGGAGGTGAGAGCTGGGAGGGGGGCCAGAGCTGGAGACGGGCTTTTCCTGGCAGGGGGAATGCAGGGAGGATTTCAGCTCCCAGCAGCTCTCGGTGAGTGCTGGATGGACTCTGGGCTGAGCAAGGTGGAAGATGCGGGTTGTGATCATGTTCCCGGGAACTCTTCCTCTCTGCTGGGATGAACTCCCTAGGCAATGCCATTTCTGACAGCCCGGTCCTACCCGTGGCTGCTGGAAAAGGGCAGAGGTGAAGAGGTAAATGCCAGAGTTCCTTGGGGACGATGGAGTTGTGGTGTTTGGCTGTGCCAAGGGTTTCTCGTCATTCCTGTCCCCAGTTGTCCCAGCCCTAAGCAAGAGCTCCAGTGGTGCCTCTGTGCTGAGTTGGGTGTGTTTGCTGAGAATGTGCTTGAAATGCAGCATCCCTGGGAATATCCTTTGGTTCCAGAGCTTTTGGGCTTGTCAGCTTGAGTTTGTTGGAAAAGTCACCAGAAAGAAGAATGGCAGTGAAGTTTCCCACTTCAGCCCAGCAGATCCCAAAGGCTCCTACAGGAATGTTTATTCTTTGCTTGCCTTTTGGGATAACTTTATCTCCACCCGGCCATGAGCCATTCCCTCATTAATTAATTGATTGCAGAGATGTTTTCTGAAATGTTTCCCCGCTTCTGCTTTTGAATTTAGGAGTGTTCCTTGATGTCACTTTCCTGCCCGAATTCCTTGCAGCTCCYAGCTGGAAAAACCTGAGCTAGCTTGGACAGGGATAACATTTTTAGCTGAAAGCCTGGGGGAATTGAGAGGGGCCACAAGAACTGTTTGTGTAGGAAAATGGAAGTTTGGGGGCTAAATCTGAGTTTATCTCTGGGGCAATTTTGAGGGAAAAGCTGAGGTGATATTTAGGGGAGAGAATGCACATTTTTGGGGTAGAAAAGATATAATCAATATTGTACAGGAAGGAAAATGTTGGGGGTAAAAGTTGATGCAATCTGGAGGGGACAGAAAATATTTTGGAGGCAAAATGAGGAACTCAGTAGTGGACAGGTAGGGAAAATTTTGGAGGCAACATTTGACAAAATCTCTGGGGTAGAGAATGAACACTGAGGGAAAAAATGAGGTGATGAGCAGTGGGCATGTAGGGAAAGTTGTGGGGGTAAATTTTGAGAAAAGCTCCATGGTATTAAAGAAATCCTTGGAAGTAAGACTGAGGGATTCAGTGGTGGAAAAGTAGGGGAATTTTGGGGGGTAAAACTTGAAAAGATCTAAGAATTGAGAATGAGTGTTTTTAGGTAAAAAGTGTGTCTTGTTGAAGTTGGGCATCTGGATTGTGGCATTTATGGATCACAGGGTGTTTTTCCAGAAAGCAGCAGATAAAGAAGACTCCCAAAGCCTCGGTACCTGTGTTAAAAAAATCCTTCCCAGGGAAGAAACGTACCTAAACCCCCTAAAAATAGGGACTAATTAGCATGGGAAGGGAAAAATCCACGCCCAGTAGGAGAGAGAATGTTAGCTAATGGAAGAGAATGATGTCCTTAAGAAGCAGGGAACATAAATTTATTGGTTTGCTAAAATGTATCAAAAAGTTTGGAATTGGGGTCTGTGTGGAGACTGGGATTTTCTCAGCCATATCCAGAGCCCAGCACTAGGAACACAGTAATTCCTGGCTTTACAACACTAAAAATGCACTACCAGAGAGTTCTGTTATCCCGAGGATTTGGGGAATATTTGGCAAAAATTTCTGGGGGCCCAGGCTGGACTAAGCTTTTAATACTCCCTGGATTCATGGGATTGGGGATTCCAGCATGCACTGCACAGGTTTTTTCAGGGAAGTCCCAAATCCGTGTGAGCGCAAAGCAAAATCCCCTGGGAGCTGAAGGCAACGGGACGTTTCTTGGGAATTTTGAAGTATTCAGTGTGTCCTAAATGTTAGATTTGAATGAATGCAGGTTGTCTGGGAGTTGCTGGTTTAGGGATGGCCAGGTCTGGATTTGGATTTGTGGGCACTGAGTGTTCCTTGTGTCAGCTTCAGGTCTGGATTGGTGGGAATTCTCAGAGAAAAGAGAAGGGAATTTAAATGCACAGCTCCATTCTTGGAGAAATGATCAGGATGGGAGATGAGAGGCTGTGGAACTGCTGGGAGCTCCTGGAGAATGAAGGGATCCAAGGATTGGAACAAAAGCTGTGGAACAAAGCCTGAAAAGGGGGCAGGGCAGGGCTGGGGGGGGGAACTGCAGGGAAAGACGGAAAGAATCCCTGCTCCAGGAATCCAGCAGGGGCCAGGAGAGGATCATTTTGCCTCCTCCGCCTCTCGGTGGAATCCTAATAATGAAGGTCAAAGGAAATTATTTGTTTGTTGTTAGGTTTGGAATGAAAGGTGCTATTCCAGAGGGGAATGTTCACCTGTTAAAATTCTGCAGGATAAAGGAAAAGAGGGAGGAAGCAGCTGGGGAATGAACAGGTGGATTTTTGGTGGATACAGGGAAAGACATGGGAAGGGGCYCTTAAGTAAAATACACCTCATGGGTACCACCAGGAAAAGCCCCAAGTGCCCATTTTTCCAAGCTCTGACATTCCAGAGGAGTAAACAGTGGTTAGCACATCCATTTCTATATTCCTTGGATGCCCAGTGCTTTGTTGGGAAGAGATAATATTTGGAAATGAGCAAATCCAGGGATGTAATTCCTGATAGTAAAGCCCTGGGGGCCCAGGTTTTGATATTCTTCCAGCACCCAAATGCAAGAGAGGGAATCCTGGAGGAGGTGGAAAATGCTGTCACTCCATCGATGGAGTTCCTGG
This sequence comes from Parotia lawesii, assembly GCA_003713295.1. Classification (NCBI taxonomy): domain Eukaryota; kingdom Metazoa; phylum Chordata; class Aves; order Passeriformes; family Paradisaeidae; genus Parotia; species Parotia lawesii. The sequence continues at coordinate 881,553 of RAHM01000314.1, forward strand.
GAAATGGAAAGCAGCAGGAGCAGTAAGAACGGAGTTGAAACCAGACTCCAGCCAGGTAAGGCATCACAAAATCCTTTGGAACTAGAACTGGGTAGCGGTGAGAAGAATTAATTATTAAACTTGTACCCCATGGATTCCTGAGCAGGATCCCAGCAGGGAAGGCTGCAGGGATACTCCACGAAAAGATCCAGAGTGGGGACTGTTCCCAGGTGGGGGCAGCGAGCCTTGGAATCCYTGAAGGGAAGAAAGAGGGATCCTTTGAGCACAAGGATCAGATGTCAAATGTGGAGATGGTATCAGACAATTCCCTGAGAAAATTTCCCTGAGAGAAGGTTCGGAGATCAGCATGTTCACTGGTGGCACGGGCTGGGATTAGGGCTGAGCAGCACCAAACCTGGTGCACATCATCCACTCAGCTTTCACCTCCTGTTTTAGCAGGGGGTTCATGGCCCTGCCAAGAGACAGGTGTTAATTAATGAGTCCCAGGCTGAGCTGTGACAGTAACCGGTTATGTTTGAGCTGGTGGTTTATTGGCATGTTCATCAGCCACACCCTCTAGTAAGTCCTGAGGTTTGTTCCTGCTTTTCTTCAGCCTTACATCCAACTGTCCACCCCCTTTCTTCTCTCTGTCCGGTGTGTCATTTGTGTTCCTTTCTTGTCCTGTGTTTCCCCCATCCCATTCCCTTTCACTGCTTCACTCTCTCTTGTTCTTGTTTTTCTTACAAGAAATAAATACTCAATCTTTATTTAATAAATACTGCTCAATCCATTTCCGTGTTCCGTCCTACTTTTTGTCTCTTGTCTCCCTCCCTGCCCCTTTCTCTTTCCTTCTTTCTTGCTCTCCTTTTTCCTTTGTCCTGCAGCGTGACTGTATTTCTTTGTCCCTCCCGCTGTCCTTTTGCCTGTGCCTGTCTGCACCTGCTGCTCGGTCCCCCTCCCTCACGGTACSCTTCTCTTGAGAACCCTGTGTCCTGCTGCCCATCCCTCTCTTTCTCCATCCCTCTGCTGTGCCTTGCCTGTCTTCTCCATTTCCTCTCTCCGTCCTTGTTTCCCTCTGTCTCTGTATCCCTCTGTCCTTCCTGTGTTTTTACCGCTCTTTTTCTCTGTCCTTCTCCGTGCCTCACCGC
>RAHM01000315.1:0-331546 GCA_003713295.1 Parotia lawesii
GTGAGAGATTTTCATTTCATTATTTAGCATTATTATCCTTTTCCTGTGTGCTTGTTAAATAAATAGTTCTTATCTCATTCACTTTCCTTCGAGGAAAATATTCTTTTTTTCCCGAACCCCGTGGGAGGAAGGGTGGTTGTAACCTGGTTTTCTCTCAGAGGATATATTGCTAAATTTGGGCCAAACCGGCACAATATGACATCATCCTTTGCTGCATAAATTGCGTTCACCACGTGTTATTCGTCATTGGACTAACCTTAAGCTGTGTAATAGGTCTGAAATTTATTTTTTAAATCCCAGTATTAGATTTTCCCAATTTTCCCTGATCACTAGTTAAATTTTCTATTCTCCACTTAATTTTCACTAATGCAAATCAGAAACTTCTTTCTCGAAGTAAAATAAAAACTGCTTTTACATGTCACAGGAACACACACTCTGTTAGGCATTAGCTTGTCTGGTGGCAAAGGTGAAATATGTTGTATTTGGGCATAGAGGTCTCAAGTTCTAAAAGTGAAAAATACCTTAAAGATTAGCTGCAGCACTGTGTAAGAAACACCGTGACTCTCAGAATTTTAGGATGCAGTTCTGTGCCAGTAATTTTTTACTTTGCACTTGTATAGTGCACCTTTTCCTGTGTTAAATGGTACTAAAGGAAAATTCTCTCTAAGCTTGTATATTCATCACTAGCCTTTCTGAAGTGAGAGTATGTGGCTTCAGGGGCACAAATCCAAGTTTTGGAAAATCTTTAGAGAATTTATTTAAAGAATAGGTAGACTGTCTTTGATAACTACATAGTTCATGTCAGTATGATAATTTAAAATACTGATATATTGTATTTTTTTCTGCTGAGACAAAATTTTTTTCTATATATTTTTGTTCTAATTTTGTTTTGTTTTGCTTTCTCACAGCTAGTTTAATTTTAGTTTTAAATTGTAATTTTTATCACAACAGCCAATTACTGTTGTGATATTCTATTTCTTGAATGCTGAACTGAATAGTCACTAATGCATTTATTCTGACAGCTGAAGAGTCTTATCTCACCTCTTTGTACTGTGTAGTTGATAATAATGTGTTTTCCAGAAATTTAGAGAATTTTTTAGGACGTACATCATCATTTCAAGATTTTTACTCCTGAGTTGCCTGTAAATGTATGTATCCATGACTGAAATACATGTGAGAGAGTTTTGTGGGGTTTTAAAAATAAATGTATGCAGCTCAAAAGGTAGATACCTGGACTTTAGGATCTAGAAATTCTAGGTGACAGTCATCCCACCTACTATAGTTGGCTGGGATTTAGGTATTTAAACTAATAATCTTGCTTTTCTCCACAGTGAATAAAAACTAATAGAATTCTTTAAAAACCAGTTCAACTAGACTACTTTTGTCACTTTTTACTTTGGAATAAACTGCTCTTTGGAAGTGCATATGTTCCAATAAGTGTGGAGTTTATTTGCCAACTTTTTGACTGTTATTATCTTTTGTTTGGTAAGTGGCACAGCCTGTATATTACCATCACTTTTCTCCAGTGCACTGTTTTGTATCACATAATATTCTTCAATGTATCATGCATTTCTTACAATTTTTAATTTGATAGAATACTTAGGAAAAAAATAGTGTCTGAAAAGGTTTCATTTTGGCAGTAATTACACTGTTTGATCAAGCAAGATTTTTCTTATATGATTTATTAATGGAGATGTTAAACTCCAATCATTTCTTTAAAAATTATTTGAAGTGATCACCCTGAAAGACTTTAGTGAATGCAGAGTAAATATGTAATAGTTGTGCACATTTATTCTAGCTAAGTTTTTTGATATCATTAGTTATTCATTAAAATTCTCCTGAACTTTGAATCTTCCACACAGTGTTGAATTTCTTTTAAAATTTCAAGAAAGGCTCAGACAAATTAAAAGCAAGTAAAAGTACAGCACTCATGTATGTGCCTCCTCCCTTCCTTCCTCCATAATGATAGCATCACTTTTTCTTTTTATGTGTGCAATTGCCAAATAATTAAGGTGCTACAGAAAACAAAAAAGTGTTAAAAGATCAGCCCTAAGGATTTTTAGAAGCAAAAAATATTATCCCCAGGTTGTAACTGGAGAAACTGCACACATCTGATGCAAATGGACTCGGTCTCCCTGCACCTCAGAAAGATGGATTATTTCAGGGAACTGTGCTCAGTGGTGTGTTGAATGAGGCATTGGCCATAAGGAAAAGCCTTTTAGGATCTTGCAAGAAAAATTGATTTTAGGTGGCTCTTGCCTTGGGGATATAGAGGTCCATTCTGACCAGTAACCTACCCGTAAAAGTTTTAGTAAGACCTTTCTGAGTCTTTTCCATCCTATGCTACATGCATGGATATTCTTGCTGACAGTGAGCTCGACACCACAGGATATGTTGCTCCTTGGTAATAACCCTCTATGGGGATTTACCTGGCTCCTCCCAAAGCTGCCAAAGCATGGGCTGGGCACAAAAGGTGGCCCACAAGGCAGAATGTGAGAGTCACAACTCCCTGAGTGTCCTGCAACTTCATTCACAAGGTGTGTGTGTGCATCAGCAATGACATTCTAAAAGTAATCCCAGAATTTTGTAATTGTCCTTTTTTTTTTTCTTTTTAGTTTTTATTGTACTTCTAGAAATCATTATTTATATATACAGGAGAGGTTACTTAAGCATTGTGTTCAGATACAGCATGATTTCTACAAAAGATTCTGTATTATCTGGATCCTGTAACAGGACTGCATTCATCCTTTATATTTTCTATAGACAGTATATATTTTTGATTCAAGTTAGCAACTAAATTTCACACCTTTGGGAAACATAAAATCAGAGAGAATGTTCACTGATAGATATTTGACATAGTCTTGGAGGATCAAGTTCAACAAACTGGATAACAGACAAAACAAACAAAAGAAAGGTGACTGAGGAGTGCAGGTTGCTAAATATAATGACAATGTTTTCTATTTTAAGACAAAACCAGAATATCAGTAAGGAAGATATATTTTTAGTTCAGGAGAGGAAGAAGAGAATGAATTATACCTCAAAGCATGTCCAAGGTGAACTGAAAGTAGGAAAGGTATCCTAATTAGCTATTACTGGAAAACAGAAGAGTTGTACTTTGAATCTGGAGTATAGGAACGAGGACAGTTACCTGATTGAGTTGCTCATTTAGGATCAGGGAGAGCTTCAGTCATTGCATGGCTTGGTTTTGTACTGTGCATGATGTTGGGCTTTTGCCTATTTCTCTGTGCCTGTTCTAAACAGAATAATAGAACTTGCTAAACTCTTCAGTGCAAAACAAGTGAGCTGTTCATCTTCCAGGATAATTAGGATTTGCCGCATGTTGCGGATAATGGTGATTCCAATATGTTAACTATTTTCTGTCTGGAAATGTCCCAAGAAGAGGAAGATATTTCATCAGCCTGGCTTGTTCTGAAAGACAAAGTCTGTATTTTCCTGAAGCATTGGAATTGTGTGTCATAATAAAAATTACCATTACACTCACTCTAACGTAACAATGACATAGATGTTCCTGAAACCACAGAAAAGACCCATATTTGTGTGTGTGTGTGTGCGTGCGTGTGTGTGTTTGTGTGTGTGTGCACTTTTGCGTCTGATGGTGTAAAACTGTTGGATAGATTTCTTATGGTTTACTAAAGCAAGGAACTGTATTTAAAACAGGATCAGCAAATTCTAGCAGAGGCCACATACTGATTCTGAAGAAATGATGCAAGAGGTAAAATAGGCTACTTCTGATTGTACTAATTTCCAATGGCCAGAAAGAGTACACGTGAAAAATGCTTCTGTAATATAAGWACTGTATGCTGTTTACTGCTTGAAAGTATCTAAGGACGTTGTCTAAGATAACAACTCTTAACTTCCGATCTTTAATTTTTCAGAATAAATTCAGGATTAAAGACTCGATCCCACTCCTGTTTAAGTCAAAGCTGAAAGAACAACATAGCTGGAAATAAAACCCTCCCTTAATAGTTCTTAATAGGATATCAAAATATACTTCAAAGATATGTAACAGGGCAAAAATGCCCATGAAACTCCATACAGCAAATCCTATGTTGTGCCAAAAGCTCCAGAAGCCTGATTTCTAAAATGTTTGTTACAATCTAGATTTGATTTGCTATATCAAATTAGTAGATTCAGTAGAAACATTGGATAGGTSAAAACACAGAGAAAAGAATAACTGCAGTAGTAATAAAGCCTCCTAGGGATTTATGTTTAGATCAGAGAGTTTGAATATAAACTTAAAAATGAAGCAATATTTGAAGGAGAAAAGTAATAAAAATATGCTGGGAGGAAGTATTAACTGCATTAATGAAAGAACCTTTTGACTGATTAACAATTGCTCAGTTATAAGAAACAACTTTCAAATGCCAAATGAAGGTAATGTGCCTAATAACAAAATAGAAAATGATCACACTTCTTATCAGCCTAAAGGCAATGTAAATGTAAGAGTGCACTGGTTGCTGTGACAATGTTGTAAACTGTTTATCTTGACTTGCAGTAAGAAGCCAGGCACAGAGGAATTTTATGCACAAACTCTGCAGTGAAATGGAAAAAGGAGAACAGTAGCTTTGAGGTTAATACAATGTTCCTTTTACTATTCAAGTTCCTTATTCAGTGTTTGAAGAACAGAAATATTTCATTGACTCTCTTTCAATGCCAGGAGGCAGATGGCAAATCTAGAGGTGTAAATGAGGAAGAACACATGACAGTTATCTCTTTTGATACACACATCTGGCCACAACATTGTTGTATAGACTCTCCCAAAGTCTAAAATCATCCATCATGAAACTAAAGAAAAAAATAATAAATTAGTCAAGGGAAATGGAATATAAATACCTGACTGAGAATGACATTTAGTTGTGCGTGCAGTTCTTTCATTGAAAAAGCATTGTTTTCCTCCCTGCTTCAGGGGAGACAGTGGTGACTGCCATTTTGAGATTCAGATGTAAACTCCTACAGGTGAGTAAAACCTGTCTTGGTAGTTTTATTTTATTCTTTCACTATCTCTTTCCTGAGTAAAAGCCCCTCTTTGAGGCCTGTGTGAGGTCAGTTGTTCGGAACATGGGAATGAAATTATACCTTATTTTAAAAGGGATTTAATTTCAGCCAAGATTTAATTTTCCAGTAGAGATATCACATAGGCAGAAGAGCAGGTACCAGATATTCTATTATGATGAAAAATTAAAAGGGAGCCTGAGTTCTTGCTTTAATATAGTCAGAATGTGTGGGCTGGTGGATGAAATTTAGCTTTCCTATTCTTAATTAAATTATTGCATATTTTAATGCTGACGCAATTGTCTTTAATATATTTTTGAGCTATTTCCTCTCTACTGTCTTGATGGTCTTGAATCTTATCTAAAATTTTCATAGAGTTGAAGATCTATGCTTTGTTCTGAACGCATAGATGACAATTGATATAGCTGAAAGAAAAACATCAATAAATAATTTATTTTTTTCACTAATGTAGGGTTCTTTTAGTGTGATTTACAGATCCCTATCTCAAACCTTGCCAGACTGATTTTTTTTTCCTTTAAACAAAGTTGTCATTGCACCAAAGACTTTAAATATACACTATTAAATGACCTTTGGACTCAGTCATTCTCTGTTGGACCTATGTTTTATCCAGTTTTCTGAAATGTGCAGAGATTGGTAGTTAGGAGCACTACTAATAGTGATGAATGAAAATAGGTCCAATTTCCTCATTAGCAGTACTTGCTTCTCTCACTGTTTGTAAACCACAGAGTAACCCAACCTTTTAAAAAAGGCCCTTATCACTCACCATATCTACACTACTTCTCCATTCAGATACCAGCCATGGAGCTCAGTTTCCTCTTCCATTTCCTCTGCAGCAAGTAAGTAGCTCAACAGAGCTGTGAAAGTGATTTGACTCTGGCAATGCCATTTTCCGAATGGCAGCACCATTTCATTTTCACAAACATCTGTCAGACTGTGTTGTATGCCACCCTGATAGAGGTAATTGCAATTCCCAGCCTCTGTGTATGTACTCTCCAGGTGACTCACAAATGCACTTGAGTTTCCAGCTCTTCTGTACGTCAAATTTACTGCAAATGTATAGGCCATTGGTTCAGCACATTTTCAGGATGTCCAACATATCCAGGAAATCTAAAATGTATTTTGGCCTCTTTACATCTGCCTTCTGTCTGCTGCATCCATCCTACAAGCATGGCAATGAGGACATGTGTCATGCATCTTGCAYGCTGGGTGCTTCATCCATGATCATGCCTGGGCACCACAAATTACAGTGCAGAGTTTCCAGATTCCACTTGGAAAATATTTCTCATCAGGAAAAAAAGACAAGCCCAGAAAAACCAACATGTCTGGCAGCCTCAGCTATATTAGGAATTGCCATTTTCTATGTTGAAAGTAGGGACAGAATGCACTGTGCAGAGCTTCCAGTGTGGGATAGTGCTTAGGGGACATGAATAAGCCTTACTGAGATCTGTGTTTGAGTCCAAGGAAGCTTGAATTATTCAGTGTGTGCCGGGGTAATTAGTGTCATACACACGAGTTAAACAGTGGCACACACTGTGAGGGACAATCCCTAGCCACCAGCTGAAGTTGTTGTGAATTAGTAATGCTGACTCACGAGCTTGGTAATGAGCACGTGGTTGGCTAGTTACAGAAGATTCATTAATTACCCATATATGGATCCTGTAGAACTGAGTACAGCCTGAGACGTAAAATTGTGCAGTGACACCTTTCTGGGGAATATTTTCATATATCTGCTAAGCAATAAGAATTAGTTTACCTAAATTAGACAATTTGTCCTGTGGTTTTTTTTCATTCCTGGTGAATGAACATAACCTTATGARCACTACAAATACCATGAAACTAGAATTTTCACGGCTGTTAATACCTWGATATTATGATGTCTACATAACAGCCACACTTTTTATATGTAAAAATAATGCCCCTTCTGTGATTTAGGAATGGTATTCTCCAATTTAATGCTCCCACTTGAAATTACTCCAAACCATGCGCCACTTGCTCACTCCTCCTCTGCCTCCCCTGCAGTGGGCTGGAGAGGAGAAATRRAGRCACAAAAGGTTAAGATTATGGGTTGTGATAAGAACAATTTACTGGAAACAGCAATGAGAAAAGAAAATGAGCAGTAACAGTGATAATACTAATGTCAGAGGGTACAAGAAAAGAAACATTATTGCTCGCCATGTGGAAACCCCCTGACAATACCCGACYGCTCCCTCCACCACATTATCCTGGCCYGGAAGGGAGCCCTTCCCCMTGTCCCCAGAAAATGATGTGAGGTGKTATAGAATAACCTCTGAGTCCTAGCCATGCCCCCTCCTGTCTACTGCAAAAATTAACCCTATCCTGACYGGAACAAGGACAGCCTCACATTTATAATATTATTTCAATATATGTCCTAAGCCCAAGCTGTGTCCAATTGTTTGAGATAAATGATTATTTTGCAACCAGTTACTGCAACCCTGTAGTAATACAGTAGGCTGGCTGGCCCTAACCCATTGCTACTATTTGACTGTCTATACTCTCATGCTCCATTAAAACAAGCTGGAACTCATCCAGATGGTTTTCAGTAAGGCTGTCTTGAAAAGTTTCTAGGAAGCTGGAGCAGTCCTGGAGGCTTGACTCATAAATAGGGTTCATGAGGGACAAGACAGTGTTGAACAAGGAAGGTCAAATATCCTAAAATGACTCTGAAAAGGAAGGGGGAGCTCTGCAGATGGCATTGGTGAGAATAGTTCATGACTGATACTTGAATTCCAAACAGCCACCACGCAGCTGGAAGACAGGTCTGAGACAAGGGCAGCTCCTGGGACAAGGTGCAGAAGCTCCAGAAAAAGCTTTTCACATCTTTTTCTACCAGCTTGGAGGTTTACRCATCAGTGTGCTCTGAGGTTGCACTGCTGTGCCACATGGGAGCTGGCCCTGGAAGCAGGCAGTCAGCGCCCCAGTGGAGGCATTGAATGAGAGGCTGCAGAGCCTGGGGGGTTGGACAGAGACAGCAAATCTCTCTGAGATCTCCTGCACAACAAACAACTTCCTGCAGTATCTTCTGGTTTCTTGTCATGGTTCATTGGGAGCGTCATGCCTGTAGCACGTGCCTTTCTCTTGCTCTGTGCTCCAAACAGGGTACATTTTTAAACCTTGTATATTTGAAACTGAATGTCTAACATTACAGGTTTTAACCCAATCCTTGTAGACAATATTTTGTCCTGGACATCATCTAACATTGCTTGGAGACAAAGGAAATTGCTGCTGTCATGATCAAGGTGAACAGGTGAAAAACATGTTGTTGCCTGTGGTGTCTTATGACTATCCATACCCGTGGGTCAGTAGTTTAATATTATTTAACACCTATACAAATTCAGTTTATTTTTATAGAGTTAAAGACARTGTGGAGTATCTGTGGAGTTATCACTTTAAAAAAAGTTTATTGTGACTGGATTTCTGTCATAAAGATTTTAAGTMTTTTCCCCACTTTGTATTAAGAAAAAAAAAAGGCTTTAATAGGATAAAATGAATCAATAGGAAAGCACTCAGCTAAGTATGTTTTCCAGGCTTTCATCTTCTGGTTGTTGGTGAAAAAACAAATTGGAGAAAGCATCTTTAAATTATATCAGTGTGATTAATTTCCAGGAAAGGTGTACACTGGCCAGGGTTCTATAATTTACTGTGCAAGACAATGCATATAATTGTCTTCCATGAAAATGTGTGAATTGTGTAGTTATGTGGTCATTTGCAGATTAAGAATCAAGAGGAAAATGCAGCTGACAGTGCAGTTTTGCTTCAGTCACTTTTGTTTTTCTGTCCTTTGTTGATGGCTTGTCCTGAGTTTTGAAGCATAAAACCTGACTCCCAGCATTCTCATTGTGTGAGGAAAATATGACTGTGTAGTCCCTGTAAAGCTAAGGTGGCACATTAATGAAGATGAGGACTCACTCTGATTAAAACAAAACCAATACATGTRTCTGATATCAGGGGAAATATACACCCTCCCACAGCACCATACAATGGCCTGACTTGGAAGGGACCTTAAAGATCAGCCATTTCCGACCCCTCTGCCATGAACAGGGATGCCATCCACTACACCAGGTTGCTCAAAGCTGCATCCAACCTGGACTTGAACACTGCCAGGGATGGGGCATCCACAACTTTTCTGGGAAACCTGTTGAGTGTCTCATTACAGGAAAGAATTTCTTCCTAACGCCTAATCTAAATTTCTCTTCATTTAGTTTGAAAATGTTCTCCCTTGACTTATCACTATCTGCTCATGTGAAATATCTATATTCCTCTTTTTTATAAGACTCTTTAGGCACTGGAAGACTGCAATGAGGTGTCCCTGTAGCATTCTTTTCTTCAGGCTGAACATCTCCATGTCTGTCAACCTGTGTTTGTAGGAGAGGTGCTTCAGCCCTCTGATCATCTTGATKACACTCCTCTGGGCCTGCTTTAACAGGTCCACATCTTACTTGTGCTGAAGAGTCCAGAACTGGATACGGTTACTCCCAGTGGGGTCTCATGAGGGCAGAGCAGAGGGACAGAATCACCTCCCTTGACCTGCTGGGTACTCCTCTTTTGATGCAGCCCAGGATCCAGTTGGCTGCCTGGGCTGCAAGTGCACATTGCCAGGTCATGTCCAGCTTTTTATCCRTGAGAACCTCCAAGTCCCTCTCCTCAAGGCTGCTTGTTATGTGCTCTTCTCCCACTCAATATTCGTGTCTGGGATTGCCCTGTCCCCAGTGCAGCACCTTGGCCTTATACATTTTCAACTTCCTGAGGTTCTTGTGGGCTCACTTCTCAAGTTTGTCCAAGTCCCCCTGGGTGGCATCCCATCCTTCAGGAGTGTCAGCTGCACTGTTCAGCTCCATGTCATCTGCCAACTAGCTGAGTGTGCACTCCATCTCACTGTCCATATCATTGATGAAAATGTTGGAGAGCACCAGTACCAAGACAGAGCCTTCTCACCAGCCTCCAGCTGGACACTGAGCCATTGACCACTGTTGAGCCCCAATGGTGTGCACTAGCCAAGCACTCATTCAAGACCAGGATCCACCTGKATCCAATTGGTTTGGACCACCTCCACCTGGAGTGCCTCCTACGAACAGCTGTAGCTGCAGGGTGGGCTGCAAGCCCTATAAATTAGACCCTGGGAGGAGCCATGGGTAGAGGTGGTTGCTTCCTGGCTGCTGTGTGTTGCTGGAGCTCTGCTCTGGGAAATCATATTAATCCAGGACTTAGAAGACAGCAAGCTTCAGCAGACCACAACTTTCTGGTAGTTCCCATCCTGACAATTTATTATTCACTGAATAGTCCACACTTCAAATCCATATCTCTCCAGCTGGAGGTAAGGATGATGTGTGGGACTGTGTTGAAACCCTTACATGGTATTTTTAGTATTATAGGACACACATAAAAAACTGGATTTGTTTTTGTTTGTTTTGTTGTAGTGATTTTGTTTTGGTTTATTTGGTTTTGCTTTGCTTTATTTTCTCGCCCACAGCGGAGTTTCCCTTGTTTGACTTCCACATAGATTGAGTTTTGCTATTGTCTGGGACCAATTGAATAAGGACCAGGCAGCAATCTGACATTAAATTCAAATAGAAGACATTCAGTGTTCACATCCTGGTGTTGTCCCAAATGGGAGAAAGTGGACATTAGGTTTGGAAAGAGGGACAGAGTGATAGAGCATGATGATAACTTTCTACTGTGGGTGAAAACCAGCCAAATGGCAGCTTTTAATGGAAATCTAATGATGCTAAGCTAAAAGAGAGCTTAAAGGAGTGTTTCATTCCTTAAGCAGCTGTGTGTTGGGAGTGAAGATATCTAGGTTTAGGAAAAGTCTCTGGCTTAAAACAGATGGAAGGGCAAATTGTGGCTACTGCATCGGTCCACAGCTTGTTTTTACAATTATTGATACCACAAAATTGTAATTGTCTTCTATTATATAGGACAGGTATGGTACAGTTCCTTCACTTAGAAAAACCCACTTTCTATAAGAGAAAGGAAACTAAATGGCAAAGAGCAACATGAGGTGACAATGGAAGCAGATGTTGATGTCAGCAATGATATCTCACTGATACACCACAGACCTAAGTCAAATATGTGCAGAGAAACCCCACAGAAGAGGCCTGTTGGGTTGTCCAGCTCTTGGCAGATTGTGCCACTGGTCATTGTCTCCTTCTGCTTCCCTGATTCAGGCAGTTTCCCTGCAGCATCTAACAGAGCTCTATCTGAGAATCTCACAAACAGCCCTCTTTCTCACAAGTTATACATAGTGGCAAATGTTAGAATATAATTTAAGCATAATTCTGCCAAACTGATTTGTATTTAGTACTTCAAAATTGCAAAACCAGAGCAAACCCTTTACAAAGAATGCCTCAGTTTTATAAAAAAAATTAAAAAAAAMCCAAAGTCTTTATTTCCTTTTGCCTCCTGCAAAGAATGTGAATGTTTCAATGCTTGCACTTGAATAAATCCTGAAATATGCTCCCTGCACATGCCATTTCATGTACTTAGCCAAGCACATTAAAATATTATGACTCATTTGTCACCCATTACACAGTGAGTTAGGTGTTACAGCAAACCATTATAGGCTTCTCAACATATGTTCAAGAGCACAGTAAACAGGGCAGAGGGGGGATCTGAATCCCATTTATCTTGAGATCTTTCCAGTCTGCACTACTGATGAAAAAGAATCTTACAGTAGGTGCCAATGAAAGATACGAGACCTTTGTAATGGTCAAGTTGTATAAAATACCTTTGTGTAAAAGAGAAGCTGGGCTGAGATCACCATCAGTGAAACTTAAAAGATCAGTTCAGGTAAAGCCAGGCTGTGGAGACGATACGAGAACTGCCACTGTGGCTTCAGTGATGTGATGTCATCTTTAGACTATGAGTGTAACTCACAGCTGACAACTTTATGCCTGTTTCCACAACTCCTTCCTCTCTATGCCTTTTTCTATAACTCCTTCCTCTCTGTGCAGGGCTGTCTGCCACCTGCCACTGAAACTGATGTTATGGTTTAGAAATCCCGTTTGAATTGCTGACAAGTTAGCCAAAACATAGCCAACTGCCCAGCCTTGCAGACACTAGTTGCACCTGCAGTTCAAGTTATGCAGCAAGKATGATCTAGTAAGACATCTCAATGAATCACCAACCCCATAACAAGCTGCTATCCATGTAAATTGTTTATAGCAATAAGGAGAATTCAGTGCAGGAATCCATTTCTAGTCCTCGCGCTGACTGTGTACTTAGTCAGCATCTATTATGAAGTCTGGCTGTGCTTTGGGGAATAGTCCTGGTGAGGTTGATTGCGGCTGTATCCCTGGGTGACTTCAGATAAATCATACAGCTCCATCTGTGCCTCAGCGAAATAGCRCTCTGGAAAGCTTACATTTCTCGTATGCGCCTGAATACCTGTGATCATCTGGGCCACAAGAAATGATATTTAAAGTCCCCTGAAGCAATAACTGAGTGTTGCAGGAATAAACTGCTCTCAGCGGAATAGCTCTCAGCATGTCTATACCATCAGTTAAGTACATGTTCTCATGACAGATTTCCTCACAACTGCACATTATAAATCCTCCAACTTCCACTTACTATTGGTCATCAAAGCCCAAGCTTGGAGTTTTCTGCACGTGGGGCCCCTAATTACAGGTGTAGGTTTCTACTGCAGTGTCCTAGATAGACTGAGGTGGTGTGGGACAATCTGTTACAGCTCAGCTTTTCCAAGTCAAGCACAGATGGTTCGGTTCAAGGCTCCAGCCAGCAGAGTAGACTGAACACACCCCCATGTTCTCCCCTCTTAACTGGAGAGAGAGTCCAGAGTGTCCAGCAACCTGAGCCTAGCTGCTGCAAACTTGGTGCTATAGAGAAGAAAATGGAAGATATTTGGAAAATGGAAGGAAAATATTTAAGTGGGGGGAAAAAAAGAAATTTCAACCTTATCGATGTTCTGTAATTCAATCTTGTGCAGAAGTGCAGTTGTGCACAGCTTTAAGGCTTCACCACATACCTCTTTCCAAAGTTTGAGATTCTGGGACATGTTTTAAGCGCTGAGTATTTATTACTGCTTTTGCATGTATAAACTGCAACTGTTTAAAAGGAACAACTAAGAAAATAAGTTGTTAGGCTGTGACCGAGAATTTTTGAAGTAGCAGGCAGCAGGTAACTGCCACCTCCCTGCATGTTCCCACTCCTGCCAAGATCTAAACAGAGAAAGTGATCGGACTTGAATAAACAAAAATTTAAAAAATTCATGGGATTACTTCCAGCTTTATCAATTCCTTGGTCTGGTTCACAGCAAAGCCTCTCAGGCAGCTGTGCCAGTACTACTGAGGAGATAATGTGCTGTGACAGGAGCCACTGGTGCTGAAGGCTTTGTTTTATGAAATTGGTCTCAAGTCTGTCTACAACTTGAGCAAGGATGAACTCTAAAAATGTCTGGTCTCTTAAATGATCAGTGAACAAAGTCCCACTTCATAGGGAGCAGGGTATCAAAAGGAGGGACTGTGAGCAAAGGATTTATTTGTTTAACTTGTAACTCTTGTTTGATTAGCTGTTATTAGGTTGATTATCTGTGAAGTTTTGGTCAATTAGTGATCAATTTTACATTTGTAACTGATTCCTATCAACACCCTGTACCGTTTCCAGCTTCACTTAACAGTAGTAAAGTGCAATTTTACCATCCATTTGGAATGTTTCATTGCAATTGCATAAGGTGTTCTCGTAATTTAATTTCATAATGATACTAAAAGTTTATAATTACATCCCATTTTGACTTGTGATGTACATTTTGAGTTAGAGTGGTAATTTCTAGATTGAATAATGACAACTCATATTTAAAAGTGAAGAAAAAATAAAATAAAACAAATATAAATACAAATGAAACAGTTGGAATTTCATGCACCCTCAGCAAGTTTGCTGATGACACCAAGCTGTGTGGTGCAGTGGACACATTGGAGGGAAGGGATGTCATCCAGAGGGACTTTGACAGTCTCAAGGGGGTCCATATGAACCTCATACAGTTCAACAAGGCCAAGAGAAAGGTCCTGCACATGGGCCAGGACAATCCCAAGCACAAATACAGGCTGGATGGACAAGGATTTAGAACAGCCCTAAGGAGGAGGACTTGAGGGTGTTGGTGAATGAAAAGCTCCGCATGATTTGGTGCGCTCACAGCCCAGAAAGCCAAACGTGTCCTTGGCTGAATCAAAAGCAGCAGGGCCACATGGGCAAGGGAGGGGATTCTCCCTCTCTAGTCTGCTCTGATGACACCCCACCAGGAGTACAGCGTCCAGCCTGGAGTTGGTCACCACAGGAAGGACATAGGCCTGTTAGAGTGAGTCCAGAGAAGAGCCACCAAGATGATCAGAGGGCTGGAGCAACTTTCCTATGGAGACAGGCTGAAAAAGTTGGGAATGTTCAGCCTGGGGAAGAGAAGGCTCCAGGGAGACCTTGTAGCAACATTACGGTAACTGAAGGAGATCTGCAAGAGAGCTGGAGAGGGACATTTGAGAAGGGTATGCAGGGGTAGAAGGGGGATTAGTTTTAAACTGAAAGATAGTGGGTTTAGATTAGATTAAGGAAGAAAATTCCCCAGTGTGGGAGTGGGGAGGGATTGGAACAAGTTGCCCAGAGAAGTTGTGCTTGTCCCGTTCCTGGAAGTGTTCAAGGCCAAGCTGGATGGGGGTTTGAACACCCTGGTCTTGTGTGTGGCATCCCTGCCCATGGCAGAGGGGTCCCTTTCAACCCAAACCATTCTATGCTTCTATGTTTCTATGAAAGGAAAAGACAGTGCAGGCCTGATTATTGCTGAACAAAAGCCTTTGTGGTTTTTTCATGTCAGGTGTCTTCTGAGTGACACCTGAATGTAGTTCAATTTAGCTAAGAATAAACATGCTAGAGAACTCCCCCTCCACCCTTCAGGGCTGTAGCACAAGGAGCATTGCTGATGAGCAATAAAGAGCTTTTTGTGCAAGTGATGGATGCTGTGTTTTGTCCTCAGCCACTGGTCGGAAGAGCAGTGGCAAGTGGTTGCTCTTGCAGCAGCAGCTGCCAAAAATCAGCTGGCAGACACAGATGTTCTAACCTGTGATGAATCTCTTTTTTGGTCAGCTGTACTTTATGTCTGAACTGTCTCATCTGATGCTTTAATCCCACCTTGCTCCTCTTTTTCAAAGACAGTAGAAGTGAGCCSTCTTTCTCTTTCTCCTTCCTTCTTTCCTTGCTTCTTTCTCTTTTGCCTTTTTCCCAAATCATAGTGTTTCAGCAGAGGTTTTTCAGGTACTTCACTGTGTGAAACTTTAACAGTGGTTGGTAGTGGAGAGTTTTGTAAAAAAGAAGCAAAGCTAAAAGCTTTTATTTTCATTCAGGGCTCCAAAGAGAGTGTGCAAAGGATTTAAAGGGGCCTCAGAAGAGATGAATTTCTAGGTCAGACTGTCAGGTACCTTGCACCATCTGTGTGCTTGTACACCAGTACAAGGGCCTCACAAGCACTTGGATGGTATTCTTCTTACATTGCAGGGCAATAGTTGAATCAGAAAGCTGAGGGCTTTTATTATATCTGTCATAAAATAATATATACTATTCTAATACATATAATATAATATAATACAATATATTAACTCTGATATAATAATACAGCAACTGGATGGCCTGTGTGTTACTGGACCCGGAAACCATTCAGGAACAGAAAAGGTAATATTTGGTCTGCTCAATACAGTTTTTATTCTCCCTGCACATTCTTGTTTTATTCCTTAGAAATAATTTTTGCTACAGCCTACGTGGAGAATGAGAACTGTCATGTATGCGTTATCTCACGTTTTCTGGTTCAGACCTCTGCTACAATTGGAGGCAATGAGGGATGTTTAATACAGCAGTATGACATGATGAGTTTCAGTTTATTGTGTTGCTAGTGTATCCTTTGGGCACACCATATGGTGAAGCTGCCCTACAGCTTCCTAAACGATCTGTCTATTTTTTTTATAACTCCAGCTGAAAATGCCTACCTGAATAGGAAACTGTTTACAGAAGCACAGGAGGGCAATAAGAGAAAATTGGGGCAGTGGGGGTGTGTGTGTTTGTGTGTGTTTTTGTGTGTCTGCTTTTTCATTAAGGAACATTCTTGTAGAAATGTGTGTGGCTTTGGTTTATTTATTCATAAAATTCCCAAATTTATTTTTTCAAGTGAAAAAATCAAGGTAAAAATTGCTGATGATATATAGCAGGCAGCAGAAGGGAAGAGAAACTAAAAAGTGCACTAAGGAGATAATAAGTGTAATAAACACTTGGTTGCACATTTTGAGCCCAAGGCCTAAACTGTTTGCATTAGTACAGATTCTTGAGTTCAGCTTAATTAAGTTTGCATAAGCAGTAGACAATTGTATAAATATTTTTTACTTCTGTAGTGCTTTGTAGAAGATATCGAAATAATTTTTGATGGTTTGGTTATTCAACCAAATGGTCCTAAAACCGTTACCTTATATAAAGTTCTCCTTCGGTTATGAAGTTAGAAAACTCCACAATTAAGCTTCTGTAAATTACTAAAACAGGCAAAGCATATGCCTTGTAGTCTTCCCTTTGGCTCTTCCAATAGTTTCCTCTTTTACTTTGATGATTCTTTGGTATATAACATTGAGACTGTGTCACAGGTTTTTTTTCTGGCAGGCTTCCTGATTTTTTTCTTATATTCAAATGGATCCTGATCCACTAACATCGATGCAGTTCAAGCATTTTTGTAATGAATTTTGAGTTCTCACAATTCAAAAATTTGCGCCTAATGCTRGTTTATGATCTTCTGGGTCATGTTCCCACTATTCTTGGTAACAGTATTCCTATCCAAGTCCATCTGTGTCCTCATTGTTTTCAACCATGCTGTACACCTGGCTCTGAGCAAAGAGTGTGGCTAATCAGAGCGTGTGAGCTGGATTTGGGAGTGAGCTGTACAAAAATGCTTCTGAGTGCTGACATCCTTTCAGGGCATTGGTCTTAGTAAGGAAAGGTCCCAGTGGCTCTTTCAGGCTGAAAGTTCTCTCCTCAGCAGAAYCAGCTGACTATCGCCTAAAAGCTCTTATTATTACTTGTCAAGATCCTAATTCTCACCTCATACTACATTATTTGCACATGACAGGCCTTATTCTTCATCCTTCTGTGCCTTTTTTTGCCATATAAATGTACTATTAAGTCAGCCTATTTCCCCAGTGGAAAGTGCTCATGGCATGAGGCTCTGATTTATGGCTGGGTCAGAGACTCTCTGGAAATCTTAGAATTTGGCCAGGCAGAGGGGACTTACAGATCCACATTCCTTGTGTCTTCTCCCCTCCTGTGGTGAACAGTATTCTGTCTGGACAGGGAACCAGTGCTATTCACGGTTATGGATGCTATTCCAMGGGGGAAGAGACACTAAGTAATGTATTTATGTTTGGTTTTTTGATTTTGGCCTCAAATTTAGTGATACAGCACCAGCTGAACTTTTCTTTGTATCTCTTGCTACAAGTTTTCCACACACAACATAATTAGGTCTTAAATTTCCTGATGTGTTTATTTCCATAGTAGGATAATTTGTACTGACATTCTGTCACTCTGATATTGATTCACATTAACAGTGCCACAAATGTCGTCATTATTCTGGCATTGCAATACCATCTTTTAAACTTTCCAGGTCTTTTTGAAGTTGTTTTTCATTCAAAGAAAATTGCAGCTCATAGGAATGTTTCTGACCACACTTCCCTTCCCTATGTGTTCCACATTATTTTTTTTGGAGCACGAAGACCTGTAAAGAGTACATATGACCCAGAAACCCACATAAAAATGTTCTAGAGGGCTCATATCTGATGAGGTTTTCCCTTGTTTCTTCTTCAATCTTATCAAAAGCCTTCTTGATTCACATATATGTCAGCCAAAGTGTTCTCAATTAGAGTTTTCAGGTTTATATCACCATAAAATTTAGGATGTGCAGCTGAATAAAAGTACAGTACAGATAACACAGGGAGGCAGAAGGCCCAGAGATGCCTTGCTTTATTAGCTTCTTTCATTGCATTGGCTTTGTCTCCTGCTACTCCCCAAAGCTGTTAACATGAAATTTTAACCATGAGTAACTTGTGTAGAACAGAGCAGTAACTTGTTGCAAATGTAAGAATGTTTTACATAATCACATCTGCCCTTCTTTCCAGCAAAACCATTTTATTCCTGGGAGTGTGGAATATGCCAAACAATGCAGAATCATAACATTTTCAACTTCTGTTGTGGGTGTAGGCACTAAAGTAAAGGTGGCATGGCCTCAGGAAAAAAAGTGAGCCCCAGACTAGCATTCTTCAGTGGATGAGTCACAGCTCCTTAGGATCTGAAGAGCTACCAGAGGCACTGTGAAGCACTGAAAGTTTTATTACAAGTCTAAAGCAGAGAACATTTCATTCTCTGTTCCTCTGCACACTGTTAGCATTCACAGGCAAGTGTTCTCTGTCAGCTTCCTGATTTGGTGATATAATTTTTTTTAACTTTGTCTGTGATATAAGTTCACCTGTATTTTTACAAAACATGTGAAGTTTTTGGTAACTAGAATATGAAATAAGGAGGTATAGTCTCCTTATACACTAATGGGAATTTAGTTACTTTGCATGCATCTTCTCAAAACCCTAAGGTATAGATAAGGCCATGTTTGTTCCCAAGTCATTACCTAGTAAAATCTGTACAATGTCAATATCTACAGGATCAGCAAGCAGACTCTGTGGGCAGTGGCTCCAAAGTGTCCCAAAACATTCTTCCTACTGATCTGGAGCATTCTTGTTTTGGGGATAGGGCCTCATTTTTTCAAGTGTCACAACTCCAACAAGGAGGAGTGAGAGCCACCTCCTCTAAGTTACCTTGTGTTCTGATGGAGTCAAGGAAGAGGCGGATGCTCAGACCCTCTCTTTGTGTAGTTTATCCCATGGGCTTAAATGAAGTTTTCCACCCAAAATATGATGATGAGAGCTGAACTCAAAAGAAGAAAAGAAATAAACCTAGATTTCTAGACATGGTATCCTAAATCCACCATTTCATTAGTTTTGTGAGCCTATTCCTTCCTCCAAAACTTTTGATGTGATATTAATTTTCAAATAATTTGAAAATAGTTGAAATTTTCTTCTCAACAAGTTCAATATTTATTAACAAGAATTAATTAAACAAAAATGAAGAGAGCTTTACTGGATTGTAGCTTTTATAGGATGGACAAACATTAAGCCACTTTCCACTCTGATGAGACTCCACCTGGAGTACTGAATCCAGCTCTGGAGACCTCAGCACAAGAAAAACATGGACCTGTTGGAAAGAGTCCAGAAGAGGGTCACCAAGATGATTAGAGGGATGGAACACCTCTCATGTGAGGAAAGGCTGAGGGAATTGAATTTTTTCAGCCTGGAAAAGAGCCATCTTAGGGGTGACCGAACTGCAGCCCTCTGATACCTGAAGGGAGCCTACAGGAAAGACAGAGAGTGACTTTTTGCAAGAGCAAGTAGTGACAGGAAAAGGGGAAAAGGATTCAAGCTAAAAGAGAGTAGATTCAGATAGGACATAAGGAGGAAGTTGGCTGTGAGGGTGGTGAGGCACTGGAACAGGTTGCCCAGAGAAGTTGTGGGTGCCCCATCTCTGGAAGTGTTCAGGACCAAGTTGGACGGGGCCCTGAGGAGCCTGGTCTAGTAGGAGGTGTCCCTGCCCATGGCAGGGAGGTTGGAATTAGACGATCGTAAAGATTCCTTCCAACACAAACCATTCTATGATTCTAAAACTGTTTTATGAGATGTAGCATTTTGAGTGTTAAGTCTGGCAGATAATTTGAAACCCAGTCCAAACTGTTGCAATGATCTTGTCAACTGATTGAAATGCTTTGGCATACTCAGAGAACCCCATTTGTTTCAAGGAATTGAATGTTTATCAGTGTGGCAAGAAAGAAAGACAACTGACTTTTACTTCTTTTGAACAAGGGAGCAGGAGGCAGGACTTAAGTTGGTCATAAATATGTGGTTACTTTCCCCTAATACAGAAATCAAAGACTTCTGTACTGCAGATGGGAAAGAATAAATCTAATTCTAATTAATAAACAGCTCATTTAAATGCAACTGATTTTTCTGAATTTAAATAGCTCAAAACCTTCTCAAATGCCTTTAACTATGATAATGTCACATTGTGTCAGACTGGAGGCTCTGGGAATTGAATTCGAGATACTGATTGTCGAAATTAAGTACTGTGGAAATTAATGTATGAGCTGAAATGGGGATGAGTTACAGCAGCCAAGAGTAATTCCTAAAAAAGGCAAAATTTGGTTTCATGTTTGCTGCTAGTTCTTTGTAAATTTTCAGCATTTAGGGTTGTGTCATGTCTCACAACCCAGAGCAATGCCCTAAATTACCTGAGCTACTGAGGAAGGCCAGCTATAGCGGCAGTGACTTAGGCTAACTATAATTTTTCCAGATCTGACTGTCTCATCCAAAATAAGGAGGGTGACAAAAATGCTTGGAGAAGGCAGCCTACCTCCACCAAAACACTTCAAATGAATTTTTGAAGGAAACAGTAACATAGGAAACATAAGCTTAACTACTGAAAATGTTCAGAGCAAAGACATTGGAGAAAATACTTTACATGAAAGATGTAAAGATTGATTGTTCCTTTCTAGGTTCTGAGGCACCTAAGTGGTTGCTTAAAGACTCAAAATTACCTAGTTCCACATTTCATCACTTATGCTTTATTTATTTAGACTGTTAAAATATTCATTGATACATCTCTTCTTCCATTTCTAACAATTCTTTAAAAAGTTGGGCCTTTTATAAATAAAATATGAGACTTATTTTTGATGCCTTAGTGTAGGTGTTGGGTACTGGATGAAGAGATCAAGCTGAAACCCATCTTGTTCCAGTGTAGCCTTTTATTCTCCAGCTAGAAATAGATTCTATTTATTACGAACATATTACCATATTATAAAGATATGTTGTTATTATTATTATTGCTCTTGCAAGCTGTTGCTCAGTGGAGTGCCAGACAGAGTGTTTTAGCAACCCAAGCTGTCATCAAGCTTAGGAAAGGCAAGGACAGATATTCAGATGAACATGACTTCTATCTTGACACATGAATGTGGGGTCGCTGACAGCCACATTCCTGCAAAGTGTTGGGATGTGCTAATTGATAGCAGCCAGAAGCAGTCCAATTTCTGTAAGCAAGGAAATGAGAACAAGCTGTCATTACAGTCTTCAACTGTTTACACTGCCGGATAACTTTAATGGATAAAGCAACTCATTTTCTGTGTGGTTTGGAGGTGCATATTTGTATCTGCAGCTTGTAATTATAGCTTGTTCTTGCTGCAAACATAACACTCCCCCTCTCTCCCCCAAGCTGAGCTGTCACAGGAAGTTTCGCAAGTGAAACAAAGATTGCAAGCAACATATTGGTAATTGAATGGGTTTATCACTTAAATATTAGAGGAGATACAGTGGTGCTCTACAGATGGAAGGTTTGTGGAAAAAAGGGTATTTTCAAAACTAAAGTTTGGTGTGTCTGCAGCAGTTTATCAAAATGAGTATTATGGTGAGAGACAAGAGTATTTAAAGGGATCAAAATACTATTAGCTACTAGAGGAAAAAAGGATAAACATTAAATCGAAATTAAATTATGCTGATTTATTACTAGCAGCAGCTCAGTTTCTCCTGTGTAATGTAGTACAAAGCRGCTGCAGCTGCTGGTTACTAGTTTATACTGGCCAGGGAACAGCTAACAACCTCTAATTGCAGCAATGGCTTAGCTCCCATGAGATGGGTGAAAAATGAACTAAGTTCTTCCCAATAATTTCATCCGATTCTCTCTTCCATACTCCCTAGGAGAGGAGTTGCTAGCATCAGTCAAAGGTAGTAGCTTTTCCTCTCTTTGAGGACAAGGAGTAGTACAAAGGCAATGAAACCCAGAAAAGGTCAGGCTTGCAGGGAGCTTAAGAAAATCTGACTTAAAATCAAGAGGCTCCTTTGGTGGGCACCTGCATTTCAGAGCCTGCTCTCAAATGCACTTCTGAGAGCATGTTTTCCTTCTATAGGGACTAGTCAGAACATTTTCATTCCTGGGTTAAAGAAAGCCTTTTTAAATATCCCCACCTCTCACTGGATTCACTACTGTCACACCCTGATTAATGTTTTGATCTATTCTTTTTGCGTCTTAATGAAAAAGCAGATTTCTTCTGAGAATGCAAATTTACCTCTTTCCCAGGCAGAGTGCTTGTTGTGTCTTTGAAAGCACAACACTTATAACAAATGGCTGAGTAGGCTGGAAAGGAACAGGTCTGTGGGCTTCATTGCTTCAGCAAACTGCCTTGCACTTTGGGTGATGAGCTGATGCAGAAATTATAGAACTACTCCGACACTTTTTCACCCTAATGATGGAGTAAGCAGCCTTGGCTCGTGGCTCATTAGTCAAATGCTGCATGCTCTGTTACTGATCCCCTGTGTGCTGTGTTGTATCCTACATGTGCAGGGCTGTAGTAGTATTTTGTGCTTGTTTCAGAAACGAGTGGCAATTACATTGCGCTACATCAAGATTGATATTGTAATCTGTGTTGTAGAACATGTAAACCAAGTCTGTCAATGGTAGTTGGTGTCCCAAGGGTTCAGAGAGTGGGCACTAAGTTCTTCAAAGTTCTCTCTGAATATTAGATGCATTCCATAAAATTAAAGAAGAAACAGCAAGAAATGTTAGGTAATAAGTCGTTGTTTTTTGGTTTGTTTTGGGTTTTTTTCAGTTTTTTGCATTGTTGGGCACCAGCTTTCCAGAAAATCTTACTATAATACTCAGAAGTTGTGTCACAGTCAAAGTATTAAGAATAAAGTTTTCTCTTAGTTCTTTTTCTTGCTTGCTATTGCTAAAAGATCCCCTGATGTTGACAGAAAAGGAAAAYACATTTATTTAGCCAGGGCATCTGAAACCTAGAAAGGAAATAACTTTTCTACGTGAGCATACAGAGCCTAAATCTGCGAATTCTTCATTGCAGATCCGAGAGTCTAAAAAACGAAATATATTGTTAAAGTAGCAGTGTCTCTTCTTGAACTGTTAAACCGACACAGGTGAAAAATGCTATCTGTCTTCCAAAAGAGAATGCTCACTAACAGTAGTCAACTCTGAATATCAAACATTTGTAAGTAGAAGCTATATTTTTCAAATACATTATTTATTCATTGTAAGAAAAGTACTCTTTGGAATATGTTTTATTTTTTTTCTCTCTTTTTGTAAACCCATGATTTTAGAAGGTCTTTGGAAAAAATCTAACTGGAAGCTGATGAAAAGCTGCATCATCTTCAGGGGATTGCAGCCTGCCTCGATATGAAGTGAATTCTTACACAGCTTCTAAAACTGAGGGCTTGGAGCACTGGGATGTAAAAATTGAGGATGGCTCTGCCAGAGAGATTGAGGTGTTTGACATCATTTGTGTAAGGAGCAGTTGATGATTTGGAGTAGATGTTTTTTCACTTGCTTTAAAGATTACAGCTGCTTTCACCACTGTTGCTTGTGAAGGACTGTTAAGTGACTTAGTGGTGTCTCTTATCAGACTAGGATGAAACTCTTTTTTTCAATGTCTTCTTTCTTCCTCTTAGATTTCAGGAGATGAGTATGGATAATTTTTTTCCCAAAAAAACATCATTCCAGTGAGGATAGGGCTGGTCACAGGTTTGTTTTCCACTTCTGTTCAAACAGAAAACTGGCCATTTGGGAGTTAGTGTGGGACCTAACTTTGGGGTCAAAGAAATCTGGCCAAATCTGAGCTAGACACTTTGATTATCCCCACAGTGAAGAGAGACAAAAGCAGGCTTTGAAAGCAAGATAAATTTAAACTTAAACTAGGTCTAATAACTTGCCTTCTGGACCTGCCTTTTTTTTTTTTTTCTTTTTTTTTTTTTCTTTTTTTTTTCTTTTTTTTTTGGTGGAGGTATGGGAAACCAGATTGGGCTTCAGGTGGCTGAAAGTTAAATTAATCCCATCCTTAGGCAGTATGGGATCTTTTTATTTTTAATCTATTGACAAAGAAAATGTGTGTAAGTCTCCATCTTCCACTTATGATGGATAATGCAACACCTCTGTTCACAAAGAAGAGCAAAGCAGAGGTATAAATTAGCTGGCTGAGGATCAACTCAGATTAACTGAGATTGTGATGATAGGTTGGGAAAGTAGCCAGAGGAGACAGAGGGAGTAATCTTAGTACCTCTGTAGGAAGAAATGTATCCACCATTAGTTAGGAGTACCCACGGCTAGATGTGATTGTAAACTCCCAGGTGCTATTTGACAACTACATCACAGCAGAAACCCACACAGCCTTGAATTATTGGTGTTTGGCTAAGGAGCTGTGATCTCTCTTGTGGATACAGACACTGGCAGTGTCATCCAAGTCCTAACCTCTTAAACATTAAATTATTGCTAAACATTTGACATTTATAGAAGGATGCTAATGGGGATTCTGGCAGTTTGATTCTGGGGAGAGCAACTTGATGGGAGAATAGCTCTTCTCAGGTTTGTACAGGCTTCCTGCAGACCCCAGAGTGAATGCAAATAACATTTGAGGAACAGCCTAGCTCTTGTTCTTTGCCATTATTGCTGTAGTTGGTATTTCTTTACATCATTGACTGAGACCATATCAGTACTCAGGAATTTGGTACCTCYGATCTGACATTGCCAAAATTTGGTGATATCCTTACCTTGATGAAAAAGTCTTTTTAAGACACTTGAGTATCAAAAGGTGACAAAGGAGATGAGTAATTCTTTGGAGCAAGTCAGCTTCCTGGATAATCCACTTTGGCACTATCTAATTATTTTTAAATCATGGTTAGTTATGTAAGGGTGATTCTAGGATTCTGTGTTAAATTCTATAGTTCAGTGTATCTGTTTTTCTAAATGCATGTGAGGGTTTTTTTCTTTTAAATGACACTTTAAATCTGAATTTAAACCCAGATGTTTATTCTAAGTCTAAGCAGAGTGCATAAACTGTGTTCTTCATTGTAGATAGGAGCCATTCTCAGACAAAAAGTGAAAACTTCCATCTACCCTCAACTGTTGCTATCAGATTCCTGGCAAAAATTCTACATCCCTGTAGAACATACAAACTTCTGCTGCCACTATTTCACAGATGCCATGCTGAATTTTGTTATACAGATCTCACAAAAGTCAAGAAAATTCGCATGGATGGTGATCAATGATTGCTCCCTGGCAAGCAGTAGCTGCTGCATGATCTGTGCATTTATAGGTAGGATGAAACTGGGATGTTTGCCATAGGAAACCTCTGTGGTGACAGACAGGAATTTTGCCAGCAAAACACTAATGCGTAATGGTAACTGTTGACACTAGGTGGTTGCCTTAGAAGAAGAGTAGCAGTTTTCATGTGAAGATGGTGGAAAGCAGCAAAATACAGGCTTACCACTATGTCATTATCCTTTGCTCCCAGGAAATGAAAGCAGTTCAGATGCAGCAGGTTAGCAGTTCCCTCCTCTCTTCTGCTCTCCTATCCTTTTTCAGAATACCGTTGAGACTAAATAATATTTGAAAAAATGAAAGGAAGGTGAAGATGGAAAGTGGTGCTTCATAATGGTGTTTGGAACATTGTGCTTTACCTCATTACAGGAAGCACAATAGAGATCAGGAACAGTATGGGGCTTCATTAGCTCTGGGAATACTGGTACTGGACTGTGGGGGGCTTTGTTAGGTTATTTTCAAAAGATCTTTCTTTAGGTCCAAAGATATTAAGCACCCTCAATTTAAACAGCTGGTAATGTGAAAAGTTTGGCAACATCATCTGAATTGTATATGAAGCATTGCCTCTGGTTAGCAGCAGTAAAATGTCAATTTAGTCTTTGATAGAACATATTAGCATGATAACGCACAAAACACTTCTGGTATGCTAATCCTGAAATAAAAAATGTGTTCTGATTAATGCCCAAATCAATATAAAAAGTACTGCCTGCCTAAAATGACAAAGCTGATCAAAGCTGCCAAAATTGTGTGACAAATATGTTAACAGCCTATTTATTTTTTTTCCTCCTGTCAGAAACATTATGAAATTTAATTATAAGTGGAACCTATTTAAACATATAAGTTTGCAGAGCTAAACCTGTGTGTTCTGTGCTTACCTTAATCCACAAATTATCTGATTTTACTGTCACAGACTTTGCAGCTAATATTTCTAATGAGCTGTCACAAGCGTTAACCTCCTCTGAACTGACATTAAGGATTTTCTTAAGAATTTTGCTAGCCATTACTTCATTAAATATTGCTTTATGCTGTTGTTTGAGAAATTAAATTACTACTATACAGTATGGATGGTTCACTAGATGTGCAAGGTACTGGAGTGTGAAGAAGATCCCCATAGATCATGTGTCAGGCATCCCATTTTGGCATGCTCCCTGTTTTGTTAACAGTGCATTTTTCTTAGTATTACTCTAGTTTAAGTAGCAGAATCATGCTACTTAACAATGGTAAGTAGTGTGGTTTCCATGCTACTTAATGGCTTCGAGATGCACGTGGAAAATCTATGTCTGCCTTGAAAAAACTGTGTGTCTGATAGCAGCATTAGAGGAATGACAGTGAGCCACACGAGAAAATCTGTGGTACAAATTAAAGCACTATAGGAAGATGAAATACTTTAAATTTAATTTCTTAATGTTAGAGACCATTGTAAGCTTTTTCAGATATTTTAAGACTGTAGACTGCTCAAGATTAAGCCTAGGTTGTACAATATATTATACAGGCTTGTGGAGCGATACTCACAGACATGGAGTGCTTAAGGCCTGGTACAGAGAAAATTCCGCTTTAAGCCATCACTTGAGAACACRTTTGTTTCAGCAGTGTCTGTGGGTCTTGAATAAGCAACAGTGGCAGTGCATGAGATCTCCTGAACAAACTCTTGGGGTATTGTACTAGGCAGCATAATAATGATTGTACAAAAGCCCTCATCCTCCCATTCATACTTTCCAAAAAACTATGACACCACATCATTACCATGTTATGATCATTTCTTGTAATTTACTTAGAAGAATGCACAATAAATCTTATTAATGGCATGCTAACACATTTGCATGCAATTAATGGTGTGCTGTATAATTATGGTATAGAATATAAAAGTATAACACTATAAAGTACGGTAATATAATTACATTGCAGCTTATTAAAGCCCCAAGTCAGCAAAAAGTCTGTCATTGATATCAATGATGAAGTGGAAGGTAAATGAGAATATTTTTGTATTCTCATGGTGTGGTGCTCTCAGGAGGGAGAAGGGTTTAAATTAATGTGCCAGGTCAGACCAGCAATTAAAACACAGGTGTCTACCCTCCTCTGCTCTAAAGAGTGGGGGAGTGTCTCTCTGACAGAATTGGCATTTAGTAAGTCCATAAAAATGAAGCTGATCAGTGCAGGGCAGCTTGAAAAAATCTCCTGTGCTGGGAGTAGGCACTCCTTTCAGGGATGGATTGGGATGGCCTTATCTGGAAGTTGGGGCTGAGAATGCCCACACAATGGTCTTGTGAGTGATTGATTACTGATATTAAGTAGTAGAATTGCTCCACCAGAAAACATTTATCTTCTTTAATTTTGTAGTTATGCCCAAAACTAAAGTGTTTCAGAAAGGTATGTTTGGTGCCCTTTCCCCCTTTTTTTTTTTTTCCCAAAGGGGTTAGACAATTTCACTCAGCAAAAAAATCTTGCATATATATAGTGTAACTCAGAAGAAGCAGAAGCAAGGATTCAACAGTAGGTCATTTTGAAAATGTCACCCCTATTCCTGAAGGAATTTCTGGGACTATGGATGCTGTTGCAAAAAGGAGGGATATCAACATTTGAGATGGTTTTCAAGCATATGTTATTGCTTTGCTTCTTGGGGCAACAAAAGCAGATCTTTCTAGTAAAAAGAAGGATTCCTTCTTCTTATCCCATGGGCAGGAGATGGATGAGGAAGGCTCCTTTGTAAAAAACCAATCCCTTGATAACTACTTCTATCTGGTGCCAGAGGAAGGGAGAGACAGACAGGTCTTGCAGCAGTTATGTCTTTTCTGTATTTTATGCTTTTTTCATCATGTCTAGTGATTTTACAGCTGGAGAATCATAGAAAGGTTTGGGTTGGAAGGGACCCTAATGACCATCTAGTTCCAACACCCCACTACACACACACTCTGGTCAGGGCACCTTCTACTAGACCAGGTTGCTCAAACGCCATCCAACCTCTCAGCCTTCCCCCATAGGAGAGGTGTTCTGTCCCTCTAATCATCTTCATGTCCCTCCTCTGGTCTTGCTCCAACAGGTCCATGTCCCTCCTGGGCTGGGGACCCCGAAGCTGGATGCAGTACCCCAGGTGGTAGGTTGCCCCAACTCAGGTCTAGCACCTTGAACTCGGCCTTGTTAAATCTCATGGGCCCACTTTTCGAGCTTGTCCAGGCCCCTGTGGATGGTATCCCCTCCTTCAGGTGTATCAACTGCACCACTTAGTTTGGTATCATCTGCAAATTTGCTGAGGGTGCGCTTGTCTCTGCCATTGATGTGGACATTGAATAGCACTAGTCCCAAAACAGACCCCTGAGGGACACCAGCTCTCACTGACAGCCATCAGGACTCTGAGCAATTGACTGCTCCCCTCTGGATGCAACCATCCAACCAATTCCTCATCCAAACCTTCCATCCATCAAGTCCTTCTCTTTCCAATTTAGACAAAAGGATGTTGTACAGGACTGTGTTCAAGGCCTTTCATAAATCCAGATAAGAGACAACTGCAGCCCTTCCCTTGCCCACTGATGTAGTCACTCCATCATAGAAGGCCACTAGGTTGATCAGGCAAGGCTTGTCCTTAGTGAAGCCATGACAGCTGTCCCAAATCACTTCCGTGGCCTCCATGCACCTTAGCACAGCTCTCCTTAGCACCACCTGTAGGAGGATGTATTCCATGATCTTTTTGGGCACAGAGTGGAGGCTGATTGGTCGGTAGTTCCCAGGATCCTCCTTTCTACCCTTTTTAAAGGTGGGTACTATGTTTCCTTTTTTCCAATGGTCTGGGACTTCTCCTGATTGCTATGACTTTTCAAATATGATGGAGAATAGCTTAGCAATGACATCAGCCAATTCCCTCAGGACTCTGGCATGCATCCCACCAGGTTCCATGGACTTATGTACAATCAGATTCCTCAAGTAGCCACGAACCTGTTCTTTCTTCACTTACAGTGGGAAGCACTTTGCTCCTCCAATCCCCTTGCATTCCACTCACTTGAGAGGTGTGGAA
This sequence comes from Parotia lawesii, assembly GCA_003713295.1. Taxonomy (NCBI): domain Eukaryota; kingdom Metazoa; phylum Chordata; class Aves; order Passeriformes; family Paradisaeidae; genus Parotia; species Parotia lawesii. The sequence continues at coordinate 29,276 of RAHM01000315.1, forward strand.
AGAGAGATTCCCATTGAAAACTGAGGCAAAAATGTTGTTGAGTACCTCATCCATTGTTTCCAGTTTGCCATCCTTTTTTATTGAGGGGGGGTGGGGGAGAGGGGCAATGGGTACCTTCTTTGACCTTCCTCTTCTGTCTGACATACCTGCCCTTCTTGTTATTTTTTGCATCCCTTGCCAAATTCAGATTCATCTGCACTTTGGCCTTCCTCACCCCACCCCTATACAACCGGACTGTGTCCCTGTACCCTTGCCAGGATACCTTGCTTCCATTGCCTGTGCATTTGCTTCTTGCCCTTTAATTTTACTAGCAGGTCCTGACTCAGCCATGCTGAGCTCTTACCTTCCTTGCCTGATATTTTTGTGTTGGGGAAGATGAAGGGCATGAGCAGAAAAAGAAGAAATCAAGAAGTAAGTGACAAAATATGCAGAAAAGTGGTCAGAACTTGGGTTCTAGGAAGACAAAAAGAAAGAATGGAGAGAAAAGGGAGAAACAAATGGAGAATCAGGGAAGGGAGCTGGGAATTATGCACAAGTCTAGAAGGAAGGAGTTAAGGAAATGAAGGGAAAATAAGGTAACAAAAGGGAAAAAAAAGTGCAACACAGAATAAAAAAAATCCTATCAAAATTTGTCACTTTCTTAGATGTGGGGGAGGGATAAATAGTACTGTGGAGTAATATGGGGGAGAGATGAAACAGGAAGAGAAGAACATAATAAAAGAAGTGAGAGCTTAAGTAGAAACTGTGAAACTATTCCTTTTGTAGAACAAAATTGCCAAGGGAGGCAAATAATTATCTTTCAGTATCTTCAGTCGTAGATTAAAAACACCTCACTTATCTTTTAAAGATATGACACCTTCTTTTTTTACATTCAAAAGTATCTCAAAGTGATAAACTAATATTGTAATTCTTCCTGACATGATTTTAGTGCTTAAAAACCCCCATCAAATAGCAACTAGCACTATTTTTTTCTTTTTCTTCTTCCTTTCTTATTTTCTTTAGCTTGCAGTAATAACATGAACAATTGGTGTTCAAAAAAGCCTCCTGACCAAGTTGTCTTGGCCTTGGCTTTGGAAATCTCCTTTTAGGTATGGGATGTAGAATGTAGAATTAATTTTTTTAATTAGCGTCTCTCTTGGATTGTCAGTGTGGATTCCACTAGCAAAAACTGTAGCAGCACCAAAACTCTCTCTCCTCTTTATCCCAGCTTCAACTTCCTTTTGTATGTCATTCCTTGCAGTGTATGAAATTAACCTATTAATGAACCTGTGTTGGGTAAGTCTTCTTTCCTTACCCTACTCACAGAGAAGTACTTCATTCAGGGGATACAGGTGGAGACAGTCAGTGCTGTGGCATTGCTGGGACAGGAACCCATGGCCCCAGGGGTCCAAAATGGGATCCTGGCCCGTGGACAAGGAGGCTGGGCAGGAACAGCCAGGCCTGGGTATGCCAGGGTCTGGGACTTGGCTGATGATTTGCTTGAGTTTTACTGAAATTTGGACGGATTTGCATGATGTAAATTAAGACAAGTGGTGATCATATCCCCTTATTTAAATATCTCTGACAACTAATTCAATTTCCTTTCTGTGCCATGTGGTTGCTAGAAGTCCATCTACATTCTTAGATACAGAATATGCTATATAGAAGCCAGAAACACATCTTTTACTGTTCTTTTCTTCACATCGTTTATCAAGATCGTGGTTCATGCAAATTATATTTTTATTCATTTGAYTGCTTTATTTGCTTTTTTTCTTTTAAATTTATTTATTGGTTGGGGTTTTTTGTTTGTGTGTCCATGGCCAAAAAAGCATTCATTAACTGCAAAATGGATGGATATAAAGTGAATTAGTCTGATTTAAGTAACTTATGTTAAACAGCTTCAATAAAATTCAAGGAAATCCATAGTTTCACTTGAACACTTTGTACAAGTTTTAGCCAATTTAGCAGCCTCTTATTACTGCTGCTATTGTTGGTAGAGCTGATTCTTGAAGCTTACTCCGAATTACAAGACCAGAAGCACCGCCTGATATCAGCTGCTACWTGTGCCTACCTCCTTCATTAAATTGTTTGCTCACTTTGTCATTGGTCTAAGAGATAATAGTCCCCCCAAACAACATATCCATAGTAAAAGATAATAAATTAGTGCATTCTTGCCCATAGTATCCAAACCTGCCAGTGTAGTTGGGTTATCATCTTCATTTGTTTTGTTCTTGAAACATAAATTCAGTGGCTAGTCTCAACTATTTTCTTAAAGTGAACACATCTAAGAAATTTAAGCCTAAACTTAAAGCACTATTCCTTCATTCATCCATCAAAAAGTCTGAGCTTATTAATTGATCTAAGTGACATTTATGATAAATATACTGGAATATTTAACTATGCTTATAATCTGGAATGTGTTTCTCTTGGCAGCTGAACTCATTACTTTTTCCAGAATTAGTTGTATATGGATAGTTACTAATCACCATAATCTTAATTTTTAAACTTCTACTACTAGTTTCTTGAGATTGTGGCTTTCATTTTTAAAGAATGTTCTAACTTCACACATCACTGATTAGTTTTAGGTATCTCATCAGGCATATTTCAGTGAAGATTGAGCAAAAAGGATCACCTTCCAATCAGCTGATCTTCAAATAACTGGTGGAACAATTTAAGCTAGGAGAATTCTGCTCCTCTGCACGAGTATTCAGCTTCTTTTGTCCTACTCCTCCACCAAATAAGGAGGAAGCACTGCCTGTGCAGGCACAGCTGTGATACTCAGAAGCTGAATTCCGATTCTGGAGACAGCTGTTTTATCAGTGATTTTGAAGAATGGCCACTGCTTTGTGTTCACTTAAACACAGATGAAAAACTATTATTATTATTTTTTTTTCCCCTAGGTCCTTTCTTACAGGATGATCCTTCTTTTACCATTCTACTAGGAATTTTATAGACTTGAGTTCCTCTTCTAGCAGCTGGACAAAATGGGGACAGCTTGTGTTTGGGGGACATATTTTGCCGGACACCTTTTTTGCTAATGTCTTTAAATGGGTACAAATTTTGCATCTTTCTTTTAACTGGAAAACTGTAATAAGGKGCCTCATGTTTTGTAATTCATGGTCTCTATTCATACAGTATGGACTCCTCTTCAGCTGGGGATTTCACCTCCCCTGCTTTCTTCATATGGCAGAGTCTATCATGAGTTGTTGGCCTGAAAAAAAGGAAGTAGGAAGGCAAAGCTGTTTAAACAGGTGTCTTCCTACAGAGGTAAATGAACGAATAAAGAGCATTAGAAAATTATGATGCATAGTATGTATAATACTGGTCTCTAGTTCTCTGGATACTCATCCTAGACTGGCTTCTGTCCTGGGCAAGACAAGCTGCTATGTGACTTGTCCTGTGGGGATGGGAATCTAGGAATGGTTAATGGTCATATATTGAGACATATGAAAAATTTATTACAAGCTAATCAGAATCCTGAGATCAGCTCAGTTGGTCAGAGCACAGTGCTAATAATGCCATGGTTGTGGTTTTGATCCCTGTATGGGCTTTTCACTTAAGAGTTGGGCTTGATGATCCTTTGTGAGTCCCTTCCAAATCAGGATATCTGTGATCTGTGGTATCTGTTTTCCCATCTGGTTGTTTTTTTTTTTTTTTTTGAGAGAGAGCAGAATTCTGCGGGTGAACCAATAGATCCACTTAGCAGAAAGATATGGGGTCTTGGACTTGTGTGCAAAAAAACAAACCCATAACAACAAAACAGCAATCTTCTGAATAATTTTGTGGAAATGGTCTGTCTTCCTTTTTCCACTCGATAGTCATGAAACTCTACTTCTCTTTTCAAATCCCTGAGAAGGGTAAAATTGAAGCAGTCTTCAGTTTTCAAAGTTGTCTTGTCAACATCTTATAAAAGAAAAACAGTAAATGGGTTGCTTCTAAAGTTGCCTTCTGTCATTATTTATCTGCTGTCTTTGCAGCTGTTATATCTCCCTAAGACTGAAAAAATGGTGTTGCAAAAATGGCTTGACTGGGCTTCTAATGAGTTGCATCAAGGTGAGATAGGAAAAAACAGTGACACAAGCCTAGCCCCAGAGTAGAAATAGTTATATATCAGCTCTTTTCAGCATTTGATAGGGCACAAATGCTGAAGTAAACTTAGTTGATGTTCTCCTGGACATTTTTAAATAATTGTTTGTGTAGCAGTGCAAAAGTAGACCTTTTTCATCTGTGCCCTCTCCATAAAAACTCACAGGAAAGAGGAACTATGTAACAAGATCCCAAGTTGGAAAAGTTGCCTTCATAATATCTGGGTGAACAAAAGTTATTCAAGACATGTTGCAAAATCTCACTTCTCTGCCTAAAAGCTGCTGACAGATTAAAGGAAGAATGTTTCTAGCTGGAGATGTATTTTATAGTAAGCAGACACTGTTATTCTTTTATCTGTTTTCTTAAGAAGCAAAAAGGAAGGAAGACAAGGGAGAGAGTACTGGATTGTAGCAGATGTGAAACTAAATAAGAGACAATGTCAGACTAAGGAAAAATATAATGGTTGTGAATTCATTCTTGTGGAATGTCCATTGGAAAAATTTGATGCAGTATCACTGGGTCATAGGCGTTCAGCACAGGAATCAAAATCAACTAAACTGAGCAAGTAACAAAACTCTGTTGCAGCATTTACCTGAGATTGATGTGCTTCAGTCCACTGAGCTTGAGCTCTATCCCAATCTCCCAGTATTAGGGTCACATCATTTCACCTCATGGTACCAATCCCTATGGCCTACGCTTCTGCATGAGAAAGAAAGTTAAATCATGGCTCTGACGGCAAGAAAGAGTTAAATGGCTAATACCATAGCTAACATACTGTTCTGTGTTTCTAGTTGCCGAAACTTCGTTTCAAGCATCTGCTCCCTGGCATTCACTCAGTTCCAAGCACTATTATGCTGATAGCTGTTTGTCAGAGCACAAAGGGAGGAAGTATAAAACACAGTTCAAAATATAAAATAAGAAAAATTATGAATAAACAGATCATACATAAAACTGGAACATCAAGATATTCTCTGTCAGGGAGCAGGGGGAAGTGAGGGAAATAGAAGTTGTTCTAATTTTCTCTAGTGCTGTAAATTAATTGTGCATATATATATTTATTAAGCAATATATTTCCACTTTATTTTTGACACTTTAGTCCTATTCTGTCATCAGTTATTGTTTTAAAGATAAATATTCATTGATGAAGTGTAATAACACCATAAAAATGTGCATTCTTCTTTACAAAAAGGATATTTTTGGGCCAGTTACTCATATATGTAAAAAATAACTGTCTGATTGTCAGTTTGGGTCCTCTTTCTCTGAAACAGTGGAGTATTTGAGATTAATTATAGATTAAAAACAATATTATCCCACAGTTCTTACTGTTGAGAAGGGACTTTTCTGAAGTGACTGTGTGAAGTACATGGATGAGTTAATGAAATGATCTTATCTGTCTTCCCAATACATTCTTTCAATTCAGTGTCACCCTTTCTTTTCTTTTTTTCTTTTCCCCAGTAATGGAGGCCTCATAAAACAGAGAAGTACTGTACTGCCTGTGGGATTGGTAAGAGATGGGGCAAAGGAAACATGTTTTGCTGAATCAGTGCAGAAAAGTCCTTAATATTTTTCCATCAGAAAATGGAGGAATCATGCAGTGGCAAATTTCTAAGGGATCCAAATGTACTTTTCTGATTCTTAAACCCCAAGGATGATCTTTTCACAGGCTATGAAGAAACAGATCATACTACTGTGTTCGAGCATCTTAACTGATGCTTACTATTGGGTAACAGATTTTGCCAGATGTTGATGAAACTGTGAATCGCTAGTATGAAGCTTTTCTGAAAACACATATTCTGTTTGTATTCTGTTGCTTAAACATTATTTTACTTGGACAGCCTCTCCGTATGTCTATTCTGAGTTCTAGATTAGACCTTAACTTGTTTGCTAACCTGATAGCTGTAGGCAATGTCATATCTCTCTCCTATTTGGAATAACCTTTTGTATATAATCACTTTCCTAGTCTTCTCTCCGTGATTTTTTTTTTTACTTTCCACACAGATCTTGTTTTCTAAGGCTCTTACTCTTGCATTTTACTTTTTTCTCCAGTTATTCTAGATATGACCTTTCATTAGAAGCTTTAGCAGTGTTGAATGAAGAGATGTAATTCCTTGCTTTTTGGGGTGTACACAAAACTCATTCTAAAGAATATCTCTTAAAATGTCATTTGTCCTATTTTCAGTAACACATATTTTTGTGATGTGTGCATTCCACCGTGTCTGAATTTTTACTACACTGCAGTTTTTGAGATAGTTGTTGTCTAACACAAATTTTTATATAAGACTTTTCCTACTTAGATTAGTTCTTTATTCTTGTAATTATGTAACTTTCTGTATTTATAATTTCTTTAATTTATAAGCATAATTTGAATTCTTATCTCACTTCCAAAGTCTTTGTTTTGTAGTTTGGTGTCATGCCCAGTTTTAAGATGTGTACTTTCCTGTTCCATTGTTTATATCATTGTCATAAATAGTAATTGGATAATAAATACCAAATAGATGAGACCACTGTGTGAGCTAAAATGCTCTCTTTATTTTGAGACTAAACTCAGTAACTAAACTCGATTTTTCAAGTTGTTTTTGGTTTTGTTTTTTTTTCTTTTTTACCCTTATAGGACTATTCGAACTACTATCAAACTAGCATTAGTTTGATAACAAGCTTAAGCATTACTAAATTCAAAAGAGATTGCATTTACTTTTTCATGTGTCTTCAAGGAAATTTGTCCTGTTAAGAGGAAACAAGACCATTTTGAATAAAACCTGGCAATGACTAACAAATGTTGGTAGTTCATTATTACTTGATTATTCTTGAGGTTCTTGCAAATTGATTATTAACGCGGCTCCTATTATTTTTACAGGCATCAATATCACATACTCTGTGGGGCTTATACCTCCTGTAAGCTTTCTTCTCTCTACTCCCTCCCTTTTCCCCTAAAGGATACTGGTTATTTGCCTTTTTTTAAGTCCACTGAGTCTTTACGAGTCATGCAAGAAAACTGCTTAAACCAGTTGCCTTAAGTGATTCTCATCAGGGAATAACTTGAAAAATCTAAGTTATCTAAATAAAATTGGTCTTTTCTTTTTCCTGCAATATTGCCTCTTTTCTTCATCGTTGCTATCAGTATTAACCATGCTAAGTGACTGGTCTGAACCAACCTCTCTACATAAAATAAAGCAACTAAACTGAAGCAAGAACATTCTGTTCTCTTCAGTAGCTCGCCTTCTTCCTTTAACTAACAAGCCCTTCTTTCTCTCATCCTGTTATTACATCTAATGCATTTCAGAGCATTTCCTGATTGCCTTTTATGTTTTCTTCCAGCTGTATATCATTTTGTGCTGTAGGCTTTTGTGCCTATCCCTCCATCATATGCTATTCTTCTAACTTTGGTTTTTGGCAATAAGTCCTTGTTTCAATTGCACACAACTTCTTTCCTTCTTCCTCCTTCCACTTCAATCACTGAAGAGCTTCTGCTGGAGTGGGTGTCTTACCATGTCCATCAGCCATTTTCTGTAATAGGATAGGTTATCTTCAGTCCTTGCAGTCTTAATATAATCAACTACTCTACTGCACTAAATCTACAAAATCTGTTATTAAAACAAATGATTACGTGAACTAAAGTCAATAATTCCCAAGGCTGTATCAGAAAATTATTTTAAATGATTATTCATGGTTGCATATAAAAACATCTATTAAAACATGGTGTGGTAGACACGTATCAACATAGATTCCATAAATTAAAATAGTGCCTCTACCATCAATAAACAGTGTTTGATATTAATTCTCGTGAATGAAAGTAGTCTTGCCCATAGCTCAAGCCCTGCAATGTGCATACTTTGTGTAATGAAAAGGGTGAAAAAATAGTGAAAAAATAAAGAGATGAACATTACAACCAGTCTCTGAAAATCATCTTCGACTAAGATGGTGAGACAGGGCACTGACTCAGGTGGTCCTATGGGGATATTTAATTTGTGTTTTCCCATGAGAATCTTTGAAATCTCAAAGGGTTGTATATGATTAAGCAGATCTATCACCCTTCACTGGTGAGAAAATCTTTTTTTTGAGTTTCATAGGGAAGTGTTGCAACTCAAGAGCAAATGGGTGTTACACAAAGAAACAATTGAGATTTTTCAATACAAATTCAATGATGAAATAATGTGGAAAGGTTTGTATTTGTGTGATTAAAGTAAATAGACAAAATTAGAAATGCCATAGGTCTTGATGGAAAGAAACACTCATTACAAGCAAACAAAACCCAAATCTTTTCTACCATTTAAGGGAAGATAAAGCAGATTCTACTAGATCAGAAAAGAGAGATTCAATCATGTGTGTCTTAATTAAATGTAATGATGCCATACTTGATCAGAAAAATTGGTATTTTCATTACCTGACACTTGAAGGTGTAAAGGGAAAGCGTGTGGAAAGCTTAGTTGGCTGATATTTGTACAGTGCAAAATAAAAAATTATAGTAAATTTGGCATATTTAACTCTGTTTATATCTGTGTTTATACCCTGTGTGAATCAATTCTCAATTTTGAGTTCAGTAAGTAACTTCTAGCTCCTGTCAATCAAATACAGATGACCTCCCATAATGACATAAGTCCCTTATGGCACAGCACAATGTCTTGTGTTGGAGCAGCATTGCTGATAGTAGCAGCTATGCAGGAAAAATACTGAAATATGGCTATATGTATAAGATGGATCATTTCCTTCCAAAGCAGGATGCAGTCATTGAAGTGGCTAAAGGAATCAAGACAAAAGCAAGCTTTAGTGGGTTTTGATTAATTGTTTTTGTTTCTTGGCTTATCAGCTGCCAACCAAAATTCAGATGAGAGCAATAAATTACGGAAAACCCACCTTTGTTTTTTAAATACCTTTAAAAAAAAAATCACAGGCTGTATGTTGGTCTAAAAATGTGTTACCGTACCTCAGTAGATTCACAGTGCAGCCATAGCTCCTGAACAAACACAGCAATTAGTGATCCTTATTCAAGTGCTGAATAAGCCAAGAAAAAGATGAATGAACAAGCCTGTTAGACAAGAGGAAAGAGTTGCAGTCTGACTGTGCTGCAAAGAGGTGGTGAAGAATTTGGGGTTGTCTTCTGCTGCTGCTGCTGCTCCTGAGCAGAACTGGATACCCCACTGTGGATACCATGTGGGGCCACCAGAGGTCTCATTTTCTGCACTGGAAAATTCTCATGGTTTTGCTGATAACTCACTTTGAATTGCTATGAACTCTCAGCTGTTTCAGAGGCCCAGGGGCACCACTCCACTCTCTGTGACTGGTCAGTGATTGCCTTCATCACCTGGCAATTCTCATCTTGTATTGCAGCAAACTGCTTCTCATTTTCCTGGCTCAGTGGCCAGCCACTGTGATATTTGCTGTAGTTCTGCCAAAGCGGAAGAAACAAGACTTCTTTTTAGATCGGACAGAAGAATAACACCAAAACTGCGGCATCTGTGCTTGTAGCCATTTCCAGCAGAGAGACTGGTAAACAGGAGGATCAGAGCATGGATGTTGCAAGAGGGATTATGGGAAACTAAAAGCTGCAAAAATGGAAATTTTCAGTAAAAGAAGTTTCTGCTTGAAATATGAAAATATAACTGGCAACTGTCACCCCACAATGCACTGTAGATACATTTTACAAAGAATCAGCAGTTCAACATTGATATGGAGCAGTCTGGTACATATAGCGCATATTTTGTGACAGAAGATAATATGCCCATAGCACACCAACCAAAGGTGTCAGATGTCATCTGCTTCTGATACTTCAGCCACTGAAAAAATCTCTGACAATAGACATGGCTTTTTTACCTACTCCCTCTTTTAATTGATGAACATTTTCAATTAGGAAGAAAAAAGACCCAGAAGGACAATGACAGGTAGGAGAATCCAAATAACCCAGAGAGGGACAGGAGTCCCTGACCCAACCCCCCAGGACATTCCAGGAGGATATCAGTCTCATGGGTAGAAGTGACTCCTACCACTGTGGATATCTGGGAGACCTACTGGGTAGATTGTCTAAACCAACTATCAGAAGGATCTACATTGCATGTGTTTTTAATGGGAACTAGAGAATGTAGCAAAAGTGTGAGATATTTGCTAAATACTTCAGTTTATAGATAAGTAGATAAAACAGAAAATGTAAGCAGGAAATATCTATTTGCACCAATATGAAAAATAAAAGGTGTCTAAATACATTCATAAAATACAAAATAACCCTTGAAATTTGCAATTTTGGTCAACCTGAGGCAAAAATGTGTTATTAATATCATAGATTTTTAACTCTTTTTTAATTAGTGTTGAAATGAAACTACTACTTTTAAAAGGAAATTTTAAAAAATGGTTTCTTTTCTTAGAAAAAATCTTAAATGAAAAGGCTGGGATAGTTGTTATTTTAATTTTGAAATAATAAAAGAGTATATCATTTTTTGTCTTCAGGCAACACAAATGCTTGAAGTTCTTATTTTTGGACTCATTATTGTTCCCACTGAATTTTTTTTTTTGGTTAGTTTGTTTGGTTTGGTTTTGGTTTTGGATTTTTGATTTTCCCACTAAATTTCAGCCGTCTAAAAATTTACTTGTGCCCATGGATGCATCCATCATTGACAAGTCCCAAAGACAATATTTTAAATCACAGGGATCATTTTTTCAGACAGAAGAAGACAGGACTAACTGGGCTTATAATTCTCCAAAACACTTTTTACTGTGCAAGGGAAAGAGCCAGAAGGTGGCAAAAAGAGGAGCGGGAAGAAGTTGTGCTTCACTGCCCTGGTACAAAAAGTCAAAGAAAGGATTTAATTTTTGTTTTTATTTCAGATCAATTCATAATTTTTTGCCAGCCTTTAGTAGCTAAAAGCACTAGGGACTAATTTCTTGGTTGGATCCACAACCAAAGACATCCAGCTAAACATTTTCTGAGCAGTAGGAATAGTTACTATTACAATCCATTTCATTGCCCTGTGGTAAATTTATCTTTCTTCTCATTGCTCACACAGGGATTTGCTGGTCCCTGTTTGAAGCAAAGGCTGGTGTTTGATGATGTGGGAGGAGTGCTACGCTCTTATATTTCTCTCTGTTTTTTCTTTTTTTTCATGAATTCTGTCCTCTCGAGAAACCAAGTTGCACCATGCCCTGAAGCTTGACTTATGCTGGCATGTGTTTCTAAGAAAATATCTCGAGCAGGAGTATTTTTTGTTCCTAGAAAATGCTCCGCTTTACTGTGAAGTGATACAAAAGACAGCTCGTCTTTACAGAGGAAGTGTAAATGTCTGGGTGACCATCTAGAAGTCTGGTAAATGTTTCTCCACTCCTAATTCCTGGACCTGCTGCACCCTTTAGTGACACTGAAAGGAGTTGAGAGAAAAGTCATGATTCTCTTATTATTTGATGATAAGACATTTGCTGTAACAAAGACTTTATTCTATATAAGTAAACTGCGCCATTTAATTAGGGTTTCGTCAAATGACAGAACTTAAGCCAATGAAATCTGCTGGGGTGTACTCTTATTTCATCATGGTAGAAGGTGCTTGGTTTACTTGCAGATGTTTTGCTTTAAAATTACAGCTTTTGAATCATGCCTTTCATTTATGTAGATCTTAGATAGCTAGAACATTTCTGTTTCCCAAGGAATTGGATATATGGTGTGAGGGAGACTGTCTTTCAGCTGTTTACTTAAGTGGTAGCTAGTTGTGTTTAGATTTGTCACTTTAAGAGCTTTTAAGTACTGCACCAAGTATAAATATATTTTGTTTGTCTAAAATGCCATTGGGGAAAAAGCTACTGATCTCCTTTTCCTGTGAGTCTAATAAATACCAACCTTCGTTCACTATTTTCTTACTCCAAACAAGTTGAGGAACTGCTGTTGAACATCAGACAATTAGAACAAGTCAGCAGAGGGCTGAAATTTTAATACAAGTTGGTGCAGAGGTGAGGGGCAAAGACATACAGGAGCATACAGGAGCAGGAGACCTCCAGCAGCAGCAGAATTGCCAGTGTTCCGTCACGATGGAGACGATGGTACACCATGGAGTCAGGTGCTAGCAGGTGGAAAGAACTGGCTGTAATTTCAAGAATTACGTCAACATAACTGGACCAAGGTTTGCCAGCAGGTCCTTGACTCTGCAGAGAGATCTTCCTCAGTCCTAATATTATTTACTGTGTTGAATACCAGAAAAATCTATAAGTTCCATTATTCAGATTAAAAATTCAGATCTTCTGACTGATGTTTCTGGTGGCATCATGAAATATAGGTATTTTTATTTTAACAGCTTTCCTCAAAAATCTGTTTTTTAGGGGTTTAGACGGTTTTGCACAGCTTTCTTAGTAAAGCAGAGGGCCCACACGTGATAAAAAGAGAAGTAGTGGAGTGAGTGAAGCTTCTCTGTTCTTCCCAAACACTGAGTGAAGAAAATTAAACTTTTGAAATAACTAAAGGAATTCTACAAGTCAAACAAAAACCTAGAAACCTTCCCTGGTTACATTCAGATAATCTAAAAACTGTTAGAGGAAGGAAGGACTTTCAGAAGAATTTCTTTTTCTTGAGGTCAGGGACAGAAGTTTTCAACTGCCCATGCAATTCCCAACGCACACCAAGCTCTCTGTGGCTCTGTCTATTATCCTGAATAATGAATGAAAGCAGGGACACAAGGTGTTTTTGAATTATGTCATTCCCACTAAGGTGAGTGTTAGCTACGCTGAAGTAATGTTTGCAAAGTAAAAGGCAACTTTGTCCTAGATCAGAGAAAAGCCTAGAGAAAAATTGACTTCTGAAGGTCTCTCATATAAAGGGATTAGTTTAGATAGTATTTTATTTATTCACAAGGCAAAACTTTTTCTGTCTTTGGATAGAACTGCACTAGCCACTCATCTTGGCAAGCTCCAAGGCAAAAAACCCTAGGAAAATAAAATCGTTTCAGAGCTCATATTTTATAGATGCTGTTTTGGAGTTAGATCACACAGAATTAAGATATTGGACACTTCTTCTTGGCTCTTTCTGATCAGTTGTTTAGTAAGGTGGGTGCCTACTCATCACCAAATACTCTAGGACTTGTAGTAGTTAAACATATTGACTGTGGGTTTCCTAACAAAATAATCTGTCCTAAACTCAAGTTAGTTTACAAATAAATATTGGCAGGATATCTATTGCACCTGAAATTTCCGTTTTCATCCAGCGCACCTGGAACCACTGCATTTATTTCAGCCAGCTTAGAGAAACTTGAACCAGTCTCAGGACGCAGATGAAACCTGAAAAAATAGTCCCACTCGTACTATTAGGAGCTGAGGACAAGTTGTGGCTTCCCTGGAATCAGAGCTCTTTTCATAGAGAACCATAGCAAAAGTCACAGTTTAAAGCTATTTATGGAATTGGCCTCTTGAGATTTCTCTCCTGACTTTCCTTGGTATGTAATGTGAGCTCTAGTTAAGAGAAATGATGCAGATTTTGCTGCAGCTCTGGATAGCACTACTGGTGTAATGTCCACTACAAGAACATGAGGTAGCTACAGTGTCAGCCCTGGCAGGAAACCCAAGGAAAATTGTGTTCCATGACAGCAGTCAGTGACAGACTGTCCCTTCCTCTCTCTACCAACTATTTCTTTTGGAAACAAACTGTTCAGAAACCAGTAAAACTGTTATAAGAGCACTGTTGCAATTTCAACAGTGATCTACTGCATCATTATTTATTATATTGATTTAGTGAAAAATCAAAGAATGTATGTGAAGTGAAACACAGTCAAAATCAGTGGCGTAATATAAAAGCCTTATGAAAGTACTCAAAATAAGCTTTTGCTCACCACCCAACACAACCCACTCACCCTGGTTTCCCAGAAGAGCCTTGTAGAAAAAGGTGTCTTTTGTAGCATGACCTAGAGGTCGACTAATTCTAGCTTTGTGGAAGGATGGGAAAAGCAAGTTCTGGAGTTCAGAACCTTTTGGCAGAACACCCTGTCTCAGCCCCTCACAATTATATCAGGTCTCTGTTAATAGCTCAGGCAATTTTCACTGCCATGCTATTCACCTGAAAAAAAAAAAAATCTGTGATAAAGAGAGACTTCCAAGAAGCATGAAATAAGTGTTTATGGGTACAAGCAAAACACATTCTTTTTTCTATGGCTAATATTGGTTTTGCACCCTGCTATTGCTTGTTGTGAAAAATGATGGTTATTAATTAAATATTACTAACACAAAACCTTTGTGCTTGGAAAATGTATGGTTATCCCAAAATAGAGATTTTGTTTATTCTTTATATTATGGTAACACCTAGAGGCCAGAGCTCCACTGTGCAAGGCACTGCACAAATATACACAAGGGGCTGGCTCTTGCTTTGAGGAATGCATTGTAAACGTAAGCAGCAAGTGTGTAACACAGTGAAGTGCAGTACAAGAACAAGCAAGATGTTGGTGGTCAATATGAAAAAAGTGATGACAGTGACTCATCTGTTGAACTGTTTTGTAAAACCCTACATCAGAGAAGACTTCCCAGGATTTTTTTGTAGGAAGCCTTTGGACCCTAGATAAGCTTTGCAAGGAATTACATTGAGCATGTGGTGTGTCAGATGCATACACTAGAATCCCTCACTAGCTTCACTTTCTAAATATTTTGATAGGATTTTAAATATCTTTTCATTTGTGACTAATAGACTATGAGTTAAGAATGGGCCTGAAGATGGTAATCCCTTCTATAAACAGTCAATATGGGATTTACATGTCCTGAGAATGAGAACTTTGGGTTTTCAGGTTTTTCTTTTGAGTGTTAGCAAACGTGTGAAGAAAAGTTATTGACAATCTTGAATAGCCTTGGAACTACATTGTCCCCCTCCTCTGCCTTTGCGTACTGAGTTGGTGACAGAAAAAGTCAAGAACTATAATGGTTTCAAAAGGTGCCATGAAGTCATGGAGAACATTACTCCTGGTATCTGTCTAAACTTCACAGCAAATGCCCTCTACTCTCAGCTGGAGAATGTTATCAAACCTGACAGTGACTTAAGACATGGGGTCAGATTTGGGGGCGGAGTGTTAGTATTGGATTTGGTTCAAGTACTGAGCCAGTTGTAGAGGGAGTTTATTAGTGTCAGTGACAATCTTTTTCTATTTTTTATAAAACAACTGTGAGAGCTTCCTTGGAAGTGGGCGATATTTGGCTGGTGAGCTAGCTGTGAAAAAGTTGCAAGTTTTGTGATATTTGTCACATGCCAACATTTTTCTCTGGCAGCAAGTCTTCTGTGGAGCATTATTTTTCTCATTATCAATGGCACTGGACAGCTTTCTAATGTCTTTCCTGAACAATTTCCAAAACTATCTGGTTGGGTGGGAAATACTCAGTGATACACAAAGCTCACATATGCCAGCTGTTGACCCATCTGTGGTGCCTGGCACATGTTCTTCTTCCATGGACTGGCATGAGATGAAAACTGCAGCCCACAGTTTGGGAGGACAGTCAGATCCATGTCCAACAGCCCTTAAATAGGACTGGCTTGTCATGTATCACGTGTAAGTCCCACCTCACTTTGCTTGTTGCAATGAAATGGTTAAAAAGCAGAAGGGTTAAGAACTCTACAATGTAAGCACAAAGTCACACACACAAAATAGATGACAGAGAGTTTTGTAGTGCATGTTCAGCTCATTTTTTGTCCAGCAAGGCTGTCTAATTTCATTCATTTTAACTCATCCCTCATCTCTTCTAGATAACATTTTTCTATTTCTATACTGTTATATTTCCACTACAGTTAGTTGGTGAAACCTTCCTCCTACATTCTCAGAAACTGATTTCAATAGTGGAGTCACTATGAAACATGTAATCACAGATCTTGAGAAATCTTGAGCTGATCCTGGTAGCCATTGGCAGAGGTATCTCTCTAGACTCACTACTTCAGATTTAGCCTTACTTCAATAGCGTGTTTTTCTGATTGTTTCTTTTTAAACATTTTTTCTATGTCTAAAGTTAGAAAAAACTGTCAGATGAAGAGACAAGACAATGCAATTACATTAATTTGACAAGAGAGAGTATGAATAATACAAGCTTCATTTTTTATCACAGATAATTGAGGGTTATTAACTGTACAAGTGTTTTTGGTATCACACCTGATGAGGTCTGGAGAAGACCAATACAACAGCACAAACTGCGTTTCAGGCAGCAAAACAGTGATGCACCATGAAGACAGCTGGAGATATGATTTTCTTCAATGGAATGTTATTGCTAGTGGAAAGTTAAAGTTTTCTTCTCCCATCAGCTTTCCTCTGAATACAAAAACAATGTCAGCAGACATTTGACAACAAAGGCTCTGTATCTGGATGCTGTTTTTTCCACTTCCCTGCTGTTTCATAGCCTTCATTTTCCTTGCAGCATTACCAGGCAGAGGCAGTGAGGAGGGCAGCAAAACTATTCCATCGACCCTTGGTGAAAGCAGCAGTCTCCTTCACCCTCATGTTTTTCTGTACTCACTCCAGATGTGAGTTCCTGAGGATTGCAGATTAACATCCAGGCTAGCTCCAAGACTGAATGCTGTTCTTCAGGTAGATTTATGGATGCAAGTGGATGCCTTTTCATAATGTGTTGCATGGTGCAAAGCCTTTATGTTTAGCCTGGCCAAATTGCATCGCAGATTCTGTAGACCTAATAGTGCAGCTTTTTGATTTCTTGTTCTGGGCCCCCTTCAATCTCATGCACTGTCAAACAGATTTCATTGTCCAAATCTCACTCTGTTTTCAAGCATTAGTTTATGTGCCACGATTTTTGTTCATTTAGGACACAGAGGCACCTCATTCAAGAGCTGTAAAATGGCTTTTACTATTGGTGACCAGGAATAAAATCTCTGCTTTGAAGACAATAGCTCTGACTCCTTCTTCCTATTATGGCACTGGAGAAGCAGTGGGGAATCAGTCTCAGGAAATGTCATTTCATGGTGCTTTTTGTTCTCCCAGACTTGAGAATCAAAGGGCCAGGGAGAGAACAGAGTGACCTGGCTCTTTTGTGAATAAAGCAGCACTATGTACCACCAAGCTATAAGTGAAGTGACTAAGAGAGGCAATTTAATCAAGTGTGATTTGTTCAGAAGCTGACTTGTCTGGTGCTGGCGTCTTCCTAATATTCCTATGAGTAGTGTTCAAATCCTGACTGCAAAGGGAACCGTGTATTATTTGGACTGGCTGATAACTTACATATCAAAATATACTTTTATCATCCATGTGAAACCATTTTCAGTGACTACATAAACCAAAGAGGGAAATTTTCCTGAATGGATAGAACCATTTTTTTGATTAAGTATCTATTTCATCGTTCTCATTCTTCCCTACCACTCTTACAACCTGCAAGCTTTTCTCAGTAAAAGATAATGTCTGCAGTCACCAGTTTTTAACCATTTAATTAAGTAATATTTTGCACAGTTCTGTCAATAATCTCTAAAATTTTGTTTTGTTTTCTATTTAGCAAATGCCTGACAGAAGCCATTTCCTGGTACACAAAGATCCAAGCCAATACTCCTCCCAAACACAGCCATTCAATACTTAAAACATGTTTTGCTGTTGTTAAATCAAAAGTGCTTTGTTTTGAACTTGTTCATAAATGAGCATTGTGCAAATTTGACAGTCCTGGGGAAAACTCTTGAGTTATTCATTGGTAAAAGTGCAATAGTTTTCATCCCCATGGTGAACAAACCCAAGTGGTCAGGACATTGATGAAATACATGGACTTCTTATTCCCCACAGAGTGAGGACACAGCAAGTTCCTCTGTGCCAGGCCCTCTGAGGGCCTCACTGCTGTTCAGTGAGACTTCAAATTGTGGCTTAATATTTGTCATGACACAACAAGTAAGTAAATACCTTGGCACAAAGCCTGGAGCCTGTCAGCGCTGCCCCTGCTACAACCTCCTGTTCAAAATACAGAGCTCTATCATCTTTCACATAAAGCCTGTTCAGAGGAAATGGCCTAGGATATGTTTAATTTCCTTCTTTGGCTTCTCAATGATGTCACCTAGATAAACCCCAAGTCCAAAGACCTTCACTGAAAGCATTAGCACAAAGTAGCTGTGAGGGCTGTTCCTTGTCAAAGTCGTTTAGTTTATAATGAAGTGCTTCATAGTTGGTCTGTGCAAAATCAGCTTAAGCAAAAGGCTTCTGTCTGTGTTATTTCCCCTAAATGCTAAAGTACGGAATTGTTACAGCAGCTGTTTAATGAAACATTTCACAACCATGAGGATTTTCACTCTAGATAGGAGCCCCAGTGCTGAGTCTTTTTATCCCTTCAGTGCTGTACRTATTCCTAAGCATTCTTGCTGAAAAGTAAAATGCTATCAAAAATGTACTAGGAATAGGAAAGTAGTTTTTATCATTAGCTTTTCTCCAGCAATAATTATTGAGTTCAAGTATTACAGTGGTGGAATTGGATATATTTCTGATGAGAGGGGGTACATGGGAAAGAAGGACAAAGGTGAAAACAAAAATGTTGTGGATTATATACTGAAATCAAAGAGCAGAAAGAGAAGAGTGGTATCCGAGGAAAGATACTGATGAGAGTTACCAAATCAAGTGTGACCTATGGATGGAGAAAAAAAAAATAAACAATTGAATTTGGGTAATTATCTGTAGTCATGTCCTGGAAGAGCAATACATACTGTTGGAAATCTATGATTCTGGAGGTCCTTCCCCCTTGACATCTTGGGTTTAGCTACTTTGAGAGAAGGCTTTCAGGAGACAGAAATTTTGCACAGCCCCAACTTGCTGTAGATGATGAGGTCCCCAGGGTGCACACCAGTGACCATCTGCCTCTCAGTCTATACAGTGAATCTCTTTGGGTGTGAAATGTATTAAGGCATCTGACAAGGAAGACAAAAAGCAATAGTACATGAATAGAAAGGTGTCCTTGGACTATCCTTCTGTCCCTAAATCTCTGAATCTGTGAATACCTCTCTTGGGAAAAAAAGGGTTCTCTGGTACCCCATTTCTACCCTTTTTGGAAAGTATTTAATTTTTTTTAAAGAGATGAAATAGGGCTTTTTCTTCTTTCATTCAGAATGTTAACCTTTCAAAGTCAACAGGAAACACAACGTAACCCAGTATGTCAATTCTATTTCACTTCTGATGGCTATTTATAATTGCTACTCAAATAGGAAGTCTGCTTCTGACCTTTGATGCTGGAATATACTTGAAATTCATGCCTCACTGTGCTGTCAGATCCTTTTCATGCATGCATTTTTATGTGGGCTAATAAATATGGGTTTGGGAGAAAAAGCTCTAGCAGTGAAATCCAGCTTGTGATTTTGCTGTGAGGTATGCTTGCAAAGATCTCATGTAGAAACTGAAGGAGAATGATTTATCACTTAGAGCAGCTTTGAATATGACATTACTGTTTCTAACTGACCTTAGCAAGAAATTTTAATGTCAGAGTCATGCATATGACAGTATCACTAGAGTTTAAGCAACCCAGAGATGCATATTTTAATTAGTACTCTTTGTTGAAACTTATTTTGCGTGAATCAGGGATATAACAGTTTATTTTAATATTATCCAGGCTACACTTTTGTTATTACAATACATTGCATTCAGTCTGTGTGCACCAAAAAACCCAATGGCCTGTATATTCCAAACAGCACAATACCATGAAATGAACTCAGGTATCTCAGGCTACATGTTTATGCCCTACATCTCCAAAATAATATACCAATCAAAGAGAAATTATTTCTACAGGTGATGCTTGGCAGACACTGCGAGATAATGGGATGCATTGAATCCTTTTGTCCTCCCAGCTAAGGCTAGGGCTATTCCTTAGAGTGTTAGACAGTGGATAGCTAAGGTTTCTAAAGTGAATAGGAACTGTAATTTCTGCTGAGGCACACCCTAAGCAGTAGTTTCACAGAACCACAGAATCACAGGATCACAGAATCACAGAAACACCAGGTTGGAAGAGACCTCTAGGATCATTGAGTCCAACCCATGCCCTAACACCTCAACTAAACCATGGCACTGAGTGCCACACCCAATCTTTTTTTAAACACATCCAGGGACGGTGATTCCACCACCTCCCTGGGCAGACAATTCCAGTACTTCACCACTCTTTCCATGAAAAACTTTTTCCTAATATCCAACCTAAATTTCCCTTGGCGTGGCTTAAGACTRTGTCCTCTTGTTCTGTCAGTTGCTGCCTGGAGAAAGAGACCAACCCCCACCTGATTACGGCCACCTTTCAGGAAGTTGTAGAGAGTTTCTAACAATATATCTCAACCTTATATCTTTGGCATACCATAGATAAAATTCTTCTGTATCTCAATCACACTATAATATGCTAACTGAATATTAAGGCTAAAATAAATTCAGAAAAGAATGCCAATTAAAAAAAGATGATAAAATAACCATTGGTTTGTAACATAGTGTTTTTCTCCTTGATTTTGAGAAACAGAGGAGAAGGTTATTTGATGATGAAAGTTGTGTGTGAATAGGCAAGTGTGCCGGTTTGGCCAAAATCTAGCAATATATCCTCTGAGAGAAAACCAGGATTCAACCACCCTTCCCCCCACAGGGTTCGGGGAAAAAGAAAATATTTTCCTCGAAGGAAAGTGAATGAGATAAGAACTATTTATTTAACTAACACACAGGAAAAGGATAATAATGCTAAATAATGAAATGAAATCTCCCGCTATAGAGAGAAACCTGGGAAGATTTTAGAGTCCTTCTGTAGGTGTGGTCTCTCTCCTCCTCGGAGCTGGGTCGGCGAGGGCCCACCCCCGGGCCTCGGGGGGAAAAAATTCTCCCGATGTGTTCTGATGTTGTTGAACAGTTCAGAAGAGAAGAAGGAAAAAAAAACCAAAATCCCAGGAAACAAAGTTCAGCTTTCCGTCTCACGGCGGGGAGAGAAGCGGGAAAAAAAAAAACCCAAAAGAAAAAAAAACCCCGAAATCGCTGGCTGAAAGAACAGGGTGCTCCGTCCTGCTCCTGCAGCCAGAGAAAACGCAGAGGAGTGTCTCTGTGTCCTTGAGAAACTGTTTTGAAAAGTTCGTTTGGTTTTTTTTCTTTTCTCCAGCTCAGTTTAAAGGCACAGGAAAGACACAATATTATTTTTTGGGCATAGAGCATGATAGGGGATACACACGATGGAGTCACCCCAAGACAGCAAGGGTTTGAGAAGAGAATCTCTTTCTCTTACCTGGAAGTTGTCAGTGTAATCACTGCAGGAATCTATCCATTATGATAGAGCAATATTTGGGCATTGACAACACCTCTAGAGCTTTGGGCACATAAGGACAAAATTATCCACGGTTCTGGTCTGAATATAAAACTGCAGGAATAGGGATGTTTTTATTTTCATTTTTCTGTGTCTTCTCCATGCCAGATTCAAACAAAATTCAGTATTGTCTTTCAGGGCCAAATCATGTTTTAAAAACTAGGCAGACTGTTTGTCCCTTCTATAAACTCACATGCGCTTGTGTAAAAATGCTTCAGTAGAACATTGCACCAAATACCTCTAAAATTACTGTTGTGATAAAGAATGAATTTTTAAACACATTTTCCTGTAACAACCTGGAGCTGAAACAGCTGTAATGCAAATAACATTAAAACCACTGCCTTTTAGAGAAGTATTTAAGAGTCCATATATAGTTTGGTGTAAGGATGATGGTGACTCAATTGTTCCTGCAACTTTAACAGGCAAAGAGCTCTGAGCATTGGAGTTAAGAGAAAAACCTGTCATTTGGAAATTGTTTCTGCTTGATTTGGTTCAGTATAATGTCAAAACCACTATTTTTCACTCTGAAGTATTTGTATTTCACTTATTTGGCTTTGGAAAAGGAAACCTCATAATCCAATATTTTTTTCCCCTAAACATTTTCTTATTTGGACCCAAATGACAGCTGTCTTTTCCTTGAATTCAGTAGGCTTTGGATCAAGTACTGATTCCTCTAGGGCAACAGCAGCTGGCTGGGCCTGGTTGTGGCTTGCAGTAAATGTTGCCGGGTTCTCAGTTCCTTTGCAATCCGACAGGGATGCAGACACAAGAGCTGATACAGGTGGCAGGGCAGGCACTTGGGGAACGGTGGTGTTGCCAAGAACTGAAAGCCTGAACTCTTACCTCTAGGGAGGGGTGTATAGGACAAAGATAATGCAGAAATTATCTGGTAGTTTGAGAAATACAGGATCTTTTTGTTTTATCTAGAGAGCAAACCCAGAGAGTTTCTGGTTGTATCAGCCCAGACTCTACTAAATACTGTCTATTTTACCTACAGTTCCTCAGGGGAGTAATGATCTGATTGAAATGCCCTCACTGTCCCATTGATCTTATTCCACTGTGTATAAAGCACTGATATTCTTATGCAAAAGTGTCTGAAATTAATATCAATGACTCCACAAACTGGTAGCTAGGACATCTGTGAAAGAGACACTGGCTCAGATTTGCTCATGGCTGATTGTGAGCAGGTAATGTAAAAAGATCCCAAAGCCCTAGGAAAGGTCCACAGTAATGTATTCCTTGGGTCATATGAGCAGGTCTTCCTTGATCTCACTTATTGGAGCTATTTGATTTTGAATAAAATATTTAAAATATTAATCAGCTCAGAGAGTCCCTGGGAATGGTGCTTCATCCTGGCAGGTAGAGTAYTTGCTTGAGAGGTGGAATATCTGTGTGCAATGAATTTTTAATAATYTTATGTGAGGTTGAAGAGACACAGTAAGAGAGTTTGAGAAGCCATCATAATTTTGCCCTAGAGTGCCAGCAGTTAGGTCATTGTGATAGCTTTTCCCAGGCAGGTGGCAACTATAGTGCCCCTTGTCCTGGCTGCTGTGCATGAGCTGCTGGCTAATTAGATAAAACAGGCAGACAAATTTCTTCCCTTGTTATCCTGAGAGAATCAGCAGAAAGCATTGTACGTATGGTGAATTAGAATCAACCACTTCAGCTATTTTTTCTAGTTTTTATTAAACTCTTTCATTTACAAAAGAAAAAAAAATTACTGAAACATGTTCAACACTCATGGACACATGAGCCTAAGCCCCCCTTGCGGATTAATAAACCTGTATTCAGAATATTTTTTACTTGATCCATTAGTTTTTACCAAAAGAGTAAAACATGCATCCATTATAAGAGTGACAAAACCATATGTTGTATACTTCAGTGCTTGTTTTGAGATCTTGACAGAAAATACTTGATCTTGAAGGTCAAGGAAGTGTGGCTAAAAGTGAAAAAAATATATTAATTCTAAATTGGAATGTATTTTTGGGTAGGACTATTTTGATTCTTTTTTATGATCTCTTATTCTTCATATCCTCTGGCTGAAAACAATTACACCTGATAAAATTTTTCATTCCTTTCTTGTGGCTTATTTTATCAATTTTCATACAAGTTTAACTATCCTATTCTTATTTGCCTTTTCCAAGTCTTTTATTATCTGGAGCACATAATTTCTCCTCTTTCCTTATTTCTTCAGCTGCCTTCATCCAGATCCTGTGCCCTGGATCCTGTATTCTAAATAAGGAGACACGACTGCTTTTGAACCGCAACTTATGATTTCGTCATGGRTTTTTGTCATTTTTTGTGTACATTCTACCACTTTAACTTTTGTGACACGTGTATATTGAGCCAAGACTTTTACTGAGAAGCCCGTAAGGGTGCTTCTTTGCTGATTCAAGCAGGTAATTTAGGTTCTTCTGTTGTTTCCATTTAGTATTGTGTGACACACCTGAATACGCTCATGTAGTTCTGTACAAGAAAAAATATTTACAAAATCCAGCATCTGAGGCTGTAGAAATGCCATTGTGTAAGGCCCTAATCATGCTTAAAATTTTTTTTTTACTAATTTACAACTAACAAGCCTGTGATGACTGATGAGAAAATAGCATAAATAAGGAGGGAAAGGTAGGTTAAATGTCAGTGCACTTGTCTGTTTATAAGTACCAAGACATTTGCATAAGCTTGTTTTTATATTATGTCTGTCCTTCTGTCTGCTTAGCACTTTGCATTTGCCAAGTTACTTGTCTGAGGAGACTGCAAACTGGCAAGGTAGAAACAGTAGTTCATAAAGCATTTGTACTAAAAGCATGGTTCAAGGAGACTTCAGTCCTGATGTGAGTTTCAAGAGACCATAAGAATGCAACCAAGAGTAATGTGGCAGCCAAGGAGGAGCAGGATTTCTGTAATGTAGTCCATGAAGTAATATTGAGATGAAACTGGACAAAAGCTATTTAGCCTGACTGCTGATGCACTTTCTACTGGTGACATCTATCAGAGTGATACAGTCCCTAGAGGGAAGCAGTAGAAACTCTAGCAGTGAATCATTTAAAAATTAGTCTGCTAAACCACTTGAAAATGAAGTAAATTGGAGACGTCTTTTTTGGCAGAGGACAGCTAAAAAAACTAAACCATATTCTTTCCAGTTCTCAGTAGAGTGAGGCTGGGGCAGCTACAGCACTCTTGCCTTTCACTTTTCCAGTACATCTAACCAAACTGGCTTATTTTGTTACACTCGGGAGAGGGAGGATTGTACTGTATTAAATACTTCCACTTATGTGCTGCATATATGTAATGAAATTTGTGGCAGTTCCTTTCCTTGCAGTAGAGGAATTTCTTCTTACAGACTTTTCCATCAAAACAAATAATTCAATCAGATCCATGTGCCAAAATAAAATATGAAAAGGTACAGTTCCTCAAAAAGGTCAAAGCGAACTGTACAAGGTGATATACTTCAATGYCTATAAACTGTATTTTTCCAAAATTGGGTTTGGAATACCCTGTATAGTGGAAACTAATGTCAACTTCATTTTCTAGCAACAGCATGTAAGCTACAACAAGACAAAAAAAAAAAAATCCTCAAATTAATTTTCACACTGTGTTAAGTTTTCTGTTCCTTTATGCTGGAGCAGTATTTTCATTTTATTCAAATTGGATTATTCTCCAAATAAAATGGAAATTTAAATTATAGGTGATGGTTTAGGGATTTTGCAAATAGCTAATCACCTTTAATTACTGTAGAAAGAAGTAGAAATAAAAGTCAGTTGGATATAGTGTTTGTGTTGTCACCAATGAAGCATTACCAAAACACAACCATAAGTATGATCCATTCTGACACCAACTTAAGTATAAGCTCTCGCCATCTGTACCATGAAAAGATGGTGGTAGCTTTTTAATTATGGGTTCACCTGTAGCACAAACCGTGGAAGATAAATAACAACACTCCTCAGCTTTGCTTAAAGACAGGACCATTGAAAACATTGATTCTATTATTTCTTTTATTTTTTCCTACTGCAGCTATATACAACTGAGGAAAGTGTAACTACTGTAGAGTATTAACCCTAAGAATCTTTTAGGGTTATTAACCCTGCATACAGGTTGAAGAAGCTCCTGTTCATTGAATTCAGCTAGGACTTTTTTTTCCGAGGGCCACAGAGAGTGATGCACTCCTGCCTCTGCAATGAGTATTCWTTATGCAGGATACCAGCTCCCAAAGATCTCGCTGGTGTTGGACAAACTACAGACACAGACATTGCTCTAATCTCTTCTTTAGGAGCTTTTGCAGCCTACTTAAAAGTTGATGTGCAGGTATAATGAAAAGTTGGACATGATCAAAAATAAGTGATGGGGAAACTACAACAGCACTATGGCTTATCTCGCCTGTGCAGAACTGGATAGGTTTGATGTACTTTAACTTGTTAAGTAGTTTTAATGAAAGACTCCAAACCTGCTGCCTCTGTGCTTTAGCTCTTCACATCTTTACATGTTGCCCTCAAGCTTGCCTTTACCRCTATCATTCCCTTTGCCTTAAATAGCTTATTTTTACATTTTTCCCATGAGACAAATCTCTTGGTGTCTCTCCAGGGCACAGGATGCTGCAGAGAAGGCAGATGTTTTAAGGCAGAGCTGCAGAGAGGACAGTCATCTTTTTATGGGGCTGATGAGGGTCAAGTATTCCCCCATGGAGGCTGCAAAAATGATGCCTGAAGCTTTCCCAGTGCCTGGGCTGTACACTAGTTTGCAAAATCTGAGGTCTCAACTCACCTCAGAGCCAGCGGTTCTCCAATGTCAAAGCAGACGGAAGAGGTGGAAAGATTTTTGTTCTTGAGGTTCATTGGTGTGGTCTGAATCAAATGTTGATGTGCTGTGCTGAAAACCTGGACTTAGAGCAGTATGTCTTGCTCAGAAAAGAGCGCAGTGGCTCAGTCACAAATGAGTGTTTTAAGATCGCTTAAGGAATCACTGGCAAAGGTAAACAGATTTAATATAAAAGCAACAGCGTGACAGAGTTCATTGGCAAGGTTCACTCTAGTACTGACTAGAYGGTTAAAACACACCAAGGAAAAGCAACAAATAAAAAGCCAGAGTCAATCAACTGAAACCAAAATAAGCTAAAAAAAATCTGTGTGTAGGTGAGGGGGCCAGGGAGAGTGTGTGTGTGGGGCAGGGGAGGAAGGGAGAGGTGTGTATATGAGACAAAAGGATAGAAAAGGTAAGGATAAGAAGGAATACAGCCTAAAGGCCCAACAGCCCTTAATTTAACATCATTTGAACTTAACAGTGCTTAAACTTAACAGCACCTTAAACTTAACAGCATTTAACGTAACAACTTATAACTTTAGTTAAACAATTTAGCAAAGGATTCATATAGGACTTACTATACCATTACAGTATCTTACTTACAGACCTAACTTACTTACAAATCTCAAGTACTTAAGAATCTAGGAAAACAGCATTTCTCCCACATTTTCTCTATCATATGCACACTTGCATGCTCATAGACATAAAGAATCAGTGCAAGGTACCTGTGAAAAATTACTCTTGAAGGTAGCGAAACTTTGGAAGCCTTTGCATCTTCTTAATGGGTGAAGGGTCGAGCGTCGAGGAGTGGGGGTATCAGCCCAGGATCCGACATCACTTGGTGATCCTCTGGGTGCAGCAGACCTGAGAGTTTGCTGGCTCTGAGAGCCCCCACTCAGAGGGAGGTTGATGGTCACAGCCCGCTGTGGTCCAGGAGAGCTCAAAGGGTCTCATTTTGGRCCACTGTTTATAGGGCCRCAAGTGAGTAGGCTTTAGTCATAACAGTGTTTCCTGCTGGCCACACTTTATGTTGGAAACTTTCTTTAAAAGTGTGAGAACAAAAATGTTATGCCATTTGGACAAAAAAAAGTTTCCAAGCTATTCATTAAAAAAAAAAAAGCAGAAGCTCGTTAGACAGCATAAGTTCCTGGGGGCAGACAGTGTTTTTGATAAGCTCAAGAAGAGCTAAGCCCGGGTGTTGTTGGCTAACTCTGAGGCCTGACAAGCAATTCTCAGATCATGGTGCAGCCTGGAGGTGGGGAAGGATGCACCACCACGCTGGGCTGCATGGAGAGACCTTACCCTGCCTTTTGTTACATTTTCTTGTTACGCTCTTGAGCTATTACCTACGTCCGGCAAAGGTCTTACAGTTTGCTGGGCTGGAATCATTGCAGCATGCCATCTTTGTGTGCAATCAACACACAAATGCAGTTTATGTTTTCTTGTTTCCTAGAGCATGTATTCCCCAAAACAAGGGGAAGACTGGTGTGTCACGTGGCTTAACTAAAAAAGATAAATGAAGATCAACACTTAGTGGGCCCTTATGGTATAGTTTTCAAAGGTTTCTCTACTTAGAACAGCTTCTGGGGAATCAACAATACTACAAGACAATCAGTTAGTGTAGGCTCTGGTGTTATTTTTTCTTTGAAGGAAGATATAGGGAAGAAAAAGTTATGGACAGAAAAAGATGTGGAGCAAAACGTGTTTTAGAAAACATAGTGGGTTTGTTGGTAAGGCAGTTTTGCAGAAACTGGAAACTGAGTATGTTGGGTAATTGTGAGTACATACTTCATTCAGAGAGAAACAAGATTCCTGTAACAAATCTTCCCTTTGCCACAATAGCAAAGTGAACCCTGGATCATTTTGAAATATTTCTGCAGAAAAGCACATTAGGCCTAATGACTGCATGCTGGGTGATGGAGGACACTTCACTTAACTGGGAAAAAAAAATGCTTTTTAATGACTTCATTTTTTCATTTTTAAAAAACAGTAAAGGTGTCATGTTATAATCTCCCAGAGATACTCCCAGGTGAGCTGTTGAATGGTAATTTCAGCACACCTAGGGCTTCACACTGTAATATAGCCTGTTGTGCCTTACAGTTTAATCACACTGTGGCATTTAGAAATCATTCATTGTGGCTGGCAAAAATGTCTTGCAATAACACCATTACCACAACTTACATTTTTATAGCAATTTTTACTTCTTGGGCAAACACACTGAAGTAGTCTACAAAACATTTTAAGTACATAACAGGCATTGAATCACTGAGCATTATGAATCCCTTATGACCTAGCAGCATCCCTTATATAATAAAAGTATATCAGTTTTTCATAAGAATTTATCGTAGTTATAAAACATGCATATGTTTTTAATTTAGATAAAATTTCCTTTTCCAAGAGATCATACTGAGTCATGGATTCAGATACCAAAGTTTAAAATACAAGGGAATTCCTTATATCCACTTGGAGACTGGCAGTCTGATAGCAATCAAAGGGTTTAAAGAAATCCATAATACAAGCTGTGGTAAAAAGGGCTTCTAGCAGACTGATAAGCTGAACTGGGGCTTACTAAACTCAGGAGTGTTCAACACACACAATTCAGCATTTAATATTCTTCTTGCTCAAGGAACAGGCAGTCAGCCACATTTGGGAAGAATTCAGCTATTGATATGTCACCATGGAATATCAAAATGTCCCTTCACAGGTGTGAAATATTCAATTTGCTGAGATGTTTGTGTCATTTATAAAGCTTTACATGTGCTGGGTATTGCAACCAAACAAAGAGTTTTACTACTGTTTGGGTTCCTCTGCAGCAACTGCATTAGACTTATTCACTGTCAGATGGCCCCTTCTAAACTGGCTGCCTTCTCCATGAATTCTTGGATTTCATTTCCCCACGTGGCTGAGAGAGCACCCAGGGCATGGTGACATACATAGGCTTGTTCCAGGGCTTTGAGGTGCCACGAACTCTCCTCAATTAAACCGAAAAAGTCACAGAATCAGCGACTRCAAGCCTCAGAGGTCACCCAGTGCAAAACATGACTTAAAGTTGCCACCTTTATCACTGCRATATTTCCTTGATAGGCTCTGAATCAAGTCAGTCCTTAAATAAATTTTGCTCAGGGTATGTTTTAAACGTATAGGAAAAAACCAAAATAACCTTCAAAATCAAAACTTTCCATGTATACTCTGAGCATGATAGAGAAAACCAGTGATGTGACAACCAAATGGAATTATATTATGGCAAATATGAGGAGGCTGCAGCAAGGATAGTGAGACAGATAAATATTACTGATCAGCTCACCCAAGGCAGAGGTGTATGTATTGCATTTTTATATGTGATAGCATATATCTGGAGTGGTCTGAAGTCTAACTGATTTCAWAATAAACACTGTTGCCTATTTACCTACAGCAAAACAAAATCTGCCCCAGACCTTGGGCTGATGTCATCCTTGCAGTCCTCAGCTAGTTTTTCCACTCTTGTGCCACTGCTTCCCTTTTAAGCATTTTTCTTTATTGGAAGAAAACCAGGGATTTGTAAGGGCAGAGGAATGAAGGGAAGAATGTTTGCCCTCATGTGGCTCRGGTAGAAGCCATGGGCTTTTACTAGTAATAAGTGATCTAAGTTTGGGGTTGTTTTGTATCTTGAATGCTCAGATGGAGCCTCTGTACTTTGCAAAGGAGGCTGGAGGCAGGCCAGGAAGTTAGTCTTAATACTGATTTTAATTTCATATGTCACCTAACTGCACATTACTCGCTGTATAAAAACCAACATTCTTCATTATTATAGATATTAACATCAGAGTTTTTAGAATTTTTGATATTTAAATATTTATCAATGGCTATCATGTATTCAGAGCATAAATTCTTCTTTTAGGCCTGATAGTATGTCCAGAAGCTTCAGTTCTGAGCACAAGACTTCTGCAAACAGAACTGAAGTCCACATGACTCCTTAAAAATTTTTGGGTCTAATTTCTGCCATTGTCTTATCACACCTATAAGCAGAAAGCTCAGTTACAGAGGGATTCTGACCAAGTTGTGCCCAAAACACAGATGTAGGCCAGGGATTTGGGATGTACCTGTACCTAAAAGTCATGCCACTAGACACCAATTTTTCAGGATCTTAGAAGTTTTGAAAGTGTTTGTTAATAAGGTGCTGAGTATTTTGAAGACTTTTTAAATGTTTTAGCAGTCAGGAGCAAGTTCAATGYGAGAATGAGAAAGAGGAAAGAGTGGATGAACTCTTTTATCATAATTTTCAATTATGCTGTTCTTATAAAGAACAAAAGGGAAAACTTAAAAAATAAAAAGCTAGACTTTCATCTAAATTAAGATGTAGAAGTGTGTTATGTTTCACAATATAGGAACTTTGGCTAATTCCTATAAAGCTGTTTTGGCCAAAGGTTTTGTGGATACTTTTTCAGCTAGTGAAACCAGATGACTTTTCAAGGAAAAAAAGCCGTGGGGGAGAGCCAAAAGTTGCATTGTTGTTGCAATATACTTTCTAAAAGCCTTCTGGGCATTCCCCAGAAGAAATAGAAGAACAAGTCTGGATCCAAAGCTGTGCAGTTGCCTTAAGGACCATTTAGGCACCTGT
This sequence comes from Parotia lawesii, assembly GCA_003713295.1. Taxonomy (NCBI): domain Eukaryota; kingdom Metazoa; phylum Chordata; class Aves; order Passeriformes; family Paradisaeidae; genus Parotia; species Parotia lawesii. Next base: position 59,937 of record RAHM01000315.1, read on the forward strand.
GAGCCAGAAACTCCTTGCATGTCCAATAGGTATTTAAATACCAAAGTTGTCTCAGTTTTGGCTGGCTGGTTGGTTGGTTAGTTTACTGGGAGGCTGCCACTGTGTATATAAACGTGTATTAGATTGGGTATCTTCAGCCTTTTGTATTCCTGTACACACTTTTATCTTTCCCTCCAAAGTGTCCAAACTGAAAGGTAAGCACTGAGAGGGAGTACCGCACCAGGATCCATACCAAATATAACAGTACTGGTTATTTTCCTACAGGCTGGCTAAAAAGGAGAGAGAAATAGGCCACTTACATGCTGTTTCTCTCCACATCTCTCACCTTTCAGAAGAAAGCAGTGAGTAGGAGGGTTACAGGTATTTTGCATGCTGTAAAAGCTGTTTCACTTTCCATCAGCTGCCTGGGATTCATTGCATTAAAAGAGGAATTGTGACCTCCTACTCTATACAAGACCCTGATGATTTACCCAAACATGAAACATATAACACATGGGGCCTAAGCCATTCTGAGGGATGATCATAGTCACAGTGGAAATTCACACACTATCAATGAAATCTAAATAGAGCTCTACACCACAAACATTTACTCATGGAAACCCTTGGGATTACTCATGCGATTAAGCATCTGTCAGAACTGAGCCTTAAATATGTCACACATCCAACCTGCATGTGGGTGTGAATATATAATGATGCAAAAATATAAACACACAAATATGCCTTCCTCCATGTAGCTGTCAGTGACTGATAGAATCACCTGATTATCCAAAATGAATTCTTAATTAAAATAGGAGAGTCTTCTTAATGCTTGCTTTTTTTTTTTTTCTGGATGGCTGGAAAATAATTAGAGCTCTAATTAAACAATTTCACCTGATATAGTTATCTGAACATTAACTCATCAGCAGCGCAGTGAGGGATTTTACATACTCAGGGAAATCTGCTCATATTTGTTTGAATCCCTTGAGTCTTGTGCCTATCCATTTTATGCGGCCTCCACAGGTTTTTTACCAGGGATTGCACAGACTTTGTTCTGCTTTATTTTTCTGGTGTACATTAGTATGAGACCTCAATGGATTTTATTTTCTCATGGATGTTTAGAATTTTGGGGATGGTTTTATTTTGGTTGTCATTTCATATGTGAAGAAAGCACAAAGTATTTGTGTTAGCAAGGGACGGGATCTGAKGAGTCAGATGAGCTCTGCTCAGGTCTTCACTCCAATTTACACTTTTCTTGGTACTGCCACTGCACTTGAGCTTCTATGAACCAGACCCTTCCACTGCATTGTGTAACTGTGTGTGTTTTCTACATTAGCTGCACAATAAAAGGCTCACACAAATCTGCCTTCTAGCTATATTCATTTCTTGGGATGTTGCTCAGGACAAACATTCAGCATTACTCTGGCAGGTGAAGTTATACCCAGCTGGCTGTGCACTGGTGAGATAAACCACAGACCTGCACCACAGTGTCCTTTTAACTTTAAACTGTACACATGAAAAATGCTCTGCCTCTTGCTATAAAAAGAAAAATGAATACCTGGGCACTTGGGAATTTTTCTATTTAAATGCAGATTACAGCTTTCCCCACAATCATTTGGAACCATTAATCCTTTTAGAAGATTTCTCTTCCTAGGGCAGAGGGAGATGGACAAGGTTGCCTTTTCAACGTGTTTTTTGTTCTGTGAAACCCTTTTAAGTTTTAGAACCTGGTGAATCTGGCACAGCTTAATTGAAAGAAGAAGGAGAAGAAAAGGACCTTAATACTATTACCTCTAGCACTGGAAAAGATTCATTATTTCCAGGGTGTGCCTCTGCACTGAACAAGATTTGGAACCTATATAAACTTGGCCTGGGAAACACTCAGGCTTCTCTGGTAACTCATAGTTGCCATAAGATCAGTAATTACTGAGTAGTCGACAGGTAAAGAGAGATCTAAGCAAATTCCCCATCTACTGTTCACAGGCTTAAGGCTACCTGCAGGCTGCTCTAAGCCAGCCATCCTAACAGATTAATTTGGTTTAAGTAGAGTTGTGCCTGTTTCCAGTTATGCTCAAAGGAGTAATGAAACCAACGTTTAAGCCTCCTGTCTGTTGATATTTATCTGGAGCCAGTTTAAACGGGGGCAGGTCTTTCTCATAGCCCCCAATGAGTGTTGAGCTTGAGCAGTGGGATATGAAGCAAACCACTTTTTTTGCTGCCATGCCCTTGTGTTAATTAGCTAAGTTATGATGCATCTGACAGTCAAGTTAGTTTAGGGTTTTCTCTAATCCAAAAGGTTCGTTTACAGTCCAGTTATTTAGCACCAAAGTAACTGCTGCTGAACTCTTATCTTTTTTTTCAATGATCCAGTTCATAAAAATTTATGATGTAGCTTCAGGATAGCAAGTTTCTGACAGAATCCTGTTCTATTTCTGGAAAAAAAAGTCTCTTCTCAGGAAATTAATTTTTTTCAAGGGGGGGAACTCTGCACTTTATGCATTAAACCAAATATATAGGATGTCCAAGGAAGGCTAAAAGTAATCCCAGCCCAGGAAGCTCACTGAAATCCATGTGATCTTACTCCTTTCCCAAGGATCTTCACTTTCGTCAGATAAAGCTGATGATTTTTATGTTCCTTGTGGAGGAAGCAGTTTGACTTGAGGTGCTCTGATGAGGCAAGTGAAGCAACGGGATAGCTCAACAGAGGTGCTAAACACTACGCTGAAGGCATTTTTAACCCATGTGCTTTGTCTTTGCTTCAGGTTTGTGTGTTGCATGGTTAAGCATAACAGATGTATGAATTCTATTCTGCAATTTAACCAGTAGTAAATGCAACTGGGAAAGTATGTAGTGTGAGGAAGAATATAAAATACTGATGGCTTTTAATGATTCTTTTGCCCTTTTTTTTCCCACCATATAAAGTTAAACCAATATATTTAGTTGAGCCAGGAGACTGAAACACTGGAATTGAAAAGTGATGCCTCGCTGTGAGCAGATTAGAAAGCAGGGACATCTTTTGAAAGATTTTATTTAAAAAAAACAGAAAGTTAAAAAGAGCTGTGGATCCTTTACCTCAGTTTACATAGGAAAGACAATTATTACTGAAGGAGTTCCTGCTCTTGTAACATGAGCCCCATGAGGGCTGGCACATGACTTTTATCTGTGGCCAGCTTGGACCACAGTATTTATCTAATCTGACCTTTTGCATAAACCGAGTTGGAATGTATTTTTATTTCTGAGATTTCTTGGACAAGTTCTCCCTTTTCAGCTGGAAATATTATCTGGTTTTGGACGGCATTTCTGACCATCTGTTTTTTGTAACAGATCAGAAAACTTAGATGTAGCTGCTGCACACTTACACCTCTGGGGCTTGACCCCTGTGTGCCCATAAGAGTGAAGAGCAGCTTGCTCAGAAGGTAACAAAATGTGCTTGATCTTCTAGAGGATAAACAATTTTGACTTATGGTGAATGTTCTACTGAAGAGACCTTCTGATGAGGTATTTATGCTTTACCATTATTTATTATCTACCCAGAGAAGGGCTTGGGGATTTTCATGGTTAAAAAGCTGGACATGAGCCAACAGTGTGTGTTTGCAGCCCAGGCAGGCTGCATCTTGGGCTGCATCAAAAGGGGAGTGACCAGCAGGTCAGGGGAGATGATTCTGCCCCTCTATTCCACTGTGGTGTCACCCTACCTGGAGTGCTGCATCCAGCTCTGGGGCCATCAGCCTGGAGAAGACAAGGCTTTGTAGCAGCCCTCTAGGACTTAGCTGGGGCCTATATATAAAGAGGAAGAGTTACTTTGTACATGGGCAGATAGTGATAGAACAAGGGTGGAGAACATTTTCAAAGCAAAAGAGAGGAGTTTTAGATTAGGTATTAAGAAGAAATTTTTTTTACCGTGAGGGTAGAGAGATGCTGGAACAGGTTACCCAGAGAAGTTGTGGATGCCCCAACTCTGGAAGTGTTCAAAGCCAAGTTGCATGGGGCACTGAGGAAACTGGACTAATGGAAGCTGTCCCTGACCATAGAATGGGGCTGGAACTAGATAATCTTTCAGGTCCCTTCCTACACAAACCATTCCCTGATTCTACAATTTTAAACTTTTGGGTGGTTACATCAATGGTGGGATAATAACAACCAAGACATATTGTTAGTGAACCTTTTTGCCTACCTTTTCCTCCACTTCAAAGAAGCAAAAAGGTGCAGCTGGGCACCAGTAATATTATTATATTCTTCCCAGCTGCCTAATGGTATGAAAAGCTGTTGATGCTAGTTCCAGTTAACAGCTGTTGAAATGTAACCCTTAGCAACATAAGGGAGAACCTAAAATGGTCTTCCTAAATGAAAGACCTGACAAGTGAGTGGAACGCTTGATAAATAACAAGCACCAGACTCTTTCCTTTTATGAAATGGAAGTTTCTCATTTCCTGCTTCTTGTGATTTCTTACAGTATACTTGGTGCTTATCCTATGCTTTTGTTCTCTAAAGCACTGTATAAACATTAACTAATTAATCCTCCAAACACCCCATGAATTAGGTGAGAAAGCAATATTTCCATATGCATTCTGCACTGTAGGGGAAATATTAGAACAGAYTTTAAAAGGAGCCCTTTGCTCATTTATATGTATTAACCTCTGTGTTACATATGTCCAAACAACAGGGTTTAAGGGCACGCAGCAGAGCAGTAACATTTATCAGCATTTATTTGATTTTTTTTATTAAATGACTGAAAATTAAGTATTTATTTCCCTTCTATGACTTGAATTGATCTCTATCTCAATGTTTTATGCCTGATTCATCTTTTGAGGAAAACTTAGCACATGAAGGTAATATATTTAATATGATTTTGGACAGGAAAATCTCTTACTTTTGTATCTCCTTTTATGATTTAATCCCTGCTTTCCCATCCTTAGCTTTCCTGTGATATTTGTGTTTGTGCTATTCTTGCTGCTCATTTTTCTTCTGTCTGAAAACACAAGTTGTGTTATAAAACTAGGCCTTAAGCATGGGATTGCTTGGAATTGCATCAAGATTCTGGTACTAAGTTCATTTGTTCTGACATTAGAGTGTGTTGGGACATACCTGTCTATCTGCGTCTTCTGTCTGTATGCAACCCTAGTAGATAAATTTGAGTGACTTTTCTTTTATCTTCCACTTGCTGGGGAAAGTGCAGTTGTCCTGTCCTGCTCAGGATATGTCCATGGGGGACGACAACCTTTCAAGGCTGTGAGCAAGGTGTTGGGTAGCTATTACTGCCTGCAGCCACAGTGTTTGACAGAAATTCATGTTTCATCATTTACCTGAAGCCATCATTGCTTCCAGTACCTTGTATTATGCTAACTCTTGTTGCCTTGTTTGACTTTTCCCTATATTTTTTCACACCCTGATTTCTTCTTTCCTGATTTCCTGATGTCAAAGATCTCTTTGTTCCCTGTGTTGTGTTAGATGAGTGTCAGAAGGTGGCAATGAGAACTTTACTGTAGCTGCTGCACACTCTATTTCTGAAAAAATTATATGTAGAATTGGGATCTTACCCTGTTACCTTTTTTACTCCTTAATTTACCCGTCCATCACATCAGGGTTTCGAGACTAATGAAAATTAGGAGAGTTTATTTTCAATAAAATAACTAAATAAATGCTACTGKATTCTATTTAAAATAATACTCTTTAAAATTAAGTATTCACTGTAACATTACTATTACATCAGGTATACTGCACCTAACATTAAATCATCTTTGACACGCACAGTCACTCTGTCTTCCAGAAGAAAATATTTGACAGAAAACTGAATAATAGTGATGCAAGAAAATGGTTTTCTACATACTCGTTATGTGTAGGTTTATTTTGAGTCGTTTTCTTCCTTCATCTCCAACACACACCACTCTTCTGCTTGTCCTGGGCCTCTGTTTTAGCATATATAATGTGTCTTGATAACCTCCAGGCTACTCAGTAGAGGCCAGAGAAAACATTATTTTGATGTGGTTTGATTATTGGATTTTTTTTTTCTTAATTTCACATTCTCAAGCCACGCTTACATACTTTGTTAAACATAGTGCTCTCTGTTTTCTTTAATCAAAATTCCTTTTGGATTTGAGAGATTCCCTTGGCTTGATAGTAGTGCCTCTGAGTTTAAGCTTCCAACCTTCCTGTGTTAGCAGATTGTTTCCTCTCTTCTAAAATGTGGCTCCATTTACAGTTTATCCAACAAATCCAGTTTCTCTTTTTATCAGACTTAATTGCATTTTTATCATGGAGAATGCACTTGCAGCTATTAATGTTCTCCTGAKCTTGTTTTTGACTTGTAAGCCATAGATGTTTAGCTAAAAGCAAAAGATTGTGTTCTTAGGACAAATTGCCACTGTCCTGTGTTAGTACTGGCAAGACTTTTTTGTTGTGTTTCAGACAGCCACATTCCCTCAAAGGAACAGACACGGCAGTTTTTCTATGAGTCTGCTCAGGTTTATTTGGTTCCTTCTGTTGCAAAAAAGCAGGTTTACTTTTGTTTTCAATTTTAGTGTTGAAAGAAGAATGTGCAACACACTTGCTTGGAGGACATCTGTTCTCTACAGGATGTTCATTTTTCTGTCCCAGTTCCTTGGGACCTGGGACAGTTTAAAGTCACCTTATTTAGTTTTCCAAACTGTTGCCTGCTCCATGGCTTTCTTAAATTATCCTTTGCCCTACACAGAACGATTAAGGCACTGGCAAAACTTAAAGCAGGAAAAATACCTTTTATGAAGATATAGCTATAAATTTTATCAAATATAAGAGAAATTATTAGATATTATCTTGTACTGTCCAGAACACAAATTTCAGAACAGCTAAATATCCCATGGCAACACAGTGATTTAAATGCCAACACCCAGCCAGAACTGCTGCTATACTTGCATCCGTGTGGGCTGTCAACTCGGCTTTTGTGGAAGCACTGTTTATAGCCCTGTGAGGAGCTCCTGTGTGCCGTAATTCTTGCCTGTGTGCTAGAAGCACTCAGAAACTAAGAAATAATGTGTTTCCTTTTATTCTACTCCATGTTCCCTATATTCTAGGATTGCCTAAGCCAGTGSTCTGTCAGAGAAATACCACTTTGTATACTGTTTTGTTCATCTTGAACACCCCAGTTTTGTGGTCCTTCTGCCGTAGGTTCTTGGGCTTTTTAATTTACTTTTAGAGATTCACTTATGGTTGGAAGGTCAGAGTCTGCCCAGAAACATTTAACTTGTGTTATACAGCAAAAGGCAGATGATGAGATCTTGTTCTTTATGTAGTCTTATTCTTAGTTATTTTATTCTAAAGTCAATTAGCAACTGGGTTTTTAGAAGTTGTAAGGTGGACTGTTCAACTTCAGATCAGTAAAAAGGTCCTCTGTTTTTTCACTCTGCCTTAGCCTCATCTGATAAAAATCAGATGCATGTGAAATATATTTATAGAATAGTGAGTAATATTACCAAAGTTTCTTTTAAGCTATTGGGTAAATCAGAATCTGTGGAATGGGGCAACCATGAAAAATACCTGATGTTTTACATTTACTGCTCCTTGTTACATGCGGAGGAAAATGTCCTTTGAGTTTTCTTCCTTTTTTTTTTGACATTTCTAAAGGGATTCGGCTACTCTGATAGAGCTTTCAGCACTTCCATCCTTTCATTCAGAGTATTTTAGTACATTTTCTTTTACTCTTTATCCATATGGGTAATCTCTCTGATCTATTGTTTGTCTTAGGCCTTTTTAATTTATTGTTTCAGTTCCTGCTGCCTTTGAATTATGAAACAAAAGCTGCTTAAAAGTGCAATTTCCTTTCAGCATCAACAGCAGTCAAGAGACCAAATAGATTCAACAGACTCCCAAAGTACAGCAGCTTAAAACCACCTTACTCTCTTGGCAAGGGATTGTTAAATTGTCAGAAGGTTTGAAGGCTGTGAGCTTTGGTTGAAATTGGGGAGAAAAGGGAGCAAGCCTAAAGGCAGAGGGAAATAAAGTCTGTTTTGTCTCTTCTGTCATCCATAAATCCAGACCTTCAGTTTGAGGACACGGCAGTTTTTCCTAATATTCTGCTCCTTTTCAGTCAGTCCTTTCACAAATAAAAGCCTTTTATGCAAACTCATTAACCACCCCCCTCAAACCCATCTATATATTATATATAATTCATGAAAGAAAGCATAAGGATTTATGAGAAACGCATTGTGCCAAAGAATTAACCACTCCAAAGTAAAACAGATAAAAATAGATATAATATACAAATGTCAAGTGACTCAAAAATATGTGATTTGTCATGAACGTAATGGAATTTTGCAAATATAAACAAGGAAGCTGTTAATCTTCAGATATAGCCCCAAAAAAATTCAGAGGGGTATTAGTCATATCTGGAGAACAAGTTTTATTCTTTAAGAAAGAAATAATTGGGCTGCAGTATAAGATTTCTGTGAAAACTATCCACTTAGAAATGTGTGCCTTTCCCTGCTGCTAGGGGAAGTGCTGTGACAGGTTTGTCAGTCACTCAAGCTGTGGTGCTGCAAAAGCAGCACAGCACTTCTATTTCAAGTGAGTCTGTTGAAGCACTTCTATAACAAACCAGCCTCCACTTCTCCTCCAGTACAAACAGCAATTTTCAGCATTTCAATCACGTCGGACCCTTTGGCGGAGGGAAAAAGTTTCAGCGCTATTGTATGCAAAACATACAAAACCTTTTCCAGTTTCTTTTCTTTTACCCACAACAAACATACCAAAAACCCTGACAAGAAGGAAAAACTTCTTTAAGAAATAATATTTTCTAAGGATTTGAGAAATCATAGCAACAAGGCAAAAGCATCCTTTCTAATGGGTGGTTGGAAAGTTTTCAAAGGCAATTAAAAAATTGTGGGCTGCAGAACTTAGGTGTAGGAGTAGCTGATCTGAAGGGCTGTATTTTTTAATGGACTTTTCTGGTAAGCTGTCAGGACACTTTTCCCCCATGAATTTTCAATCATTTTGCTGACTCTTTCCGTTTTACTTGCTGTTTATTCAATTACGGTAGTTACCAGAAACTGTCCCTATTTCACTTAGATCAGTAATTTCCAAACTGCTCACCAAACACTGACAGCTACCAGGCTGTAATAAGCAAGATCCATTCTCAATAAAACGATGTGGGTTTTGTAGACCCTTTCACATATATTTTGACCACAATTGGAAATGTTCCTGGTTTTTAAATGGAGCAGACTTATAAGAAAGATTTTCTATTTTACCTGGAGTTAGAAGGAATGTTAGTGTCAGATAGTAACAGCAATGCCAACATCAAGAAGGGAGAGAGTTAAATCACTTCTATATTGACTATTAACAGATGGGAAACTGGTAAAATAGATTCTCACTGACTGTATCTGGACTGAGATGGTGCATTCTGCAATGCATCCTGGATCCTGGTCGCTTGAGTATCAAGCTGGGGCCAGGCCACATCAAGACTCCTGCAGGCATGAAGGCCTGGTGAAAGAGAGTGATTCTGCCAGCTGGGCCGTGGGGGAAAGCTTGGATCCATGATCTATGTCCTCAGCTTGTGAAGAGAAATTGTGCTGTAGGGGCAAGTCATGAATCTCAGAGTGAACTGATAACTCCCTTGCTACTGTGATTTAGAGTGGGATTTTGATGAGGATAGGATCTAGTGGCTGGAGCAGTTTTAGATGAGGGAAGAGCTGAGTCAAGAACAAGAAGCTGAGCAATAAAACAATAGATGTCTTACTTTTGCCTTTTCCAGCTACATCTCTTCCGAACAGTGTTAGCAGAGTTTAGCCAGGTGTGTTTTACACAGTTTCTTTACTAAAATAGAATTCCCTTTCTTATCTTGCATATTGCTTTCCTGTGTAACATATGGGTAAAGGCTCTGGCAAATTTTATGTTGACTRTAATGAAAAATTAATACCTCAGTGAAGGTTGAAGGAAGTAAATATTTCTGTAACTTTCCTGTCCTCAGAAGCGCATTCAGAACTGACCAAATTATATAATTCTTCATTTTGGTCATGGAGCTAAAGCTTCTGGGTGTAAGAGGTAAATACAGTGACTGTTTGGGGGGATGGGGGGAAATTCTGGGGAGAATTTTTTTCTCAGTGCTTCCTGTGCTACTGGACAGAATGGGTTCATAAACACTGGCAGATCATGGAATTGGGATCTGTGGCTTTACCCTGGAGCCCTGTAGTGATTTCTTCAGCCCGATGCCTATTTCCCCAACCTTGAATCTCTGTCACTTGGCCCTGTTCAATCACTCTGTTTTCTCTCTTCTAAGTTCCTCTTCCTACTCTCATTTTCTTTGCCTGCAGTGTCTCAACCTGCACTCTTGAGGGTATGTCATACCAATCCCACTTGCCCATCCATGTCCAACGGTCCTTTCTCAACTCTTTGATGCCCACTTTCCTTGCTCTTTGGTCCCAGTCCTAGTCTCTCTCCAACCTTTTCATCAGTCTCAGATCATCTCAGATCATGCTCCCTTCTTGGCTCTTTCAGCAGTCTCACTTCCTCTCTGGTCCCATCCTTTTGCATCCTAGCATGTCTCACATAGTTCTTCTCCCTGTTGTTTCTCCAGTTCCTATTTATCTGTCCCAAATGGCTTAAGCTCTAGCAACAAGCTTCTCCAAATTTTTTAACCACTTGTCCAAGCCAGCTGAATAACCTGTGTCTTTTTATAGCTCCCAGAATCTCTTTCAACTTCTTTGCTTGTTCAGCAAAGTCCTGTTTGCCTTTATCCGTCTCAGCTTTGGGTCACCATTCCCTCACAACATTTCAGCCTAAACTATTTGTAGAAATAGCAAAGGACTTAAGAACATGAAGCATTGGGAAATTTGAATAGGGGATGGTGTTAGCCTACATACAAGGTAGATTGCAATCTCGCTAGAGTAACACCCTTGTCTTTGTTTTGCTGCGTGTCCATAAAGTGCAGTGGAAGTCATTAGAACCATTTATTTTTATTTTACTGTCTACCAATATCGTAAGTAACTGCCCATTAGAACTTAGATCTCTTGTACTTTGAAGGAAATTGAAAGCACATCACGTACTAGAAAATGGTAGTTGAAACAATAAGCCAGATGCTAAGATGGTGTAAATCAGTGTGAGTGTAAGGAAGACAATACAGCAATTCCAGTTTGTACTAGCTGCAGATCTCCTCTTTTGAATATATATTTGCTAGTAAGAGAAATGTTAATAGAAAAATTGTTAAACTGAGACTAAAAATCTGTCTCATTATAACGGCAACTTGATCAATCTTGTTTCTCTCTTGGGCCTAATTTGTATGCAAAAACAGTAGGTTTTTTATTATCTAAGTAAACTTTCTAATTAAAAAAACAATCAAAGTTTTATAACACAARCATAATGTGTAAAGAGCTCAGTTCAACTACGCTGATTAGAAACTGAAGTTGTGTCTCCTAATAAAAAAAATAGATTTACTATTTTTTCTATTGATATAAATTATACAACTTTTTAGGTGCGTTGTCTTTTTATTTCATTTTGATTTTAATTTTTCCTTTTTTGTTTGTTTGTTGGATTTTTTTTCAGTATAGTCTGAATTGATGTAGTACTAAGCCAAAGACATTTGCAACTCCTTCAGAGCCTTTAACTTGCCCTATTTGGGTATTTTGATTTCATTTTTCCCTTCTCTCTCACAGGACTCTTCATTTCTATTTATTTTTCATAGTCCTCAGGATTATTGAATAATGGTAGGTAATTGACCTGTTTCCATTTATGGACACTAGTTTATTTAAACTAGTTTCAAAAGAACTAATTTATTTTTTTTTTTTTTTAACCCTCGTCTGGGTAAATTTATTTTTATGGTGTTTATAACCACTTTAGTTTTTTACTTCCAACTCCTGATAGCGAATTTCTTAAGTATAACTCCTGGAAGTAAGTTTTGCTTCAGGATTCACTTTGAGTGGTTAATGTATGCCACGAGTGGCTGACTAACATCAGTGCATCAGTGCTTTTGCACAATTGACAGAGGTAGCCACACACCTTGGTGTAGCATAGGGTAGCCAGATACATAGTTTTTGTGTTTAACAACTTCTATATATTTGGCTTACACAAACCAGAGCGTGGATCACTGAGTGGTGTTTAGGGACCTCTGTGCTAACACCGAGCTCAGTTTGGGTCTACACAGGTAGACCTGGCAAGAATGAATCTGAGGGATTCAGAAAAAWATATTTCCTTTTGATTAAATGAAAATTTTCATAGAGGTGTTTCATTTCAGCATTTCCACAAGAAAAAAACTCCTGTTACCCTTCATTGATCACAGACGTGAATATGAAAAAAAAAAGGAGTTTCAGCACCTTGCTGGTTTCTATCTTTACAATTTTTGTAGACACGTCAAAACTTTTTCAAGTATCAATATCTTCCAAAAACCTTCAAAGTTAAACTTTGATGAAAATACCTGCAATAGATCAACTCCCACTTTTCAGTATTCCCCCCAGTAATATCCAAACCTCAAACATTTTATCCGTGACACCGAGCCTGAGTCGCAGATATGACTGGTGCTGTAGAACTGCTGATTGCAATGGCAAATCATGTCCTCATTTACAAAGATGGGATTTTTTTTTCTGGTTTTAGCATTTCCCTAGTGATTTCAGAAAGGCTTTTTACAGTCATCTAAACCTACCCAGCTGCTTTATCACGGGTTAGCAGTGGGACCCTACTTGAGATGTAATAAGCTACAGTGTAATTAAACAGCAAATGTCCATAACTAAAGTAATTTGCTCTATTCTGTCTGTTGATATTTCCCAGCTTGAATGTGCTTAAATTATTTACTTGTTTGCTTTTTTGCTTATTTTAGTTCTAAAAGACCACAAAAAATTCAAGCCTTCTATGCAAGTAGACTCTGTAGAAGAAATGCATATACAAGAATGACAGTCCCAACTGTACAATTAGACAACAGGGGTGAGGAGGTATGTGGTGTAAAAATGAATGAATGAAGAATCAAAACATGAGTGTGCTGGCAGCTCTGACCTTTAGTTTTTCCAGTGTTATTTTAAAAACTATGACAATTTATTTTATAACTATTTTCACATTGGTTTTCACAACATTTACTACATGTCATTCTCTCCTCTTTGCAAATGACTGGTTTACCTCTGACTATTCTTAAACGTAAAGAAAGAGAAGCCTGGAAAACCTCCAGCAAATGCTGGAAAGTTAAAGGAAGTTATAGTATGAGAAAATAGAGGTGTGATGGTATGGTCCTCCTCCCTCTTTCCCCCAAACTGACCTTTGTTTTCCAGAATCATGCTCAAGTGATAAAAACCAGTGGTGATCATAATGGATCCATCTTTTTGTGATGCCTGCATCCATCTCAAAGTGGATTCAGGGGAGACATAGGAACACCACAGCCAGACTAATTTGGGCAATGCACCCACCTAACCACAGTGGTGGTCAAGGTCTGACTCAAGCCAAGATGGAAGAAATGAACACCTTTTGTTGACATGCAAATGTGAGTGTGAATCTTATTCCATGAGGAGCCCAGGACCCATTGAGCTCTCCTGCATGCAGCAGCATCCTTGACAGGATCTCTCCTTGAGTAGATACATCTCTCGGGCTTATTCCTTGAGGCTGAGAGATCCCTTGCAACAACAGATTCTTGGTGATTAATGGCATGGTAAACTTTGAAATCTTAGCTAAATGATGTAAACAAGTGATGTGCACATCTAATCCTTTAGACATAAAATATTGATCAAGTCTGGGACTAAATCTGGATCCAGCTGCACTTATACTTCCTCTGAGAAGGCGTTTAGAACACGAAGGGGTACTTATGGTCATGACTGAACAAGAGGGTCTCCCTGACAATTCTGTCTGACCCTGTCCTCTATGCAGTAAATAATCAACTGTACCTGGCCATTTAAATWTGCTAAACCACTGGTGCATTTACTATTGAACTTTGTAATATCAATAACATTTATTGTTTTTTCTCTCTTATGAGTGAAGTGCACAACCCCATCTGCAACAAAAGGTGGTACTGGAATGCAGACAAATATGAGACTACAGTGGTATTGCACAGCTGCTACCCACCAAATGGCTAATATAGCGCAAGCAGGGAAGAATGTGGAATACTTCTAGTTGTCTTGTTTCAYGGAATAATGAAACAATACTGCTTCTAGATGTTATTCCTGTAAGTGTGTCTGTAAGTGACTTRAATATTTTTGCACCTCTCCTTTTTTCCTTGGTGGCCCCTACTGTTCCTATGATATGCAGGAGAAAGTCACCAGAGGATAAATCTAGAGTTTAACTTTATTTATTTGGCATATTTTCCACATACTATGAGAGGCTGAATCCATGTTTACAGAAGTAATGGCATCCCAAGAGAGAAGGAGTGCTCTGTTAACTGCTGCCTTGCAAGCACTCGTTTCACAATTTACGGTAGGTAATAAGTAAATGTTTGCGCAAATTAGAGCTGATTTAAGTGCAACAAAGTAAAAAAAAAAAAGAAAAATTAAATGCAAACACAAAGATTTGTAGTGCATCAGATGATTGATGAAAAATTAAGCTGTATACAAAATGRACCTCAAGGCATTCCATGTTCTTATTTGACAGCACGGTATGGTTTTCTTTTAGATATGTTTCTTCCTAACTTATACTTGTTTTCTAATGTGCCTTCTGCCTGACATGAGAGTCTTAAAAAGAATTAATTCRCTGAACACAGTATCCATACACAGTCACAGAAAGGCTTTATACCTTTTTTTTTCCCTGCTCACTCTGCTCCATAGGTCTGTTGGCCAGGCAGTGTTGTAAGATGAGGATGTTTTATGGCTGTTTGTACAGAAACTGTTCTACATGTATGTCCYTGTTCATGTTTCGACATGACACTATGGACACCGCATTATTTTTGCATTTTCTCTCCATTGTCTTTCCAACTCTTTTGAAACTAGTCTATGCTGAACTGCAACATCAGAGAGGCTGGTCTAGCGGTAATCCCATCCAAAAGAACTCAGGTAACTTTCAGTTTGATTAGTAGTATCAGATGTTGGAGAAAACTGTTTTAAAATATGTATAAAGGACAGGGTGAATCAGTTTACTATCACTGCCTGTTCCTCTGGAGAGCAAAGGTATCCAAAGTGTAGCACTTGGACCTGGGCTCTTCCAAGGCTGTGTCCAGTCTGTCTTTCGATTTTGTTCCTTGTGTCCCTGGTTCTTGTCCTTCCCTAGAAGAAGGTCTTCTTTGTTGCTTTCTTCTTTTGATTCTCCTGCCCTGCCAGTCTTGTTTATAAACTTGTGAGTGCTTCCCAGAATTCACTTTCTTGGTCCAGCAAGGAGCTTCATCACATCTACCAGAGTCAATCAGCCCTTCCCTTGCTCTCCTACACGCTGTGCTCTTTGAAATTGTCTCTGTCTAGCTCGTCTTGTCAGAAAATGAGATTCCATATGAATAAACCACTCTTTGTTACAAGGTCACATTTTTATTAGTTCCTCCACTGCCATCTTATTTGACCAGGTGGTTTTGGGGTCTGCAACACTATCTGRATATCAACGTCTCTTCCTCATTCTTTAGAAGCATGTTTGTAACTTATGTGCTTCAAAAAATTCAGGCATATCCATCCACACACGAGGGATATGATGTCCAGCCTTGTTCCATGATCCCTGTTGTTTAGCAGTGTAGACATATTCCTCTTGTCTGACATTAACACTTAAGTTTTCATAATGTATACACAATAGTATCTGATTGCTAGAGGCCTCTCCATACTCCTAAAATAAGAATTATTATTGAATCTTTATCATGTTTACTAATGGAGATGATGATTACAATAACAAATACTCTTCTCCCTCAAGAGCTTTCCTTGTGTCAGTCTAAAAAACTGTTTTGCTAGTCTAAGGGCTCCCTGATTCCTCTTAGCTTCGGTGGATGAACTGTGGTTATGATTCTTTCCTGTATCCCATCAATCTTTCTGCTATTCCTACAAATCTTTCCTACTTCATATGTGGATTCCAAAAATCCAATTATGAAGTGTCAGGATACAGAGAAGACACAGAAAGGTATTTTTMTTGGACAGATCATGGTACTGTACAGATGTTGTTTCAAGATCTATTTTAAACATGCCCTGACTGTATGCAGTGACAATTATACTGTGAGATAGGATAAGGCATTTTAAGTAGATTATGAAGTTGAAAATATCTTTAAATCAATGTTCTTATTCTTTCTTGCCACTAAATAAGGTTACAGGAATATCYTGTCTAGCACAAAAAGTTTGCTGTCTGAGTTTTGATTTCTTGAAATACAATGCCTGTTCTGCAAACATGCAACATGAATCAGTAAGAGCTCCACACGAGTCAGAGCCTTCCTGGAATATGCAGCACGAAAAAATAGTCTTTTTTCTCCCCCTTGCCCTCCAAAAAAAAGGAAAACATCAATTTTATGGTCATAGAGTGATGTCTCTGATGTAGTATTTAAGACCTGAAAGTATTGTCTTGAGGGGTTTGGCAAGAAGCTACACTTGTAAGCTCCTTGCACCAAACAGCAGTATTTTGAGAAACATGCATCCTTCACAGTTATACTCAGGGGACCTCATAAGTTCTGGACTCGAAACTTTCCTGTCAAACTTACTGATATTGAAGCATTGCAATTTCATATTAACCACTACAGGTTCCTCAATTACTCTTACAATGGATCCTATTGCGCCACTGAGGCAATAGACGGTTCACAGAAATTTCAAAATTTCTATAGACAAAATTTCTGGAGGACTCACATTATGTAGGAAAAATAACTTGATAACAATTCTGTCTGCTTCTTTTCTCCCTGAATCCTCCAGGAGGTCTCTCTGGATCACGGCCACTTGTGTGCACTTGTAATCCTACTGCTGCAATTTTAAAACATTTTAAAAAGTGCCTGTATTTTATATTGGTAAATAAATAATGGCTACATATAATTTTTCTTCTTTAAAAATTGAACCGTCTTTGGGCTCTTGTTATTACCTCTTTGTAGTACTAAATGTCAGGTCAGTGAGCCTGTTTCATTCTCTACAAAATTACTTCCAGATCTGTTATTAAAGAGGTAGAGTTGGCAGTAAATTTTGTATTAATATTTTAGTAATAGCAATAGTCTAGCAATTGTAGCAGCATTTCAGTTTTTACCTACATGTGTTGGGGGCCAGTAGGTGATTTTTGGAAAAAATATTATTAAATAGAACAGCACTTGGTTAAAGGTTAAAGTGTATGGGATTGATTGCTGGTCAAACTTGTGGAAAAGCACATGCAGTTTGTGGTATCTATATAGAATAGACTTGAGATACAACCTTAAAAACCTGAGTAAATCTTGATAACTAAGGATTTGTGATATTAGTCATTGAGCTTCCAGCAGCTGTCATGAGCTCCCTTTGCACAGTGCCAGAATGACCTGGGACAAGGGATGATTATCCCTTCTGCAGCCCTTCTSAGGTGCAACTGAGGTGCTGAGGACCAATGGGAAGAGTGTCCAGAAGTAACTGATTGATTACATCATCTCTTGCAGACTTGATTGGTGACATCATCTCCTGCAGAAGTGTCCCCAGTCAGGGCTGGGCTTCAACCCCGTTTCCTATGTTCATGGAGTTGTGGTGTTGCCTAGGCATGCATTTACAAGGTGTGCATTTGCCAATGGTTATAGCCAGCAGACATCAGAGATCTCGAGTCGGCTTTTTCCCTTGGAGAAAAAGTTCAAAAAGGTGATATAGCTAATTTATAGGCATCTGAGTAAAAACTCTATGAACATGCTTGAAGTTAAATTTTGCATTGTAGACAAGAAGATGGGAGGTATAGGGTAGATGGGAGTACAGCAAACTCTTGTTTGCATGACTGATTCTATGATTTTGGGATCAATGGCTACCAATAACCATGCAGCACATGCTGGAATCCTATAAGATCCTTTAGAAATACCAAGAAAAAGGTACAGTAAAAATCATATTTAAATAAATTAATTCCCTGTCTTTTCATGGCAGGTAGCAGGGGAGGTGTTTCATCTTTGCCGAAGGTAAAATTGTGTTCCTGGCACAGTGTGGTGAGATAGACAGGCACAGGCAAATGTATATAATACATATGAAGRATATGAAATAATTTTTTGGCATCTCTTCCTAGGTATGGTTAAGGTTAACTACATGGCCATCCAGAAAATATGCATTTTTAGTGGGAGAGGAAGCACTAAGAATCAAGATTATATTGAAAAAGCTGTTGGTTCAGTAACTTATAATAAGARAGGCTTACAGAATACCAAGAGAAATATAGAAACAAAAAAGAAAATTGGAAATCTTCTAAAATCTAATTTCCTGACCCAGAGATATTTATTGTTATGTTTGAGATTATGGGCTGAGTCCYGCCGTTTCCTATACAACCTGTCCCAGTTCTTAAGATTAAAACTGTGAATACTTCTATTATGCACAAAACTRAAATATTTTTCACACCATGCCAGAGGGCTAACATTGTAACTAGGGCACCCATCTCCATGTTCCCAGAAGAACTGAATGCATATCTGATTTGTTTTATTAGAAGATCATTGCCATTAAGAAGCTTATTTTTCTTGTTCACATGGCTGGTGGTATAATACCAATTTAATTATGAGCAAATATGCAGTGCAGTGTATCCTCTTTTTCCCCTGGTACATGAATTACAACAGATTTCACAGGTGCTCTCCTCTGAACCTCTATGATTCATGCATGGTGCTGTAACCATGACTCCCAACATCAAGTTCGAAAGCAGTAATTTAGAATTACTGACTCTCTGCAGCAGTCAGACCTGCAAGTGTCTACATTCCAATTATCAGGGGCTGATCTTTGACTTGCTCATTTATTAAAGATGTAGGACCATAAAAGGGAACCTGTGAAGAAAATGCGGGGCATCCTGGTATAGAGTCTTAACCACAAAACTGCAATCCTGAGTTTCCCTCACCATTCCTCCCATCTGACAATTTGTTAATATTCAGAGACCAGCTTGCATTCCCTCTTGCTAACTGGATAGAAATTGCTCCAGGGGTTGCTTTCCATTTGCATTTTCCTAATAATGCTACCATTAGCCTTGATAGCTTTGTTGAGAAAGTTGCAGAAAGTAATAAGTATATTCATCTGGGATCTTGTGCTTTCTTGTTTGGCTTATTTTGAATTAAGATTTTTTGCTGTTGAGGAGAATTAATTGAAATACTGCCCCAGCCTTTATTTGGAAGGCAAAATGTGCTCTCCTAYTGGAAATGTTCAGTGTTACTCCTGCCATCTTTGCCCTGTCACTAATTATCTCTTAGCATCTATAAGTCATCCTCCTCCTGGTTTGGATTTGAAAATTACAGTGCTTGAAAAAGATACAATACAAATGTTCTATTATATCAACTCATTAATTAGCTAATTATTAGTTAATTAATTAGTGAGTTGACATGGAGGTGTTTGGTCATAGTTTGGACTTGATGATCCCAGAGATCTTTTCCAACCTAATTGATTATGTGATTCTGTGTGATTCCGTGATTTAGTAATTGTTYTTATCTGGTTTGGCTAAGCCAAAAATTTGGAATGGAGAGCTAGAAATAGTAAATACCAAATATTGGAAAAGTGTAAGGTGCAGTAAGGTGAATGATCTCTCACTTTAGGACTATTGAAGCAATTATCAATATTATTTGTGAACAAAGCAAAGTTGCTCAAAGATGTGGAAACTCTGTTACAAGCACTAGGTACAGATTCCTGTAAGAAGCCACAAAACTGGAACTAAGTACTTTAAGTAAGTGATGGCTACACAAAGATTAAAATAGATCACTCAGTAGTATGGGTAGAGAAACTGTTTAAACAACTACAAGGCAGGAATAAGAAGCAGTAAATGGCAGTGAATTTTATTCTGCTTTCTATGGCAATATTGGCATGGAAATGATGAAAATGTGCATTGAAAAAGGAATGAAGAAATAATATATAGGAGAAAGATGACAAAACAGTAAAAACACTGAGGTTTTTCTCTCCAAGGAGACTGCTTGTAGAGGATGAGGAAGCCTTGCCACTGAGGACTGTAAGACAGAAAAGGGAGTTAGGGTGTGTCATTCAACTCTACCTGATGCTCCCCAGGAGTCAGRTTCTACCATGTTAAAAGGAGCAGAGTACATGAAATAAAGTAGATTTGAACATGGACAGAAAGGAAAAGAGAAAATGACCCACACAAAGTAAATATAACAAAGGTCTGTTTGAGAAACTCCAAAAAGGCTGCACTTAATTCCAACCTCATGGCAGGTGCTGAAAATTTACTTCACTTTTTTATGCTTTGAGTCTTCTGTAAAATGTCTTCTGTAAAAAAGGTCTGTAAAATGACCCTGCTTCATCTGTTGCCTATCTTGCTCTTGAAAGCAAATCATAACTGTTTGAGAAAGGACTTTCCCTGGTGTGTAATGCGTTTTTGCATACAGAATTCCTGAACTGTGGCCTTAGTCCATCTGAGAGTGGGGTCTGTCTTTCACTGGAGCCCATGTKCTCTCTCCCTAAATGCACACAGTACGCAGCCTATCATAAAGTAGCCTGTTGGCTCTGAAGGGAGGGATGATAATAATAGAGATAAGGCTGATAATTATAGTAATAGTCAATCRTTTACTGATGGATCTCTAGGTTAGATGTAATTGATTCTGAAAGTGAATGAGACCTGTATTTACCCAGTAAACACATGGTTTTAATGCAGTTGCTGGAACAAGCCATTTGCACCAGAGGAATTACGAGCATTTTAGGATTTACATTACTGGTTTCTTCCCCATCTCACAACACAGAGGGCATATTTATCTGGGCAAGGCTGCACAGTTTCTGCCTTTGCTCTGCTGGTTTCAGGAATGAGCATATTGGACTTTATTTTCCATACTTGTCAGCCCAACTCTCACAAGCATTACATTCAATTAGGAAGAACACCAAAACCAATTAAAAAAAATTACAAAAGGAGGAATCTACAATGAATAAAGTTCCTTGCTTTCCTGTAATGGCCATCCCGCTTTCTCAGCTGCTGGGATTATCTCAAGAGAATAATGGTAACTACACGTTTTTCAGCTTATCTCAAGTCTCCACAGTGAGTCTTAATTTTCTAAGTG
Organism: Parotia lawesii; assembly: GCA_003713295.1. Classification (NCBI taxonomy): domain Eukaryota; kingdom Metazoa; phylum Chordata; class Aves; order Passeriformes; family Paradisaeidae; genus Parotia; species Parotia lawesii. The sequence goes on from RAHM01000315.1 coordinate 80,899, forward strand.
TGTGTGTGTGTATTTTAAAACAGCTTTCCTTGTAAATCCAAATGATGTAGGAATGGTCTCCTAATGGCTTATTTTTATGTCCAGTATTAACTTAAGCGTGACTCATTTACTCAACCTTCTGCTGCATGCAGCAGAGGAATCAAATAGTTATTATTATTGTAATTTTGGCCCATGCAAGTGCCAGGTTATTCAGTGTACCTCACATCACATTGACTCCTCCAGCCTACACAAGTTTTTCATGTCTGCTATGCACCAGTTTTGTCAATTTAACTGAGAATTTTCTGTTGCCCCTGATTTCACAAGTGTATCTCAACATAAATACTGTAATTTAGATTTGTTTTTATAACAGCTGTGCTCACATGTAGAAAAGTGATCTCAGCAGGTACGGCTTGAAAATTGCTTTGGAAAAGAACTCACCCTGGAAGGATATTTGGGGTAGATGTGCCCTACTCGCCAGTTGGGTCCCTTTTGAAGTTAGTTTAAAATAAATATCAAGCCTTTTCTTTTTAATGTTAAATTATTTAGCATCTGCCTCTGGACTTGTACCTTTATCTTCTGCTGTGCGGTTAAAGTACTCTGTTTATTATTTCCTGCCACAGCTGATCCCATATCCTCTCCATCTAAGTGTTATCAGTGCTTCACATCTTCTAACAGGTGCTGAAATTTGTTCTCTAAATGTTAATAGAAACAGCAGAAGAATTTTGAACATTCACTAGCAAGTGTCCTCGGAAAACCAGCAGTTGAAAGAACCCAACAAAAAGCTCCTGCCAGAAACTATTTGATCATAAACCTCTCAAGCAGAAAATTGGCAATCACTGCAGAAACAATTCCTCAGGAAAGTATTCAACTTTCAAATAACCCTGAAACACAACTCAATATCATTTGATTTCCAGTGAGCACATCTAGCAGGCCATCCCTCCACCAGATACCAGTGCAAGGTAAAGACCTGACTGCTGTCCCCACAGTCCCTGGAAATTTCATCCTTTAGGGAGAGTACAAAAAGTCCTCTTTAGTATAGTGTCTGTGATTCCCTACGTGTGCTGACTCACACAGAAGTGACACAACCCCAGAAATTCTTGGCTGATTCCTATAAAAGCCCCAAGGTTTTTGGAAATCCCTGGATGAGTATACAGTAAGTAAAATGTATATGTGAAATGTATAAATTCAAATTCTCCCTTACACACTCCCCAGGTGTGTGTGTGGGGCAGGAAACATCAGAAGTGGCTGTATATGTGTGAGTACACTGGGTTTGAAGTGCAAAATAGATGTGCCAGTAGCTGGCACATACATGCAGCAGAAGATGAAAGGGAGAAATGGTTTGGGACCAGCCTCTTCCAATTGCACTCCTGGCTGAAATCAGATCAGCGTGAAGCAGGAGGCTTTGTGGAAACCTGCAGTTTGTTAATTGTTCCAGATCTCCTAGGTGCCATGTGCAAGCAAATAGAAATAGAGATGTTCTCGTGTACTGGTAAGTCTTCATCCAAAAACACAAAAGGGCATGTTGCAATATGAAGCAAATAAAACTTCTTTCCACACAAATGCCTGTGTCAATGGGAAGCTCAGCTAACAAGAAGACTGAACTGTGAACATATCATTAACATGGGAAACAACTCTTGTTGCTTAGTTGAAAATATCTTTGCAAAGATGAAAATGCAAAAATTAGAAGTTTTTGTTGTCTGAACATAAGAAAAAAATGTAGGGAGGTGGTATGCATATCCAGTATGCTGAAGATCTACAAAGTGAAAATATCAACCATAAGACAGCATTAAATAGACTTAAATGTAAGATTATGGTATGAATAAACAAAGCAGTGTATAACTTTTACAAAGTCCAGTGTATACAGCTTTTCTCTGCCAGCTCATCTCCTTTATTTTTACTTCTCTCTCTTCACCTCATTAATATCTGTTTTTCAAAAGGTGGCCTTGGGGAATAAATTAAGTTGTAGACTGTGATCACTTATTATAGATGCACCTAAGTCATATTACTGGCTTGCTATAAGAGAATGTTTTAAAAAGACTTAGTTTACCTTCTGGAATGATAAAAACTAGCAAATGCATGAATAAAAAAAATATCATTTTTAGTCTACCATATGTTTTTTTTACAGCATTGACTCCTAATTTTGACCAACAAGAGAAACTGGGAAGGTCTGAAATGTATTCAACCGTGTTGAGTAAGATCAACTCCCAAATATGCAAATACATSTCTTCTGTAGAAGATATATAGTCAGTCTGTGGGTTGCCTCAAGTCCTGTCCTCTGTGCAAAGGAAATTCAGCGAGGCTGGTTTTTCAGGATGTGTGTTGATATGTGCCTGTGCATTAGATATCAGTGATTAAACCCTCAAAGGTATGTGTGTGTACATATTTGTAGGGAAAAGGAATGAAGTGTGGCAACTGCTGGTGACAAGTCTTTCACATGTATGCGTCTCTGCCTCAGGTAATGACAGTAGCAGAAATGAAAAAAAATAATTGAGGAGTGGGGCGAAGCATTTTAATTTCAGAATACATAATATACAGCCACTAATAGTTATAAAGGAAATACCAAAGGGATTAAATACCTTTTGAATTTCTGAACACCAGACCATAATATAAAAGTTTTAAGTTTTTCACATCTAATGCACATCACGATAGAGGATTCCAGTAAACTTTCAAGCTTCAGATTCCTAAAGCATAAAATTGAGAGGTTGTGTATAAGTAGGTTTATAATTGGGTATTATTGAAATGATGCACTGATTATAGTATACAGTTTATAGATTGAAAAAACAGTAGGAGCTTTCAAATTTTTAGTAATTTTTAAAACTACAGGGAAAGTAAATAGTGTTTGTGCCTACTGGGATATAAGAAGGTAGGAGTTTATGATATATTCCTGCCTAACCCAAGGTCTGAACTATTCATAAACCACTTGCCAGCAGAAGTATATTTTTCTTTCACTCTTGGTGGGAAAACACCGATTTGCTATGGAATTTATAGCATCTTTTATATTTGTCATATAAAGAACATTCTTAATTTTATCAGTATTTAATAAAAAAAAATGTGGCTGGGGAAACCAAAGCAGGAAGACTAAGAAGCTAATTTTGAGGAAATATTTTATTTTTTTCTTCATCTCACTGTCAGCCTAATTTAATATTAATAAATACTGTACAGAACAGTTAAGCATGTTTTCAACTTCTCTCTTCCAAACTAATCATGCTTTTTGTGAGTTGTCTGGTGGCCACTATGATATTATTTTAATTTTTCAGAACTACTGTAATTGCTATTATGTTGCTTTCACAATAAGTTCTGTATGAGAGGGAGAGGAACTCTCACAGATCATGGAGACAAGCTTTTCTTGATTCTTCCTTTTTCGTGAGCTTGTAAACCCATAACTATCAAGTAAACATTTATTAAAAGAAAATGAAATTACATCAGATTATCACGAAATTGAGGTTTTTACTTAGGCATTGACACATTAATTATAATGAACAATCCAGAATTTTTGTTCATGTAGCTGCAGGATGTAAAGATCTCCTTTTTTTTGAGTGACCTAAAACACTCATTCGTGGCAATGCCTGAGGCAGACTTGTGAGACAGTTTAGATGAATAGGACCTGGACAGTGCTTGTATTTTTCCCCCACTGATTATAACACAAGCTGTAGGTACTTAGTTTAGGTTCAGAGACCTAATTTCTTGACATCTCAAGCTATGAAAGATGAATCCTGGCATCTGCTAGTGTTACCAGTGGTGACTTCTTGTACCATTCCTTTTAACTACCCCACATAAAATCTCTTCACAGAAGACCTCCTTTTCTTTCATATTTTATTAGGTAGGTTGACAGTGTGTGAATATTAATTTCTACTACAATCAAGGAACTTTGCAGTGCTGAGAGCAGTAATTAATAGCTGTGACTCCAAAGACAGTGTCTGAAAATCAGCAATGATTATTTTATTCAAAGTCTTATAATTCAGCAGTTTTCTAATTTTTCATTACATAATAAAAAATTTTTAAAAGCACTTAGGTCACTCCCTTCTGGCATAGTGCATTACTCATGCTGGCCCTGGATCACTTGACAGCGCCTCTGTGATGCTCAGTCACATTTGCTGTTCACCACTCTTACAGGTGCTTTCACAGGTCTCAGGTCAGGTCTGTTTTCTGCTTACTTATTGCTCAGTGAACATGAACTTAACTGTCCACGAGAACATTTCCTTGAACTGTTGATGTATTCAGTGCATGGGCTGTCACTCTGATTTTCTTTCCTGAAGTATCAACCTTTTATAGCTGCCCTGGCTTGGAGACAGCCATTGCCCAGATGTGCTCTTTCAATCCTACCAACTAATTTTTCTTTCCCTGCAAAGCCAAGCAGCACTCACTAAAACATTGCTGCTGGTTTCTTTTAGTATTTTTTCCTTAATTTCTTGTGGGGTCCATGAAATAGTATGTTGTATGCTCTGCTTCTGGCCTCAGACTGGAATTCTGATTGAGTATTTCTACTAATGTGGCATGGGCTCAGAACACTGAAAATGCTGAGGTTCATTCTTGTTCTCCGCTTTTGACAGTGGCTCAAGATTTAGTTTACAGTGGCAAACAAGAAGGTCAAGTACTATATTTGCCTAATCGTTATTTCAGTACATCCAAGAATAAAGTTGATTTTGGATCCATTGAACCACCTTTTATCATACCCAAATCATGTTCTATGTACAACTCTGCTATCATCAATGACAAAAGAAGAGAACAATAAAATTATTCCAATTAAACTAAAGGTCACTCAGGATTTGTGGCCCAAACTCTCATTAAATGTAACTTTTTTCATATTATTTTTTATGTCCACATGCGTCATAAAATATTTGTTCCATGTAAGCCTGCAAACAAAACTGCTGCAGGAGGCAATGATGAACCTTGCTGAAAGAGGAGCTGGTAGTCTATGCTTTGCATCTGAGAGCCTGGAGGTCGAAAGAAAGCAGCATAAAGTGACACTGGACTGCTCTGTGCCCTTCTAGTGGTGGTGTGTCTCATGGCTGCCCTGTTTCTCTTACAAACATTTGGTTACAGCACCTACGACATCTGGAATATCTGAAAGAGAGCTGTTTATGCAGTTTATTTTTGCAGTCTAGCCCTGACATATACCTTTTTTAAAGCTCTAATGCTTTTTCAACATTATTTCCTTAGTAGAAGTAGTAGAAAGAGGACTGTCCAGAGAAAGGACGTGGGAATTTGAGCAGAGATGCTGCTGCGATGCAGTTTCAAAGATGCTCAATGTTTTACAGTTGCAGTTTCCAGAGCATGAATGCAGCCTGTTTGCTGTCTAGTGCTCCTCACAGTTTACATGGAGTGTACAACACCTTTGTATTATATATAATCTGTTTTTTCCAAGTTCAGTAATTAAGTAATATTTTTGTTCTTGATTTTCCTTTATAGTTCAGCCTTAGGAGGAGTAGTCATTACATGGATTTCACTTGAAATGTGTCAACGGAAAGTGAACAAATCAAGGTGTCTGTTTGGAGACATGATTTACACGCCTAAGGGGAAACTACAGTTATGTTTATTTTTTGCCCAGGTTCTTACTTTTATACCTTTTTCTGCCTGTCCATATGAAATCCACTAATATATAGTTACTTTTTTAGAGTACTGTAAACSTTTTTCCGCTTGTCTTTGGTCTGTTCTGAAAACAAAGTGAACCTATTTTCAGCATGTTCTGATTTCATCAAAATCAGAGAATACTTCAGTCTGTTTTGATGCTCTCAGACAACATTTCTTGTGGTTTCCTCCTAAGCATCTGTTTTGTGACAAACCCAGGTGAGAGTGCACTGGCTTGTTTTTTTGAGAGAAATTTCATGTGGGATGGTGTTTTTTACTGGTGTTATCTTGCTGTGAGGGAACAGGTAACTTGTTCAGGCAGGCAAACCACTGAGATCTGTCCTGAAATCTTAAGCAAAGCAGAATATGTTGAAAAGTGTGAATAGAAGTAATTTAAAAGTGTTAGTTTACAGAAAGCTGCTGTTTAATTTGTGGAGTCTTTGAAGGCGGTGAGAATGAGTGGCCTCATGACACCTGATGTGGTAGGGCAGGCTGAGTACAGGAATGGTGAGTGAAAAGCATTCACTGGAGCCCCCTGCCAAAATGTTTAGGGAGAATAGGAGGTAGATGTTATGTGGAATTTGCAGCAATGGGGCAGCAAAGAAGTTGAAACACAAGCAAAATATTACCCTGTGCACAATACTTCAAAAAGACATGTATCTGCAGCACCAGAATTACTCAAAATACCCACAGGCTAATTGTGGATAACACCTGATACTTAAAAAACTTTCTCTTTTTTTACTGTTTTTGATAGTTTATGTTAGGAAACAAATTGCAAGTATGGCTAGTTCCTCAGGTATGTACTTTGCTGTACTATATTCTTGAAGAAAATCAGCTTTCTGACTGCTGCTACAAAGCAGATAAGTACTTATCTGTGCTTGTTAATCTGGAGAGCCAAGCAGTGAAGGATGCTGTGCACTGGAGTGAAGTTCTCTCATTTTCTTGCAGTACCTTGGAGATAGGCTGACCCATTTGGGGAATGCAAGACTGCCTTTTTAAAAGACACAGGGAAATTAGTTGAACACAAAGATGTGTGAAGACAATGGGAGTCCCATATTTAGTATACTTTTTCCAGATTCTGTATAAAGATATGCTTTAACTGGTTTCTAAATTTAAATTTGTAACTCTGTCTTGGAAGTTTCATGTCTTTCTGATGCTCCTGTACAAACTCACATGGAAGATTAATACTGAAATATTATGTTTAATGCTGGAATACTTAGGAATGCAGTAACATCATGCTCTTCTGGGGTATAGGAGGTTTTACATCAAGATACCACTGTGTACACATGGGAGTAGCATTTCAAAGAGGGTAGAAAGACTCTGTGGGCAAGCTACATCTATGCTAAAAGCCATTCTGTCCAGGTTGATACATATGGCTTCACTCCCTACTTGCAGGAACTCTAGCCTCTTGTGTTTGGCTTACCAGAGACCAATCTTTCTTCCTTCCTTCCTTCCTTCCTTCCTTCCTTCCTTCCTTCCTTCCTTCCTTCCTTCCTTCCTTCCTTCCTTCCTTCCTTCCTTCCTTCCTTCTTTCTTTCTTTCTTTCAGAGTAACAACCGACAAATCTGTTAAGACAGACTCCTGGTTCCAGCTTATGCTGACAATAAACTCTGTAAGAAAGAAACCCAAAATTGAATTAATGTTCCCTTTCCCCCTGCTCTTCCTGCTGTGTTTTTTTCCTCAGTGCTCTTCATTCTTTGGAGTACCCAGGCAGTCATACTCAGAGTGGCTGAAGCCAAGAGGACATTTTTTTTCAGTTCGTACTCTACAGGGATGAGTTTTTGGATTTGTGAGCATAAGGGAAGACGAGCTACATCATTTTCCCTGAGCTTTCACCCTCTTCTAAGAAATTATGAGCATGTAGAGGTGCTTACAAAATGGTTACTTCCTCAAAATTTTCCAAGGCAATGGAACATAATTTAGTGGTTTACATGTACTGAGCCACTCATCAACAAGGTGAAAGAAAAGTCCATGATATTCATGAATATTTTGGTGAGCTGGGTTTTTTCAACAAGCATTCACTAAATTAGAGTGGTTTCATTTGACACTTGAATACTAAATTTAATTTTGCTTTTGGATTAAGGTTGTTCATCTCACTCACATCTCCTTAAAAATTAACAACTTTTTTTTTTTTTTAAATTCAGAGAGTGTGTAAAGTTGGGAACTTGGGTCACTGAAGTTCTCTGATACGCTATCTAGACTTTTGGGTCAGTTAAGAATTTGTACTATCTCTGTATAACAAGAAGACACTATCTACGTTCAGCTCATTCATAAAGAGGAATTTCACCTAGTCTTCTGCTATTATGATCAAACAGTGTATAAATATTAAATTATTACTGTTTAAGGCTTAATGAGGAATGCTCCCAATGTATTGAGGCTTGCAATAGTGGCTTTATGCTTCTCAGAAGCACATATAATAATGCACTGAGAATACAAGATAAAGAAAGGTAAAAGCCAAGACGCTTCAAAAATAAAATTATATTAAAAAGTAAGGTATTGATAAATACGTAGGTTTAAATCTATATTTAAACCTGTTGAATGTTAGCTCCATTTAACTGGAGAGTGCATTTCAAAAGAAAAATTTTCCTAAGACGGGGGAACAGCTCCATTGAAACTATGCACATTTTTCTTACTTGAAAACGTGTTGCAGGTAAGAAGATCTGTTGCCCTGAGTTTGCAGCTCTTCAATGTTTTCATTTTTTGTAACAGTTTTTCACGCACTTTCTGTAAACATAGCCATGTTTTGTTAACCGTACTTTATTGTTTTTCATTCCATTCTCCTAGGCGGAGAYGTTTGATGGATTTTTCCTTTGACCAGTGTGATTGAGGGGTAGTAATTTCTCCCTCCAATCCATGGTGGTTTTTAAGAACATATATAATAAAGCTCGGGGTCTCTGACCCCAGCTCTCTTTCTTGCTTCTCTCCTGACAAGGTGTCTGCGTGATTCGTTTCATGTCCAAGTGCAACAAAGATCAATAATTAGATAGTTCTCATTCCCTGCTTCATTTCAAATCTTATTTAAAAAAGCAAACTATCAATGTTGGTTTGTTCTTTATCTAATACATCTCATGAATTGCTACTACCGTGCATATGTGATGGAATATCTTATTCAGAACAATGATAAAACTCTACATATAAGATCAACAGACACTATAATATGTACTCTTATAAAGGGAAAATTACTTTCATAGAACCATAAAATTATAGAATGGCTTGGGTTGGAAGGGACCTTAAAGATCATCTCCTTCCAATCCTCCCTGCCATGGGACACCCTTCACTAAACAGGTTGCTCACAGCCCCATCCAACCTGACCTTAAGTACTCCCAGGGTGGGGCATCCAAAACTTCTCTGGGCAACCTGTTCCAGTGTCTCACCACCCTCACAGTAAAGAATTTCTTCCTAATATTTAATCTAAACCTACTCTCAGTTTGAAGCCATTTCCTCTTGTCCTATCACTGTATGACCTCGTAAAAAGTTTTTTCCCATCTTTCCTGTAGGCTCCCTTCAGATACTGGAAGGCCACAATTAGGCCACCCCTATGCCATCTCTTCTCCAGGCTGAACAAACCCAATTCTCTCAGCCTTTCCTCACAGAAGAGTTGCTGCATCCCTCTAATCATCTTCATGGCCCTCCTCTGGACTCCCTCCAGCAGGTCAATGTCCTTCCTAAATCTGAACTTTCTCTCTTACACTTTATTGAAAGTTTGATGCCAGAATTTGTTAATTCTGCTGGATAGAGGAGATCCGAGGCTTCATTTGTTTGGTGTCATGGTGGCAATACTTACCCTGGAGAGTGTCTGTTGTCTGTGGTCAAAGCACATTTTTATTTGCACATTATCTTTGAAGAAGAATGTGTGAATAGAATAAAGTATAATTAATACGGTATTAATTATAGATTAGCCACAACTCCAAGTGATTAGGCAATTTTAATTGGTTTAAATAAATACGGGAAACTAAAAAACTGCCTGCTTTTAACTGAGACCAGAAAAAAATAACAGTGTTAAAAATGAAGAATTTACTGGGTCAAGCAATACTTTAAAATTTTAACCAGCTTTTTTTTTAACTGCAGAAAAAAAATGGGTCTTAAGGTCTTACCAATTCATATTTGATCTATTTTTGTAATTTATCTCCATGTTTTTTCTTTCATTAATGGTAATTTGTTAATCTTGTAAAATTGGATTGGCTTGCTTTGTTTTTCTGTGTACTTCTGACCTACCTCTAGGCGTGGAAGATATTTATGATAGATTTGTTTAACTTACTGATCTGTTAAAATTCTAATGCTCCTGTAATATATGAACAATGTAATAACAGTTTATATCCTCAAGAAAATACAACATCTGTTTTAGTTTCTTTCAAGGGTAATGACACTTTCTATTATCTCTGTCAAAATACTACTGTGAATTATCTGAATGAATGTAGCCCTTTTCTTTCCTGTTCATAAGCATATCCGGACTTTTATAGAAACAATCATTACTTGCAAGCATTTGCCAAACAGCAAACCAATTGTATGTTATGGATTATTTACAATTCTTTCTGTCTGAATTCCCTGTGAAGTGACTGGTCACCTCACTGTCACACCTTCTTTTCCTTTCTTGCATGGAAGTATCTTTTAAAAACCTGTGGCTTATCAATAATGTGAGAAAAAAACCACCTCATCCATGCCAAATCCTCTATTGCATATGCAAATATACTTGTTTCTGCATATGAAAAGAGACTGGGTGAACAGTAATAGAAACAAATCTCCATTAATACAAACAGCAACAAAAAATCCTGTGCTAAAGAGCTTTTCATATTCACATGGGTTTTTGCAGGAACATCATCTTCTTGGAATATCAATGGCTGGATAGATGAGAGGTTCAAGGCATACCTCCTTTTTACATTACTCATTTGGCATAAGGTAGCTTGTAGCATTGCATTAAGCTGATCTTGCAAGTCTTTTTATTGAGCTTATCACATAAGCCACCTTAACCTCCTTATTCACCCTCCAAATATATGTTATAATTAAGGGTAAGTTTTTGACTTTTAGCAGCTTTTGGAAAACCACRGATGTTTTGGATCTAAGTGTTTTCTTCTGAATAGATTAACAGCTGTGCAAGCAGCGATGGAGAGCTGAGTGTAGGAGGCTGACATAGCAAGATTCCTGTCAGCCATAGTGGTTGTGTTCATTCTGTGCATGTTGACGTTTCAGTGGTAAGAACAATAAAATAGTGCCSTGCTAGAAACCCAGCAAAATCTGAAATAAAATGTGCTTTAATTACTGCTGGTTTTGAACACTAGATGACAATGCCATGTGTCCAACTCAGACAACACCCCCACCCCGATTTTCAGCTGCACTAAAAAACAAGTAGAAAATAATGTTAAAAGGGATTATAACCTCATTTCTTATAACCCAAAATGAATGTTCTAGTAGATTCTCTACATGCAATATTATTTTTTCCTTTTTTTGGAGTAGTTGTATGTAAACTCTCTTGGGACTGGAAGAATCAATAAACCTGCTTGGAAAAACTGTTGGCTTTTGAAATTTAATTTTAAGTTCCATAGTCTCTTACATTCCTCCTGATTCTTTGTCTCTGATACATCTATCACTCCAGTTGGAATCTGCATCAGCCTGACTCAAGGGCAAAAGTTAGGGAGCATTTTGACAGGAGTGTGTTTATGACTAAGTCTTGTAGAGCCTAACTGAGAGGACCAATGAGGTTCTAGGGAAAATAAGAGAATAAACCATTTCTCAGAAATGAAAAGCCTTCCTATAAGCTTTTTGGAACATTTTAAGGGAGAATATGACAGGTATGCAATTCTTCATTAAGTAAGTCCACAAGATCTTCAGATGAGGGAGAAAAGCCAAAAGGCAGCTGAATAGAGACTCTGTAATGGGTTCAGTAAAGGGAGGAAGGCAAAGTTGATTCAAATTTAGCACTGCCTGCATTAACTAGATTGCAAGCTCACCAAAAGACAACTTGCAAACACCTTTATAAAAAAAAATGCATTTTAGTTACTTGAAAAAATCCTTAAGTAGTGCATATTGCCTAAAAGGATTGGATTTGATGAAATACGAAATTTTTAAATGAATAATTTAATGAAATTAGGCATAGATTAAACAATTAGGAATAAAATGGATGTTTGGACCACCATACTTATGTAAGAATAAATCAGTTTTAGTTTTTCCTTGCAGAGGTCTACAACCAAATTCTAAAGTAGCTTCAGAGTAAACAAGTTTAATCTTTGGTATAGCTCCTTAAAAAGTATGTTTCTTCTAAAATCCAAAGTTATTCTGTCTTTACACATGTTCCTTCTATATTACTGATACCTGTGTGGATATTAAATCTCCTATAGTGTTCGACCTCTAAGGGGATTATTTTCCTCAGATAAAGGCTTGGGCTTTATGATAATCAGCACCGTTCTTTACCCAGGCAGGTGTGAATACATGTAGAACAGGGAAAAGACTATGATCTGCTATGAATATTTATCAAAACACTTCTTGCAGCTGGAAGAGCCAACTAAAGAAACAGTGCTGTACCATTACCCTGCCATATATACTTCTCATGTATTTGTGCCGTGTTGAAAAAGCCACTTTAAAAATACCTGGAAAGACAAAAAGAGACAGCTTGTGCGATTTATTCTCTCTTCTAAAATCCATCAGCTGCCTAATCTTATCTATAATGGGCCAGGGTCTCCTTTGAAACAATCTGATTGCTTTAAAATCCCTTTGGAGCAATGCACTTACTTGCCTGTGTTGAGTACGTAATGACATTGCTAATGAAAGCATGGCAATGTCTTGTCCACGCACAAATGCACTGCTCCAGCCTCCCTGTGACAATCACTGGCCAGAATCACACTTGAAAGATGGAAAAATCTGGAGCATTTCAGCTGAGTTTCTTGTTGACAAAGAAGCTAGAATATATTAGGAGCTACAACACAGTGCATGTTACCCTGAGGGAATTTTGTAACTCTAAAGCCAGAGGCTGGCTGTGGCAATTTATGTGGGGTTTTCTAAGTATCACCACAGGCCTCTCCTCTCTCAGGCTCTCAGTCCAGGACTGAGCAGACATGGAGGTGAAGGTGACCTACAGATACTTTAGTACCCCTTCCTAAGTATGTTGTAAGCTGTTTTCTGACCGTGGGTCTTGCCCCTGCCATGAAGCCATGGAAAAGAATTTCAGTAGTAGGAAAAAAACAGAAAAAAACCCCAAACATTACACACATTCATCTTGTGTATAGTTAATCACTTCGAGTTCCAGAAGTCACTCACGAGATAGTAGTGTGGAGTTTCCTGTGCTCAGCTATGTAAACTACTTCATCTACTTCAGACAGATGGAGAAAACTGGATTCTGAGCCTTTATGCGTGGCAAGATTATTAGTGCATACTTCAGAAGAGAAATTSTCTTTCCTGGTCCCCAGGCTGACACAATTCCGAGTAGTTGGAAGCACTGAATGCAGAGGGGACTCAATAGGATTAAATTTACATTTCAAATTCAGAAATTGAAATTTTATCCTTGGCAGGTCAGTTTTTTTAAGGCTCCTCAGATGAAGGTGCTCAGATCTGGAATATTCAAGAGAATACTATGGAGTTGAATCTTGTGGTAAGAAGGCGAATGACATGATCAATAAAGCAATAAATAACAAATCAGGTATTTTTCTGTGGTTACACATTCAAGACCAAAGAAAAATGTGCCTGTTGTAAGCTATCAATATAATGATAGTATATTCATTGACTGTAGGAAAAAGAGCACCATGAAATACTTTCCCTAGTACAGGGGGTTAATCGCATGAGTTATTACTGTCAAAACGCATAAATAGGTACATACACATGGTTTTGTACTCTTTTTGGTTTTTTTTCTGCTCAGTAGAGAACAGAAGACATCCCCTGTACCCAGAGGCTACAAAAGGCAGGTATTTTGTAAATAAGAAAGGCAGAATGACAGATCAAACTACCCTTCTAGATTTGTGTAGGGGTCACACAAACAGAGGCTGTTCTTAATTTGTGTGAGGACCCCAGGTAGGGTCAGCCTAATCAATTCAGTCTGAAAAACTATTTGAAGTTGTGTTAGCAGCTCAGATTTTTTCTGCTTACATCTCACACTGTTAGCAGCTCAGGTTTTTTCTGCTTACACCTCACACTGGGGAAGTTTCATCACTGAGCATGAGGCAGGGAACCTTATACTCTCTCTCCCTCTGTGCTCAATATCCATACTCCTTAGTTTATGGTAATACTGTATACTGAAATTTCTGTCATAAGCTGCCAAACAACAATTTATTCTCCACCCTCCCACAAGGGGATTGCTAAAGATAACCAGAATCACACAGCAGATAATGGGTCAAGGGTGCCAGGATGCTCTCAGTCTATGCCACTTCTCCATGGAGGGTCCAGCAGTACTGCTGCTCCTACCACTTCATGTGCAAATCCTCTGCTTTTCATTTGCATTGCTGAGAAGGCAAAACCAGTCTTTGTGAGAATTTTGTGTCATTCTGCAAAATCTGTCCTTAGAAGAAAGGATGCTTACACTCACTCCAGCAAGAGACTTGAATAATAACAAGGTACAATAAAATTCTTCTCCACCTTGTTTTCTACTTGCAAAACTTAAAGCCTTTATACCAACTGTGCAAAGTGCCCTGCACGAAAGCTTAGAAGAGAACAAATCATACTTTATAAGAAACAACTAATTTTAACAGTCTAACTAGACATGACTAGGCTACCGTTATGCTTGCCTATTCTGTGGTACAAAGGGGTTTGTTTAATTAGTCAAGGCTGTGCCAGAAGTCTATGGAAGAGATGGGAACTCACCTTAGCTCATTTGAGATCTATACTGTAATTATAGGTCATGCTTCCAGAAGGATGAATACCAAAAATTTCCTTTGACACTTTTTCCTCTCCAGTTTTTTCTCCAAGCAATTTTACTCATCTCTTCCCACYCTAAACTCTCTTGTTTCAAAGTATATTGGTCTTTTATTTGTCCTGGGTCCATTCTGCAGCTTTGGAATGTTTTCTTTTGATACACAGGGTTGCTTATTTTTAGATTACAGGATTATTTAGAGTTTGCTGTCATTTTGTGTCACTGATTGAAGAGATTCCTAGCATATAGGTTAGGGAATACATCAGACAAATATAATAATCTAGTAGAATATTTGCTAGACAATATGGAAACAATTTTTCCTACTTTCTCCAAGAGAAGGATGAAGCTAAATAACTTGCCCTAATTCATACATAATTTACAGCATAGATAATAACAAATTTTCAGTTCCTGTCTTTCCAACCACCAGCAATGTAATTTAATTTATCTTCTTTGGAGGCCTGACTGGTCTGCTGAAGGATTCTCACACTTGTGAGCATATTTGGATCTCTCCGGTAATAGATCCCTTGGCTGTATATGTAGAAACACTCTTTCCATCAGTGATGTTTGCCATGGTGATGTTCAGATATGTCAAATCTGGCAGCTTCTTTACTTCCCAGAATAACTCATCCCTTAATGGGAGAATCCTAAGAAATTTCTAGTAGCTCCAGTGTGTAGGGTTTGTGTGGCCAGGTTTTGGTAGTGGGGGTGTTAGTGGAATGGTTTCTCTGAGAAACTGTGAGAAGCTTCCTCCATGTCCAGCAGCACCAATGTCAGCTGGCTTCAGGATGGATGTGCCGCTGGCCAAGGCTGGGCCCATCAAAAATGATGGTAACACCTCTGGGATAACAGATTTAAGAAGGAAAAAAAAAGTTACTGTGGAGTTGTAATTGCAGCCAGAGAAGAGCAGGGTGAGAGTATGTGAGAGGAACAGCCCTGGAGACACCAAGGTCAGTGGAGGAGGAAGAGGAGGAGGTGCTCTGTGTGCTGTAGCTGAGATTCCCCTGCAGCCCGTGGTGCCGACTGCAGTGGGGCAGCTGTGCCCCTGCAGCCCATGGAATTCCACAGGGGTGCAGAGATCCACCTGCAGCCCCTGGAGGAGACCCACGCTGGAGCAGGTGGATGCCTGAAAGGAGGCTGTRACCCCAAAGGAGGCCCATGCTGGAGCAGGGTCCTAGCAGGGCTCTGCAGACCCACGGAGAGAAGGGCACACATTGGAGCAGGTTTCCTGGCAGGACTTGTGACCCCATGAGGGACTCACACTGGAGCAGCCTGTCCTTGAAGGACCATGGAAAAGTGCCCCACGTTGGAGCAGTTTGTGGAGAACTGTTGCCCATGTGATGGACTCACATTGGAGAAGTTCATGGGGAACTGTCTCCCCAGGAGGGACCGCATACTGGAGAAGGGGAAGGACTCTTCTCACTGAGAAGCAGCAGAAAACATGTGTCATGAATTGACCATAGTCCCCATTCCCTATCTCCTTGCGCCACTGAGGGGGAGGAATTAGAGCTGGGAAGGAGGTATGGGTGAGGGGAAAGTGTTTTTAAGGCCTTATTTTACTTCTCATTATCCTGCTCTGTTCTTGTTAGTAATAAAATCAATTAATATCTCTAATTCAAGTCTGTTTTGCCTGTGACAATATTTGGTGAGTGATCTCTTCTGGTCTTTATCTCAACTTACTAACCATTAATTATATTTTCTTTTCCCTGTGCACTTGTGGAGGGAAGTGATAGTGCAGCCTTAGTGGGTGCCTGGCATCCAGCCAAGGTCAACCCACCACATCCAGTTAGCCTGTTCCTGCTTAAGTAACGCAACAGCCGTCTGCTCTGAAAGGAGAACTGTCACAGTTAGAAAGACAATACTGAAAGGGAAGAGCCAATTTTCAAATGCCCTGTATATTTTCTCCTTCCTCCTCTGAGAATACCCATCAAAAGGTCTCTTGGGGTTTCTCAGAAAGGACAACTGCCAGGGTGAATTGTGAGGGAATCAACTTAACTTGCTATGCTGCTGCTGAAATCCTGTCTGAGGCTGTTAATTTATTCAAAGATAAACAAAATGCTCTTATTGCCTCACATGCAGTTTTGACAGATGGCTCTTAGCATTCAGCCCAGGTGTAAAGAGACAGAGATGAATGGATCTGTTCTTTTTAATTCACACACATACTTGTGGCTTTCATCTCTACCTGAAAAGCTCCTCAGGCTGTCTATCTATTTCTTGTTCCATGTAATAGACAGATCTTCTTCTATCCCAATACTTACTCGATTGTGGCTTTTAACAGAAGTCCTTCCCCCTGGAATATTCAATTTGCAGAGTATGAATCATATATATCATTAATATCCAATTTAAAAGTAAAATAATATTTAATTATGAATGTATGTGAGTTCTTGGCTCAGTGGAAGGCTTTAAGAAATGAAAAGGAAAAAATACCTATCCTCCACATCACATATGTAAAAAGAGGTTGTCTCATTTCCCATTCCAAAAAGTAAGGATTAGATAAGTTATGTGAATTTCAACAATGAAAGTAGAGAGCAGGATTGAAATAATGGTGTCTCTTTTAATACAGGACTTCCCCTATCCTAATAAGCATCTTGACTGACTTCCTTGCTTAAGTCTGCAGATAATCTGCAGTACAGAACATGGGAGAATTTTCATGTCATGCTCATATTCTGCAAGTATTTTTAAGCCATAGGGCTTCTGTATTCCTCAGAACCTTAATCTGTGTCACATTGTTGGAAATGGCAGAGGATGAAAAGCAAAGAAGGTGGCAGAAGTAGCAGAGATATCTGTTACTTTGCTCTTAAATTATGTCTTATAGTGTACAGAATCTGGAAGTTCAAAGTACGTGTTGCCATTAATGAGGACTCCAGAAATAGAAGAACAAATAGGGAACACAATATGTTTGAAATTAAGGTAATAATGTGCATGAGGCACCTAAAAACATGAAAAAAATCAACTCAGATCTGCTGAGGTCAAGGTCTTGTGGTGAATGCACCAGTATTCCATACCTGTTAACTTTAGAATGTATTTAACTTTGTGTTATAAGGCAAACCATATTAAGTTAATGTTAAGATGCCCTTGATCATTATCAGCATCAGAGAACATTCTAGTCAGGGATTCTGGACCTGAACTTCCCCAGGTTTCAAACCAGAAAATATATTGCGTGAATAGAAGCTATTTTGCTGCCTGTCTGGTTTCGGCTATTTTCTATTATGCAACATTGCTATCTTTGCTGAAGAAGCATTTCTTTGTCCCTCCTCAGCTTCTAAACTCATGGCTTGGCCAGTGGAAGCTGAAAAACTGTCTGTGTCTCAGACCTAGAGATGGCAGTGTATTTGAGACCAGTCCACTTGCCCCCCTTTACTAACTTAGTTTAAATGTGAATATGTTACATACAGAACTGAAAGCAATCACCATCACTAGAGTGATGTGTGATACAATACAATTTCTCTCCTGTGCTTTTTTGAGTTGATAATTCAATTCAAATTGGAGGGTTTCATTCAGGGTTTTGTAACACTGCCAAAAGCACTGTCATGGGATTTGCTGGACTCTTGTGCCTGCACAAGCTGCTGCCGCTGTAACAAGGCGTAGGACAACACAGCGCTTGTCTCAATAAACCACAGTAAGTTTGTTAAGATTATTTGAGGTCAGTTAACCCATGGGATCCTAAGTGGAGATTCATGCTGTGCTGCTTGGAATATTCCCTCCTCTCCCTACCTGACCAGCATATCTGGCAGAAACCAATATTAATCCTTCTTCCAGTGATGGTAATAAACAAGAGAGTTCACTAGCTCTATCTGCTGCCTTTGGCTAAGGTCTAAGGCAGGAAAGAAGGTGAATTGATTGTGTGTGAATGATATCAGTCCATGCAGTAAGAAAATTTTGCATGCTTTTTAACCTCTCTGTCCCCAAATGGCATTTGAACTGCATTTACAAGGATTTCTGATGACATTTTAAAATCATATATTATCTCTAGAATTTGGAGTAAAATGGACTATTTTTTTCTTTCAAGATAAAGTATTTAGTGAATGTTTCTACTTGTTCTGCCAGAATGCCATCATTTTTTAAGAAAAAGCACAGATAACAATTTAAAGTGTTCACACCTAAAGTGGAGTTTGCTTTTTTAGTTTATTCTTGTCCAGAGCAAGTGAGAAGTTCAAAGGAAACAGCTCACACAGGTGAAAATAAAACCTTTGAAATAACCGCTGATTCTGTTATCTGGGATGGAGAAAAGATCTTACAGCCTCTGCTCCAGCTACCTTCATGTGCGCTGCATTTGTCCCTGCAGGAAGATGGGAAGAGTCAGAGGAAAACAGAATCTGACAGAGGAGGATGAAAAAGCCAATCTCAAAAGTTGCTGCTTGGTGTGAGGCTGCTTTAATGATGCAGTTGGCTTAAGAAATGCCATGTTCTTTGAGATGCAGAAGGCTTGATGTTAAAATATAGTAAGAGGCAGCCTTCTGTTTAAAATGCCATCTATGGTGTTTTGATTGTCTGTCTCGTCTGTTCTGTCTTCTAATCAGCCTAGGTATGACTAGCAAGTTCATCCCTACTCTGGTGTAAWTATAAAGCTCAGAAGTGATCATTCTTTGCTTTGATAAAACCTGTGGAAAAACACTGAAATCTTGCATACTGTAAGCAGAGAGAACAGTTGAATGTGCTTTCTCAAATCAATGTTTGGAAAAAGGCAACATTATCCTTGCAAATATCCTGACTGGAACTGTTCTTTTCTGGAAACATTGCAAACCTTTTCCTCCCAGGTTTTCCCTCTGTTCCCCCTACTTGCCTATTGTGTGGAGCCAGAGTTCAAGTGTGTATTCCCTGCTTTGAAATAATCTTCTGTGCTGAGATGCAAAGGCAAACAGAATAAGTTTTGATGTTCTATGAACTGGTCCAGTTATAGCTGGAGTTATCTGATACCTTACTGAAGAGTCTGTATTATTAATGAAGTAGCTGGAAACCTTTCTGCGAAGGGGAGGAGGGTGACAGAAGGGATTCTGATTATGCTTCCACCCTCTCTTTTTCAAGGCATTTCCTGGGGATGACATTTCGTAAGGTTGCGCTGCCTGAGAATAATGTTTCAGCTCAATGGAGAGTGCAGCGAAACGTTTCACTTCTGTGTGTTGCGTCTGTGCCTCAGAGGGACATGTTAGTTCAAACACAGGGCCATCCTGCTATGCAAATCTGTCCATGCAATTTCCAGATGAGAGTTGGCTCCTGTCCTACTATCTCAGAGTGCGGGCAGAATAAGTTTTTGTCTGATTCCAAACCACAGCGTAGGCATACCCATTCTGGATTTGTGCGCATGTCTTTGGCATGGGAAGGTGGTTTCAAGCCCRCATGCAAGCTGTGAAAGGCAGGAGCCGAATGTACTGTGAGTGGCCTTTTCAAAGCCCTTCCACAGCTCAATTGACTTCTTAACATTTGTGGTTTCAGCTTCTGGGCTGTGAGGTAGGGGCAGGATGCCAGCTAGCAAAAATTATAGGATGGTTATTGAAAAGGTTAAATCAGTCCCATGTCTTCCTAACTATCTTTAATAAATGTTGATAGGCAAAATAATTTTGATTTCTTGTACTGCTACTGCAGACAGCTGAAAATAGAAGAATCTTTTAGTGAATATGCATGATTGTAATAAGAACAGAAAATGGTACATACACTTAAACTTTTTTCCTCTAATTTGAAGACTGTATTCTTGTGGTCCTCCTGACTTGATATACCTGAGCTGTAAAGCAGAATTTGCATAGCTTTTGATCTTACAAAAGGCTTCTACTTTTACGAGTCTGGTATAATTTGATGCTTCAGTGGTTTTGACTTATAAATGGTATTTGCAAATCTTTTTCATTCTTTTGGAGGTGAATTTTATGGAGAAATAATAAGTAGATGACATTTTTGTAAGTGGAAAGAATTGGCCTATCTCTGCTGGCTAGAGAGCATTTTCCTATGGAGTGCAAAGTAGTCCCTGTTATGTTCTTCCTCTGAACTAAGCGGGCTTGTTTTTTCAAACAGAAAAGTAAACACATCTTTAAACTGAAGAATAAAATATTGTGGCCTATCTAAGCCAAAGTAGTTTCCCCCAGAAAAATTGGATTTTTTTTCTATCATGCCTTAGTGAGTCATCACAGATTTAACTGCTCTTGGCAAATATTTGAGGTGATTTAGCTACCTCTAAAGTTTTGATCATCTATAGAGAGAATGGTTTGAGACAAGCTAGGTTAAATACATAATGGTAGAGTCTTCGCTAAGAAAACAACTTTCAGCATCAAAGCTATGCATAATATCATAGAGCGGTGCTAAAGATGACAAACTCCTTCCAACACATTGACATTTAAAAAGCAGACATAATATTCAGTATGATTTTCAATTTCTGGGCTGCAACAAACACTACAATCTGGGAGGATTTATTTGCAAAATGTTCTTAAGCAATTTGTAAGAAGATCTTCACAAGATTTAGTGGAGGTCTGTAGCAACGTAAGGCACRCTTGCACTGGTTGCCTAAAGTGAGGAACAGCAGCTACAGTAACAAACACAGCTAGGAAAGCGGCAAGTAGAGAGGGTCGAAGGCTCACAGTGTGCAAACCAAGACAGCTGAACCAGGGAGGGAGACCAAACCAATCACCATAAACTACTGTTTTACTTCTACTGTGAATTAGTTTTCATAGTTTTGATAAAGGTAAATTTAATACTTCTGATAAAAGAACAAAATAGGAACTAAAAGGTGACTTCAGCTGATTTTACTGTTTAAGAGGGAACCGATATGATGTGAAGTGAGTAGAAGCTTTATGAAAGCCTAAATACAGATCTGGGGCAAATATCAGACATCTAAGTTTTAAAAGCTGGCCTGTGTATTACAGAAAAGATAGTCTTGGGTATAATAGAGCATTTGTTAGAACCCAGGTGGAAGCAATGATGAAACTGGCAGATGAAATTATACACACACTCGAGAATTAAAATACAAACCTGGTTAACCAACATCTGCCAAAACTGGGGATTTCTGTACTGCAGCTCAATTCTAGCTTGAGAGTGTGTTGTGGTTTCACCCTAGCCAGCAACCAAACTCCACACAGCTGCTCACTCACTCCCCCACCAGCAGGACTGGGGAGAGAATCAGAAGTGTAAAAGATGGAGAACTCATGGGCTGAAAGACAGTTTAATAGGGAGAGCAAAAGCCATGCACACAAGTAAAGCAAAACAAGGAATTAATTCACTGCTTCCCGTGCGCAGGCAGGTATTCAGCCATCCCCAGGAGAGCCAGACCCCATCATCTCTAACGATTACTTGGGAGAACAAACACCATGACTCGAAATGCTCCCTCCTCCCTACTTCTTCCCCCCACTTGATATACTGAGCATGATGTCATGTGGTCTGGAATATCCCTGTGGTCACTTTGGGTCATCTGTCCTGGCTGTGTTTCCTCCCAACCTCTCATGCACCCYCGATTCCCTTGCCAGCATGGCAGTACAAAAAGCAAAAAAGGCCTTGGCTCTGGGCAAGCCCTGCTCAGCAATTAYAAAAACATCTCTACATTATCAACTCTGTGTTCAGCACAAATCTAAACACATCCCCATACCAGATGCTGGAAAGAAAATTAACTCTACATCAGCCAAAACCAGAACAGAGTGGTTTCAGCAATAAAACAATACTGACAGCAGAGTGCTTGAGAGCTTACAGTGGTGGGGTCACTTTGCTTCTTCCTGTAACTGCAGCATCAGTGCTAATAGGAAGATGGATTTCAAAATACACCTGTCTTGTGTACAAGTCAGTGACTGGGCAGCTGTAATTCAGCTTCAACTCACTGAAGACTTTTTCTTGCAATCCTGTGTTAATGAAAGGGAAATAGTTTGTGTCAGGATTTTGTAAGAATGTCAAAAAGGTTGTCATTAGAGGAGAGGTGCAGAAATTAGGCAAGGGTGATGATTCTGCATAAGGAAAATTCTATCATGTTTAACTTTGTTATTCTGAATGTAGAAGTACTTGGTATATAGAGCCTGTTAACAATGACCCATTCTGGCTGAAAAGCCTGTGGTACTGCAGTCTGGACTTTGGTGCATGGACCCAGGCATTGACAAACTCAGCATCTTATAAGTTTGAAATCTAAATGAAAATAAATTCTATGTTTATTACAAAGAAATCAGGAATATTCTTTTCTTACTTTCTAAAGAGGTTGCACCTGGGCTGGGGATGCTAACTCCCTGAGGCTGGCTGGAGCTGTGTTTGACTGACTGCTCAAGACAGAGGACCTGCAGCTGAGGGAGTTTTACTGCAGAGAAAAGTTGTGAGAAGGAGGGCGGGAAAAGCAGAAAGTCCTTCTTTCCCTTCTGCCCCTGTTCTAACCAAGAGTGCCGAGGAGCATCTGACAGACTCTGAAGACTCAGAAATCCTGGCTGAGTTGCTGCTTGCAGCAGAAAGCCATGAAGAGCCAGCTAGTTGGAAATGCTAGACACAAAGACTCTGGTGGGTTTTAAACTGCTGTTATTGAACATGGCCTAATAGGCAGCTTTCAAGTCACTCAGATATCTGTAAGAGAGGAGCAGTACATTTAGTTGTACTAAAGGGAGTGAGGGAAGTGGGACGAAACCTGGTTTAGTTAAATGTTTTGAACTCTGCAGATACAAACAAGGTTTAGATRATATTTCAAAAAGCTTTTCTGTGTTGTTCATTGTGTCAGATTCTCAGACCAGCAATAAGTACCATGACCAGGTCCATTCAAGTTGAGAATTGTTTGTTTCATTTACTAAAAATAAGAATACAGCCCTGGCTCAATAATAGGTCTCATTTTTTTCCCATTTGAAGTTCTGTAACTGAACTGAGATTCACATAATATGGACACAGAAACGAGACAACAAGGAATAGAATATCCTTAGCCATGTTTATTTTTCCTCATTTCATATCTTGCGTGTTTCTCCAATGGACACAGTTTAAACTGCTTATCTTCATGCAGTGTGGATGAGTKGTAAATAACCATTATAGAAGCAATTTCTAAGAGAACCTAGCCAGCCTGTATGATGTGCATTTTATTTCCTACTACAAAGAAGATCCTTCTGTAATGACTGTACTAATACTCACAACATTCAAAAGCCTGTAAATTACTTTCACTCATCAAGGTGGGACACACATGTATATCTAGAAATGGCACTGTTCTGGCTCCTAATTATCTGGAAGCATAAAATGGGTGTCAAGGTGTCACACACCTCTGGTTAGAGCAGCCATCAGTGCAGCCAGAGCTGTAGAATAGTTAATGTAAAGAACAAATACATTAAATCACAAGTGCTTCTTTCCCTAGATGGAATGAAAGTGTTTCACGTAACCCACAGCAGTGTTTATAAATGAATAGAAATTCAATATATGTGTATTGTTGAAGAGCTCTCTGAGGTTAACAGGGATGAGGGCAGGAATCTTAATCACTTAATGGCTACGCTTTGTTGGTAGTGGTGGTGGTTACCTCCTTTACTTTAAACAAATAGTTTAAAATGTGATAGTCTGATATTAAAGAAAGTACTCATTTTTAATTGCAATGTTGCTTTTAACAGAGATACAGAATATTCTGTGCCTAAAGTCATAATACAGTTTTTGCTCAAGAAATTCTTCACTTGCATCCACAARAGCTGCTTTCAGGTTTACAAAAATTCCACTTCCAAGCCCTACTTGACTTCAAAAGTTATGTATCTTCTTTAACATACTTCTTTAACATACTTTGGTGTTCAAAAGCATCAACATGTGAATAAAAGACACCTTGTATCAAATCCCTAAGGGATCCAAAAGATGTCTCAATACTCTAAAAAGGTACTTTGGAAGAAATAAACCAAGGATTGTATAAAAATTCACTTAGGTTTGGAAGCAATCTACAGCGGACCAAGAGAAACTGTTGAGACAGAGTCACAGAACCTCAGATGGCAAAGGCAATCAAGGATAAAGGGAGAAATCAGCAAATTAAGAATAAAGGAGAAATAAGCTGTTTGTTCCTTGAACCCTCAGGTAGAAGAGTTGGTGCCCAGGATGTCACGTGTGCAACTACGGGGAAGAACAGTGGAGGAGCATTACCTTCCACTTTTCCCCTAAATGCCATTCAGCTTTCAAATTAAGAGTATTTTTCATGTTGTGCTTTGTTTTGCATTGGTGATGGGCAAATCTGTACTGAAGTGTACTGGTGTTCAAGGCTCATCACTCCAACATCCCCCTTTCCCACAGAGCTTTGTCTTTTATTGCACGTGACAGAGTATTAACACCAAACCACACTCTGAGATCCAATAAATAGCTGTGGGGTTTCCAAATTTTTGTTTTATTTGTTGCTCAAAACAAGACACAAAAATCAAACTAGATTGGATATTTCCTTCCACCTTCACATTGAAAATTGTAAACAAGATTCATCCTGTTTGTATGCTCATGTTATAACCGTGCAGCATCTGACCATCCTCTGCTTAACAACCTTATCTCCCTTACTCACCCTTGGACTGGGCTCTGAATATTTCACTATTCTCCTTTTACGTTTGAACTTATTGATGTTGRTGGATATTTTGTAGTAAATAGCTCCTTTCAGGTTCATGCTGTTCAGCACTTCAGCAAAATCTTTACACAAGATGAGAAATGCTTCAGAAAGACTCACAATGAATACCAAAGACGATTTATTTTCACTCATGGATGTTGCTTCAATGGATAGCGTAGTAAATTTTGCTTTGGTTACCCTTTCTCCTAAGAGACAGTCCAGATGAAATTGCTTCATTTACAATAGGGAAAAAAAAAGGTTATGTTTGGTCCTTTAGCTGGAATTAATTTCTGTTGATTGAGTAATGTGTATGTAGTGTTTAACTTAATCTGTTGTGTCTGTTTCAGGTCCTGTTTGATGCCTGGGCAACTTTTAATTCTTCCTTGTCTTTCTGACCCAGCATAATCTCTGTGTGGATACACAGCTAGAAATTCAGAGTGTGGTCATAGAAGATTTTAATACCTATTATGCTAATGGCACATTTACAACAAGAGGTGGGTGCTTTCAGCCTTTCAGCAAATGAAACCTCTACAAACATACAGGAAATTATAGGCAACATTTGCAAGGTGAATGCATGCTTGTTTTTGAAAAACACTCTTAGCTTTCCATTTTTACAAGCTGGCATTTGACGTGTACAAAAGACTTAAACACTCCAGTCAGGAAAATCAAAACATTCCGTGGGACTGGCTGTTTCTTGGCAACAGGATGAAATGTCCTACATGCATGCCATGCTGCTGTGAGGCGTTCCATCCTATGCAGAGCGGCCAGTGTACTTGGGAGTGGTTGTGGAAAGGCCTCCATGACCACTGTGGTGATATCTTTCCTGCATATAGTTTAGAGATTGGCCCCAGAGACAGGATCTACCTGGACTGTTGGGAAGCAAGGCCTAAGCCTTTGCTTTTGAGTCAGAGGGAGCAATGCTTGAGCTTTAATCTCATACACCTCAAGAGGTTTTTTTTATGGGAATTTTTGAATTTTCTATTCAACTTTAAGGCACCAAGGATATTTTGACATTTTCTTTTTTTTTTTTTTTTTAATCATGGTATGTAACTGTTTGTCAAACAGTCTTTTTGAAGGTAAAAAATAGAAAGGTTGTTTTCTGTTTCTTTTTCCCAGAGGCCATTAGTGTTGTGTGTTTTTGTTCTGGACTTGCCTTCTAGTTCTCTGCAAATGTATCTCCCCATCTTTTCTCAGCTTCCTGGCTAGATGGAACATGAAAGGTGGATCTCACAAGGTAGTCAAACTGAGCCCAAATTAAGTATTTTGCTATATTTTTGTACCAGTTTTGTTGGTGGGTTTATTATTTTTTTCTTTCTTTCTCTTTCCTCTCTTCCCACATGGCCCCGATACATTCATAAATGTCTAAACTCCTTCAGCAGTGCTGTTTTCTGGCTCTGTGGATTCCTTTTTCATGCCAATGACACTTGGTGGAGCCTGGCTGCCAGACCAGGTGGTTTGTAGCTGCCCTGCTGCCAGTGCTGCCAGCATTGCTGCCTGTAGGAGTGCACTCCCAGCACAGCCTCTCCATTTGCTGTGCAGGCAAATGTGTAGCTCTGCCTGTTGAGCAGCAGAATTAGAAGCTGAGTGGACTGAAGTAGGAAATGTTTGCATACAGCTCCGGCAATCAATGATTCTATTCAGTCAAGTTTATTKCACTGACACCCTTATAAATACAGGCAGAGTTTCCATTCTTCTCTTTCTGCTCTGTTAGCAAGCAACAGTTTGAGAGGGCTAGAGCTGTTCTTGTAACGTAAACTCAGTAGTATTTTCTAGTATATGGGCAGAAATCACAAAAATTTGGGTTAATGTACTGAGCATACAGATAAACACATTGCTCTGGTGCTCCTGGAGCAGCAATCTAAGTCTTCCTCTAAGGTTATGGATGGCTGTGGAAGTGGTGTGACTGGCTGCTTCCATTGCCACTGCTTGGAGCACAGTGTAAGGGGAGCAAGGAGCAAACTGATATAAATCTATTGGTCTTGTGTCCAAATATCCTTGCCTTGTTCCTGTCCCCAAGAGTCTACAGGGAATGTATGATTTTAAAAATGTATTAATATGGCAAGTGGTGAATATCTGTCCCAATGATTAATTTGTCAGCCTTCTCCATTTGCTTAACCATACCCTTGATGACAGCATTGGATGCTCAGGACAAGCAGGCATCTAAAGAGTGTACCAGGTTAGAAAAGTCAGACTTCTAGTTTCCAGGAGTCTGAAACCGAAAAAGATGTGGGATAACTGCTGTTTCTACTCTACAGAGGTGTTGAAGCAACTGTTTCTCTGTGTACCTACATGCAGTATTTGTTTTTCGGCATTGCAGCACTGTTCTTGGTCGTATTCTGACATGTGAACTTCCACACAGATCAGGTTATTCAGCATTCATGTACTTGGGTATATACATAACTTTAAATGAGACAAAGATAGCAGAAGCAGGCACCACTCTTAGTGTCCGGTTGTGACTTCCATCTTCCTACCTTTATCTCTTTTAAAAGCTTGTGAAAATGTCAGACAGCCAGGTCCTTCTCACAGCAGGTAACCTCTCAGACTTGGAACTGAATCCTTAACCCAGTTCTTGTTTTTCTAAATTTGGCCTATTTTAGGGCTCATCTCACAGCAAGGCTGTGCTGAAAACAGAGCGCTTCCTTTTTTTGTTCATTGATGACCACACTTGTTTTCATGTTTCTTCAGACCCTTTTGTGCCATGCCAATTTCACTGTTTTGCCCTCAGGAATTCTCCTATATTTTTTCCCTTTTTGGTTCCAGATGCTTTGATAAGACAGGATCAGATCTGCTCAAGTGGATCATGGGACAAATATTATAAAAAGAAGAGCTGCTCAGCCTGGGTTTTGACCTTGTGTCCTCTGATCTGTCACACGCCCCTCACCCTGCCTGTACCATTTGTAACCCATTGAAACTGAGTGGTTAGGAGAAAAATCTTTGTTCTGTATTTGCCAAGCACTTCTGGGTGTTGTAAGGTCCAGCAGTGCTAAAAAGTAGGTGCTGGTTCTGGGGACAGAGCTCATGAGTTTGATTTGGGAGTGAAATATGACATACGCTTTTATGGGAAAAGTAAATCCCAGTATTAGGCACTGCAACATGCTGAATTCAGTGATACCTGCATTGAAACACTGAGGGGAGGAGCACGTTTGCAACTTTTGCCTCCTATGTAGCTTCACAAAAATGGAAGAATAAGTAAATTAAATAACTTCTTACCCCTAGAATCTCCTGTATAGCCCAGGGTTTAATGCACTCACAGAAACAGTAGGAAAGCGGGATTTCTATGCTTTCCATGGAAAAAAAACTCTATGTGGAGAAAGTCTCCACAGCTAAACTTAATTTGTAAAACAGCTATAATGTCATGTAACTTCAGGAAGGTTTCTAAAACCATGAGTAGCAGCAAGTGCCTGGGCCAGACAGCAGGCTCAGAGCAAAAGATCTCTGATTCTGTGCACTCACATGCTGCAGCTCCTGGTGTAGGGAGTTCCCAAACCAAGGGTAGTAATTTCCATTTAATAGTCTGTAGTTTTCTTCTCTAGATCTAATTACATTTTGATTTTATTTAGCATTCTGGTCTCCACAGCCTCCTGCAACATATGGTTCTACAGCTTAAGTAAGCTCAATTTCACGCCTGTAGTTATAGAATCACAGAATGGTTTGAGCTGAAAGGGACCTTAAAGATCACCTTGTTCTAACTTCCTGCCATGGGCAGTTTGATAATTTAATTTGAGATCCCTTTGTTCTGACATAATGATGATCTGACTAATGTTTCTTCTTCATCTACTCATTATTTTGTAATACTTCTACCATATTCTCACCTCTGGTTCTTTCTTTTACCGCCTTAAAAACCCTAGTTAGTTTCATCTCTCTTCATGCCATACCTTTGATCAAATTTTTCATGTTTTTCTCTAGTTATGTTGCATCTCTTTTGAAACACGAGACCAGAACTCCATATAGGAATCAAGACACAGGGATGTCCTTAATAGACACAGTAACATTTAATATTTACTTTGCCATCTCTTTTTGTCTAGTAATTTCAATAGTTCCATTTACTCTTTGCCACCACAGATACAAAAAGGATATTTTCAGAGAACTGTCTTCAATGTCTCCAAAATCTCTTCCTTRGTAACGACAGGTGGTTTCAAGCCTACCATCCTATTCAGGTAGTTAGGTCTGTTTAATCCTCATTCAGGTTTCTTTGTCTTTACCAACACTGAATGTGATTTTATCTATACTRTTTTCAATGGAATTTCATCAGTGTTGTTAAATACCATGAGATCCTCTGAAATCCGCCTTCTCCATAAGACTGGTTTATTTCCTTGAACTATATTCATATATTTTCTAGCTCACTGAATTGCCAAAAATCCAGTTCCTTCTAAGAGCTTACTTGCCTTTTAAGTTGTTAACCTACAAGAGGCAACTGAGGGCTGGTGACAAGTCAGTTTTGTAAACAGTGAGTTGTTGCTCAAAAGCAGGTAAAGCATCATCATACTTTCAAACCCATTCTTTTCAAATTCTGTCTTTTCAAAAATTTAAATGTCTTCTGAGCACATGGAGGGATAAAATATGTTTGTTACTGTATAAATTCAATTGTGATGCTGTTTTCTTAATTTTTAATACCATTGGGAATGAAACTGGTGCCCAGCTTGGCAAACAGTGTGTGTCTAATGGTACATCCTTGGGTATCCAGCAAAGTTTTGTCCTGAAACCTGAAGCACTTGAGTCTTCATCAGGAGTGTAAGCAGCCTTGCACGAACAGCTAAACTATTGAATTTCTCAGAGCAGATATTTTTATTTTGAAAATGAAAGTGGAGAAATGTTGATGTGGCCAATGAGTAACGTGCTCTTATTACATCTGGTTTCACTTTTCCTACCAGATACAATATTGGATTAAGCCCTAATTTTGACTTCAGGTGTTATTTTTTTTTTCACTCTAAAACTGAGCACATGCCACATGCAAAGACAAATTTTAAAAGTATTTACTTTAATGTAAATGATGCATTTGGCTTTCCTCTGGGTTTTGTTTTTTTTTTTTTTTAATTATTATTTTTCGTTTTTTTAGAACATTCATGTAATTCAGATTCAGTCACCAAATAATTGAGGTTGGAAGGAACCTTCGTATGAATGAAGGAAGACTGCTCTGTCTATTCTCTGTTTTCAATGATCGGGAAAAAAATCACTTATTGGAGGTTAATGCTCCTTGAAGTTTTGAACATATCCAAATGCAGAAAGACTGAGATAAAAAAAACAGCCTGTGTTTCTGAGAGGGCATGTTACACTGTAAATGCATTTTTCCTGGCTACAACAAGAGAAGATTAAATTTACTTAGTCTTCCTTGCCGCGTCCAGTCAAGAAATTTTATTAAGTATCTAAAGCCATATTACCCTAGAGAGTTCAGATGGGGAAAGAAGTRTCAGTTTCTGATATGCTATATATCTGTTCTTTTACTTCCACGCAAGAAACTGAAAATTCAAACTTCTTCCTATCCTTTTCCTCCCTCCTTTTTGTTTAAGAGAAGGGAAACACAAAGCAGGTGATCAGCCACATTCCACTGACACAATATGGAATTGCAAATATCATGTATCAGTTGCTAACTAATGAATGTGCTGACAGTATTTAGAGCATTAATGTTCAAATAAAAAAATCTGTGGATCAACATGTTCATAAAAACTATCCCTAATTGTTTACTCAAGGGTTTTAGTTCCCTTACAATGTAAAAGGGACTGAAAAGAGGATCCTAGAAATGTAACATGATTTCAGCATAAAGCAGAACCAGTCTATTTGTAAACAGGATAGCTAAAGACTGAAATGGCTCTTCTGTTTTCAAATATATGAAAAATGTAATGAGAAGTGTCTTTGGAACATTTTAGCTGCTTCAGGAAAATCTCCTTTCTGCATAAAGCTGGAGAGATTTTCTTGAGTATGAAGAAAATAATTTTCTACTTTTTTTGCTGTTATACATCAGCTCTAATTACTGCTACCACATCATATACTAAAGSTCTTATTCAAAATGTATTCAATGTGTGACATCTCACTAAACTTTGAAACTAAACTATTGAGGCAACTCCTGAAAAACATTATGCTTAGTGTAATAATATTTCAAAGAAAATTCTTTTAAGAGCAGTATTTGCAAATATACTCCTTCCTCTTACTAATTTCTTTAGAATAAAAAAATAAACAGCTTTGTAAATGTGTTATTAAATTAAAATTTAAACCTTCAGTTTTGTTTGCAAGAGAATGTTAATTAAGGGGAAAGTAAAGCAAATTTAGAGGGAACCTTTATAATTTCCTGATTTTTACACTGTCTCTCTTTCTTCATTCCTCTGCTCAGCCTGAGATTTTTTGTAGAAAACGAGGCTATGTGCACATCTTCCATTTACAAGTATGACATTAAGTGAGGATTAAATTTTAACCTTCTGSCAGCCCACTAAAATGACCAGTCTTAGATGAAAAAACACACAGAAGTTCTTATCAAGCATAAACAACCTGATGCCAGATACTGTTCTCATGAGGAAAAAAAAGCAGTAGTGTTCCAAGTGGACAAACATCATTTTACTACCAGTGGCAACTGAGCAGTGATGGTCAGGATGTGCACAGCACAGGGACATGGCTCTGCTGGCTGCTGCCCAGGGATCTCGTTCATGAGTGCCATGGCAGCTGGATTGAGCAACAGGAGGCACRGCACATGGTCACATTTCGAAGGGAATGTCACAGCCATCAAACTCTGCCTGCTGCTACAAACAGTATGGCCATATTCACGCCCCAATGCGACACCTTTATTTCATTGCAAAAATGATGTCTGGCTGCAGAGCTTGGCTTTGAAAAGAAAGAAATTGGACAGTTTTCAGTTTAACTTCCCTCCTGCATGTAGGGTGCACTCCCGCTCATCTGATTTTGTTATCTGCAGTGTAGAAATATACCTCTGAGTTGGTGACCCCAGGCTCCCTTTAGATATGATGTAGGGCTATAGACACTTTTAAGCCATCATTCATCCAGTCTATTTGAGCCACCACCTTCAGTGACAGATGAATTATGACCCTAATCTACCTATTTTTCTCAATTGGAAGTAAAGGGAGCCTGGAGTAATAAGCTCAGATGTAGATTTCTTATGCATGTATCCCACTTTCTGCAGTGTCCTAATTGAACTCCCTAAGGCTTTTTTCTACAAAGAGAACTGGCTAAAATCTTTTGTCACAGCAGTGTCCATCTAATTTCACAAACCAGTTCCTGTTAAAGGAAGTAACATTTTTTTGGTTTGAGATTGAAAGTAAACTTCTTGAGGTATTTTTATACACTTATTTGCMGTCTAAAGGATGTGGTTGTATATGTAAATAGAGAAGCTTTTTCAAGAAAAACCTCAAAGTGAGCACTGTGAGCACTCTTGTGCTTTTTTTTTTTTTTTTAAATTAAGGGAGAGTCTAAACACAGTCATTCAATCAAAATTCAGAGCYGTCCCCAAAGTCTTTATGTATAACATTTGTATCCTGACTAATTCTAAGAATATATTTTAGGACTCAGTGAAATGTGGAAGCTTTCTTTTGGCTAGATTTTCTTGTTTTCAWTTTRAAGGTTAGCTGGAAGACTTGGAAGAACAATTTAGTCATCCCACAAAAGGGAAAAAAAGTGGCTGTGATTGGAATGGGTCCAGGCTGTTTAAGAGATTATTTGATTAGAAGAGACATCTCTTCTGAGTGGTAATTGAGGTTTATAAGATTCATGGACAAAGCAATAATCAAACATATGTCCAGAAACAACAACTAGCCCCTCTGCATCTGTCAGCATGAGCTCTATACAGTTTTGGGTTTTTTCCCATTAGATATGTTCTAGGGGGAGCTATGAAAACTGCAGTGTCAAGAGTATGAAKCCTGGAGACTCTCAGAATACCAAGTTGACTGACTCAAGCTCTCAGTGGATCCTCATGATCCCATGCTGCCTGGGAATCTGAGCAACACTTTAGACATCTAATAAGAATTAAAAYGGAAAACTATGCTAGGCATTATCCATTCAATACTTATCAGAAAAAATAATCCACRTCTTCCCAATTTTGTGAGTGTACTTCAGTACATTACATTTGTTTGTAATACAAGAAAAATTATTTTAAGCCCTCARTTATAAGATCCTTGGAGGTGCATTTTTCTGGCATGCAGGGCATGAACCGCTTCTGAAAACTGTGTAGTAGTTTCCCTCAACAGATCACTGCTATTGGGACTCAGTGCCACTGATCTCAATATTTACATTCAACTCTTCYAGCACAATAAAATTGAGGATTCTGCTAGTAAATTTCTCCTAAGCACGTGTGACCCTCAGTTCATTTGGGCTGTGAGTAGAAAATATTCTACAGACCTTTCTGTTTCCCTGTGATGGCTGGAGATGCAATTTGACAACCCTGTYCACTTCTCCATAAGCTGCATCATTAAATTTGTCTAACTGGGGAGAGCTGGAAGGAGGTGAACTTGTTCCATCAGGAGCCGCAACAGGATGAGGCGATTAAAGGTACTTTTTCTACATCCCTTCTCTGGTAACAGCAGAAACAGCTGATCTGGTTTTCTTCAATTTCACCAGATGCTTCCTCTCTATGTCCCTCTGGTCTTCTTTGCCCCTCTGCTCTTCTTTGCCTGTACCTTCTTTGCCTAAATTGAGGAGTAATCCATAGGTTAGTGGTAATGACTTAGTAAGCAGTCACAACAGTAGCAGTTTGCTAACAGCAGTCACAGCACCCAACACCCATGACCACTTGGTCACCTCAAAGTCCATGGTATTGACAATAGGCTGAGATTGGGCTCTTCAGGCTGACTGTGCTCAACTCTTTTCTCCAGAGGCAAGTGAAGACTTTTACCGTCTCCATCAGTCTTTGGGAGAAAAATTCTTCTTGACCCCAAATCTGGTGTGTAGTATAACACTTTGTGCAGGCAAGCCATATGATTTCTTTAATCATCTGCCTCCCCTTTGCAGATGAACGCTCCATGCTGAAAAATTTTGTAGCATAGGATTGGGTAGACGGAAAAGACTGTCATTTGTCTGTTAGCTTTTTTTTTCCTTTTTAATGAATGACATTTGAGCAGGTTGATGAGCCTGAAAGAAAAGACCATGCAGGTATTTTATAACAGGTATCTGTCATCTTCATGACAGGCAGATGTTAATTTATACTCTTTTTTTTGCATATGATATATCAACATTTTTCATTAATGTCATAATCAATATCCAGTATTTCATTTTCTGCAACAGCTTTTTTGCCTGATATCCTTCTGTAAGAGTCATTTAGACACAGGATGTATGGGATCCCCTCCTTCAGAAGCCAAGTCAGCATTGCATCATTTTTTTCCAGAAGATTGAAATAAAATAGGAAACATCAAGATAGAAAGGGAAATAAAGAGTGGAAAAATGAACACATTAGAAGTGTCTTGGAAGAGTCCAATGACTTTCAGTAGTATGACTAACTAAAACTGAGTATTAGTTGTATGTTTTGTTCTTTGGTAGGCATAAATGAAACAACTACAAGAATTGTTAAGGTAAGTCACTGAATTTGTTTGTTTTTTTTTTTTTTTTTGATGAAGACGAGTCCAGTTTCTCACAGAAGAAAGCTGAGATGCTCAGCGTTCGTGTAATAYTATGCATATATTTCAGATATTTTAATCCAGAAAACAGGGAGAGAGTTGATGTTCTGGCTAACAGCTGAAGCTGTATTTCAAAACTTCTGAAACTATCAGTTACAAAAATATAGTCTTTTAAAGGAGGATGAAATGACATTTTGTATTTTAAGGGATTTTTGAAGATCCTAAGAGGAATTTTTGGTATTTGGATTCAACCATATTGGGTTTGGATATACTTTGAATCTTTGGGTGGCTGATGCCTTTCACTCTACTGATACAATTTACCTGCATCAAACTTTTAGTTTGAGAGTGGATTTGTTTGTTAATGTCTTGAAGAGGTACATAATTCATGATTTCCACCATTGGAAATCTCCAGGTTAATACTGAAATGAGCCCAGTCCCTTTCACTGTAAGAAATGGAGGTAGTAGCTCCATGTCTCATGGTCTGGGGATTTACAGAGGGGACTTGGAGATGTAGGTGAGCCTCTGAAAGGGCTGTAAGCGATTCATGTCCACATAGTTCACATTGTGCATGTAAAGGAAAGGAGTTACAATTGGAGATCTGCTACAATCGAAGAAGAAAGATCCAAGGCTGGGCCCCAAAAATATGTCATTTTACTACTGATAGATATCTTTGGTGAAGAAGGGCAAGGGGCTAAAATAAACAAAACCAAAACCAAAACCAAAACCAAAAAAATCCCCCAGGAAATTGAAGAAGATTATTGTGGTGCTTCCCCAAGACTAGAAACACAAAGACTTGAGTGCAATCTAAAACATCTGGCAGAGGAGAAAGAGTTGGCCTTCAATATGGTAGCTGAAGAAGTCATATGCAGTATCTTAAAGTAAAAATAGCAGATGTCAGTGGGAAAGCCTATATTGCTGTTAATATTGGTAAAAAGGAGGAGAGACCTGGAATGTACCCTTAATGAGGAATCTGTTCCTTTAACAGGTAGCTGTTCTATGGCCCCTCAGGATACTGAACTCCCCCCAGAARCTTTTCGATGTGCTAATTCTATAACTGCATCAGTTGGAACTAGGGCCAGTGATGAGCTAGTGTGATACTTCTTTCATCAAGCTTTTCTGAAGTGAGGTGGCTGGAAAGCAATCACAGAAGGTTTAGGGCATTATTTTCTAAAGCAACATTGACTTTGGGGCTRATGGAGATCTTCTCTTGATGGCTATTTGGAGTTGGCACAGCTAGAAGAAAAATTAGCAGTAAAAGGGATTAATTTATTTTGTCATTAAGTTTTATGTTGTCAGATGATTTCCAAATGCTGAGGTAGAGTTTGTGATGATAAAATGTGAAATATGTGTCTTTGAGTCATAAACTAATCAGTAAGGGCTTTTTTTGTAATCTCTGTCCCAGAAATTTTCCTCATGGCTACATCTACATTTACCAGAATACATACAAGCATAATCCATTGTACTTTAAGTGTTGAAAAATGCTGAGGTTTTCAGTTAAAATGCAGATTTGAATTTGTATATCTTTATTAACCTGACATTCAAATCACAGTTTAATGGAATTTCCAAGAGACTAAGAAACCTACTTTTAGTAGATACTTGTTTTAAATGGTTTTTTCATATTGCATTTGCTGCTTTTCTTGGACACGTGAGCAACATTTTTATTGGCTCAAGCAGAGAACAGCTGGCTGATCCACAAAAAGTAAAGCCATGAATGAATTATTCTGCTTGTCCTAAACATATAAAATAAACTCATCTACTGCAGCAAACAACCCAGGATTTTTGTTTATTTTGCGCATTTTAGAAAAGCCATTTTATAGAGTAAAAATAAAAGACTTTCAGGAAAGTTTTATTGGTATTGCCTCTATCTGCTCCTTTCACCTGGCAGAGTCTTTGCTTGCTAAGAGCTATAGTCACTTAGGTGAAGCATATGCATCTATTAGTCTATTTCACCTGGCTGAGCTTTGGCTCACTAAAAGCCACGGTAATTTAGATAAAGCAAATTCTGACGCATTTGAAAAGGGAGTACGACTTTACAGCATACTTCCCACTGTGGATCATGATCCTGGATGACATGCTCTCTCCAGTCACTGAAAAGCAGGACCCTGAGACCTACCTCTACAACCCCTTTATACTGTAAGGTGGTTACAGCAGCAAAAGTAATCTAATTTTTTATTTTGTTTTTATGGGTCAGGCATAGGTAACTGCAAACTAACTCTCAACATTTTGTACTCTATTGCTGTGATAAAATGAGAAATCTGCCTTGTGGATWATTTTTACCTCTCTAACTGTGTTCTGGCAATTTTCTTTCCAGCAATACCAAGAGACTTCCATCTCCTCTGTAAGGCCATCATAGACTTATTGTAATTAGGCTAACTTATTCCTTTATTATTGCTTTCCTCCTTCCTGTCAACACTGAGCTGGGGTTTTGTTGGCATTCCATGTGCTTGAGAAACTGCTAGCAGAAGGGAATGTGGCCAAATATTTGCTGTTTTTTCTCCTATTCGTGTCAGAATAGCTGCTGGTGATGACACACCTGTCATGGGGCATTCATTCAGGGGAGATTTACTCCGAGGGAGTTCAGGTCTGTCTCGACATAGGGCAGGTGTGAGTTCTGCATGCACATGAGTAATCTCTCTATTACATGGCAAACAGTGCATATGCAAGGTAGTCTTTGGAAGAGCTGATGTTGTGCTCCTTAATTCTCAGGGCATTTATGGTGTGTTTCCTGGCTTTTATGGAAAAAAATTACGGAAATTCTAGACGTACAAAGGTTGACAGTAAGGGGTCCTTAATGCAAAGTTGTGAACCCAGCACTGCACAGCCTTGCAGGTTTTCTTGGACTCCTAGTGAGAATTGGATGGAGGACCCTGGGTAGGGATTGAAATCCTTGTTTCGTGAGGAAGGGTCTCTTTAAAACTGGACCTTCTGATATCACAGGCATACTTTGTATGCTTAATGTCCTTGAGGCACTAGCTTAGACAGGAGTTCACATCTTGGGGCTGGCATGCATTTGGCTTGTTTTCTGCCTCTGTGCAGAAGCCAAAAGCCATCTCATTTAATTGTCACAGACTTTGTCTTGCTACATCCTGCCAAAACGCAGTTTAAGATCCAGCATGGCAAATCAGATGGCAATTGCCTCAGCACACAAGGTAATGTGTGAAGTAATGTGTAGAATTCCCTCGAAGTGAGCATTCAGTTTCTGTGATCCACACAAAATTCGGTGCTGCTAAAAAATGGCCTTTTTAAAACTTTTCTATTAGAATCAAGGCAAGGTCCAAGAACTGGTTGAACAGTTAATTGTGCTTCCACGACATGACTACTCCATGCTGCTCGCTTCCTCCCTGATAAGGCATAAAGATGTCTGCTCAGTGGGTCTGATGTTCCCAAAGAGCTCTGTATCTCAGTGGCATAAGGAGACCTGTTCCTCACAGCTGTTAGGAAAATCTCCCAAGACAGGTCTGCATACCCTGTTCTTCAAATTGCCATAGCACATTGAAGAGATCAGCTGAGACTGTGGAACTCACCCCTGCTTGCTCCCCTGTTTTCTCTGTCCCAGTGTTACTGATCTCTTCTGTTGTGTTTTCTAGCTGCACTGTGTTTACCCTAGAAGAGTCAGTAAAAAAATAAAATAGTAAATTCTTTTGGATTTAGTGTGTTAATTGCCAAAGACAATAAATAAGCAAGAATTTGCGTTACACCAGACTAATGAGAGCTCTGATAGATTTTTTTTTTCCACATTACTTGTTCTCAAAGTGTCTGAACTGTCAGCTCTTCCCACAAAGGTGAAGCAGTATAAGCTTTACATCTAATTTTGCTTATGTGCATAAAYTGTGGCTGTTGGTATGGGAACTGCTAATTTTTATTAATTTCCTAAAATTAAATTCCAGTTGCCCTCTTGTTAGCCTGTAAATTGTTTGGAGTTAAAATTGGTGTTGTTCAGAAGCTGCTGGTGTGTAAGTTTTAACTGTTTCACCTTTACACAGTCTTTGAAAAGTTTGTGTATTATCATTAGAAGGGATGAGACAAAATAAATTGTAGTAACAAGAAACTGGAGGAGAACATGATGAATCAGATTTTTTTGTAAGTTTTACTACACTTTCTGAAGGAGAGCCAAACTACAGACATGGTATGTTTAGTCAATTTGTTGTTGCAAGAATCTGAGATCAAAGTAGATTCTCTCCCACAGATCATTTTGTCCTTTGGTAGAAAGAAAAAGCACTATATTATTTTAAACATTAGCTAAATAT
Organism: Parotia lawesii; assembly: GCA_003713295.1. Classification (NCBI taxonomy): domain Eukaryota; kingdom Metazoa; phylum Chordata; class Aves; order Passeriformes; family Paradisaeidae; genus Parotia; species Parotia lawesii. The sequence goes on from RAHM01000315.1 coordinate 119,545, forward strand.
CTCAGGAAAAATCTGACTACTCTGTAAATTTTCTTGATTTAAGATGACAGAGTAATTTGCTCATCTATAGTTCAATTTGATTAGTTTGATTACCTGCTCTGAACATCCATTGTTTGATGACTTGGACATATTCATCATGTCTCTAACTTATGACCTTGCTTTCTGCTAGGAAAAAAAAAAAGAGTGCTTCTAGAACTTATGTAGTGGCTTGATTTATGCAATTTTTGTATTTGGTCATCTTTTTAATAAAATCCTAATTTATTCTAATCTGCTTGATATTTACTTGGCAAATTAAAAAAAGTGCCAGCAATCTCCTACAAACCATTTGCATGATGCTTGTCTCTACTTCCTAAAATAGAACCACACTTTTCATAGGTTGTCTCAATGACACAGAAGCATCCTTCTAGCTCAATACTTCAATAGTGTAGCAATCCTTTAGCAAATTAAAAGAAACATATCTTTCCTGATTTCCCTTGTTTCCTGTGAAATCTTCTGGATAAGATTTAGAGCTCCAGTTCTACAGTACCTTTTGCCATTCCAGGTTGGGCCTACTGCAGTCCTCTCCAGAAGGAGATTCTAGGAATATGGTGGACGTTGCCTTAATCTTTGTGTCTGCACTGTTCTGCGGCTCAGCTTTAGCCACTTTCCTTTCCGAATCTTCATTATTTTTTGCATTCAGAGTAAAAGGAGCATTTACGCAAAACCTGGTTTTTCCTCTCCAAAATCACACTTCCTCCTCCCAACAGAAGTTTTTTGTCTAAGCAGTTTTCAAATTCCTCAAATATAATTTTTCCAAACAAAAAAATCAACTGTAAGAAATAAAATAAGCGTTTTGTTTGTAAAATGGTGACATATGGACAGCTGTGGCAACCCATCTTTCATTTGCAAAAACACTGTTGTATGGTAACAAATTACATCAAAAGTACAACAAAACCTTGTAATGACCTCCACTCTCTTGTTTATTTTATTGTCAAAATTTGCAAGTTAATAAACACACGACATACATTTTAGCAGTGGGGAGAGGCATATTAGGCTTTCAGCTCTCTCTCTCCTCCCTTCTCTGAGGACTGTGAAAAGCTTAAATCTGTCACAGTGAAGTAGACTCTTGTAAAGAAGGATTTAGCTCAGTGGTACTTAAAGGTTAATGAATTTTACCCAGAGACTGAGTAATGGACTAGCACTGGCTATTGTACTTGGCTCAGTAACTTGTGGCATGGTTAGATTATCAGGGTGCCTACATTACAGCTACCTAAATATTCTCTTTATTCCTCCCAGCTTTTTCTCTCTCAAATTTCCATCAAAACAACCTAATTGTATGCAGAAAATATGTTTTAAAACGACCTTTGCATTTTATATTTTCTAACTAAAGCACACTGAAGATAACGTAAACCTTTCCATTTACTTCAGGGGACTTTACATCTAGCATTAGAGATGTTTTTTTCCAATTGTATTGTACCTTGTCATTTGTTCTGCTGGAAGGATAGCCTGACTTTGAAATTGTAAGTCAGGAAGCTTCACAAAAGAAAAAAAAGCAAATATACCCAAATCCTATCGAGGATCACACTGGAACTTGGTCGTAATGGGATGCATCAAAACAGTACTTCTCAGACAATACATAGCCTATTTTTGGGAGCATGATATTTCATGCAAAGTCCTGAGCCCTCCTGTAAATCTCACACTGTTATTGAGCTTCCAGAAAACAGAAAATCTGTTCCATGAAAAATGATATCTTATCAAAAGTGTCTTACAGTTTTCCTGATATTTATTCTACAATTAGCCAGTGCAGCAGTCTTTCCTTTTCATGGTTATTTCCAGCTGATAAACTTATTTATTCTAGCAGAAGTTCTTGCCTTAGGTCCTGAAAGACAGACTTGCCTTCTGGCTATTGCATTTTGGTATTTGAAATGCTACAGCCTGGACTCGTCCTTTCTTCCCGTCCAGCAAGCAAATCTTTCCCATGAATTGGACCTATTCACTTTCAATCACCAGCAACACCTTCCTACTTTTTGTCCCAACTCATGAAAATAGAAAATTAAATCAGTTCCATAAGTGATACCCAAGGAACTCTATGAGTTACCTCTCTCTCTTTCATTTCTAAGGCCTTAATGACTAAGAAGAGCTTCCTCCCATCCCTCAGTTTGCTGCTCACTTTACAACCCTTGTGCAAATTCCACTGCACTTAATTAAATAATTTCTCAAATAAGCCCATAGCTAAACAGCTTAATAAAATACAATTTATGCATTCTTTCCAAATATCATCTACTTCCAAAAATATAGCTATTACAGATTTGTCAGGCTGATCTGGCATGCACTAATTTATGTGAACATACATTGCATTATATGCTGAGAAAACCCCAGAGAATGGGGAAGGTTGGAAAAAGGAGAAATCTGTCTCTCGATCACACCTTTAAAGAAAAGTATTTGTGTACACACCGATGAAAAAAAMCAAATTATTTATAAAAGCATACAGAGATAAAATTTATCAGTGTTGTTTCCAGAAAGGGAATATAAAGTTTGTCAAATATCTTGGATGAGGAATAGTCAACTAAATCTCCTTTCAAAAGATAGAGCAGAACTTTTTACCTTGTGGGAAGTTACATGCCTTGAACCTCCCGGCAAAAGAAATTATGTTCACTTTTTGCTTCAAAATATGTGTACATCTGAGTCACTCCCAGGTGCCCCTCTCTCTTGTTGTGCATGTCAGTTAAGTCTTGACTCTTTCTGTATTTTCTCAGAAAAAAATCATCAAATTCAGGATTGTCGTCTGTTTCCAACTTTACAGCTCACATAGGCATTTTTTATGGCATGGACACATTTTTTGCTTTACATTGACAAAGACTTGCTGAGCAAGGTCAGTAAACACAGGAGCACTACACTAAAAAAAATGGCCTTAAGCAGTGATGTCTTTATGCATATTGCGTTACTCTTGAGCTTTTACCTGTCACAACAACAATACCTCTTGGTCAAGGGCAGGTGAGAACAGACAAGGAACAAATGAATTGAAACCCCTGATGTTTGTCCATTACCATGTGCTTATTGTTACAGGATGAACAAGAAAAAAAAATAACTTAAAATGAAATTTTAATAGAACTTTCATACTTTTAAAAATTAAGCTCTATTTTTTTTCTCATCTTTTCATGCTTCCTTTACGTAATTTCAACTATTTTAGACCCCCTTTCCACATGTCTCTCTCCAGCCTCATTCATCTTCTTTAGCCACCCCCATTTCCTTTTAAGTGACAATGCTAAAGAGGTTCAACCTTTAGTAGCTCAAGGAAGACACCACCTCTAGCATCTTCCTTGCTTTATGCTGTCAAAATATTCCCCTGAAGTCTCCATCCAGTTTTAAAGTAATGGTGCAATCTGTAACACATCTTTTACTCTAATTTGTCATTTCTTTCAGTTTCCATCAACTTCTCCTGATGTCAGTACTTTAACTCCCTGTGTATTTACTGGCCTTTTCATGAGAAATTAGATATATGCATTATTTTCCTGCATTCAGTCTAGATATGTCTCTCTGCCAGTCATGTTACACAACCCAGTATAAGGTTTATCCTTGGAGTACAGCTGGGAAGAAGTGGCTTGACTCTGTCTATCCTCTCATCTGACACAATCAGTTTTACTGGACAGGCCCACATCAATCACAGGGTGGGATATCAAGGAAGGGATGAATACATTAATTAACAGGCTAGGTTCTCCCTGTGCGGCACTGTTCAAGACAAATCAGCTTTAACATGTGGAAGGGAACACATGTGATCAGTGAAACAGTGTGGAGGAACTAAAGACATCAACTTGATCATGGCATGTTCATCACAATGGCAACTGAATCTAGTAAGGACTATCAGGAATCAATGTTTGTGTTTATGCTGTAAAACAAAGGGTAAGGGGAGATAGAAAAGAATGGCGGGGTGAAGGGGTATAAAATGAGGGGAAAATTCAGCCAGATTAGAATAGTTGAAAAGCAAGAGTTGTTCAAGTCTGCATGGGTGGCAAAGGATAATGAACTAAAAGGTGGAGGACGAAAGGCAAGGGGAAGAAGGAGTGGAGTGAGATTATATAAGAGTTTTGATTGTCTTTTTTTTGTTGTCCTTCATTAAAGAGCCAGTGAAATCCTGTGAAAAGGTGAGAAAAGCTTGATTTGAAAGTCAAATTCTGTCATTCATTTTGCCAGTAATGTAAGAACCAGTTTCAAATAGAGTGGCTAAAAAGTATTTCTTAAAACCATGGAGGCCGTGATTTGGGCTGTGATGTGATTGGATAAATGAAAGATATTATGGAGGACTCATGGGTAGTGCTTATGGGGTTAAATAAAATTTTCTGCTTTTACGTGGTTTTCTTAGGTGATGCTGAATATGATTTACAGAAAACTGGAACCCAGATTTCCCAAGGCCATCATGCAGTGAGGCATTACGTAACAACCATTTAAATGAGAGTTTATACTAGAAGCGGCCTCTTTCACTTAATGATCTTAATAGAGGACATACCAATTTTGTGGATGTCATAATTTCTTAGAAAGTTTCTTCTTCATTAAACTCAGTTCACTTTCTCATCTTCTTAAGTGAAAGATGAATTTAATATTTCACTTTAAGTAGGCTCTGGAATGATGTCATATTTAATTAGTTTAGCCTCCCACAGAGTCATGATTGCACACACCGTGTTTTAAACACTTACTAATATTCTATGATATGTTTGATTTTTTTTGTGAAAATTGAGGTACAAAAGCTCACATTTGATAGTAATATTTTCAGAAACGGGAGATTTACCCAGGAATTTTGGTTACTGCACGTTGTACTACCAAGAAGGATCAAAGTTCTTTGTAAACAAGGCAAAAACTCCATCCAGTTCAATCATTCCTTTAATGAGGAATATTTGAGGCTGTTTTATTACTTCCATGATAACCATTCCTTGGAATCAAATAGAGGACCTGAGGCCTATTTTTGACTTCTTTATATTCTTTATCTACAAAATATAAGTTGCTATTTTCAGGTGGGTGGTAACTGGTGGAAAAGCAGGCAATCCAAAGAACATGGATTCCTCGTCATAGGATGAGGAATATGAGAGTGTAATCTGGACAAAGCAAGAGTTCTTGTTTTGTCTCTTGCCTTGCTAGTGCCAGAAGGACATGCTTTAGGAAGTCAGGGCACTCATATGACATCAGCTGGACCACTTAAGAAAATAAAGTGACAAGTTTCTGAATTTTTTCATGCTGTTATTAGTTTGCACAGGCCTGCATAGGAGGGAGTGTGCTCATTTGAGTCTATTTGCTCATTGTTTCCTTTTCCATATAAAATTCGTGCTTTGGTTTCAGCTGGGGTAGAGTTAATTTTCTTCCTAGCAGCTGGTACAGTGTGCTAGTTTTGATTTAGGATGAGAATAATGCTGATAACACACAACATTTTAGTTGTTGCTAAGTGGCGCTTACCTTACGTCAAGGACTTTTCAGCTTCCCAAGCTCTGCCAGTGAGCAGGTGCACAAGAAGCTGTGAGGGAACACAGCCAGGACAGCTGACCTGAACTGAGCAAAAGGATATTCCATACCATAGAACAACATGCTCAGTGTGTTCAGGAGGAGCCTATTGCTGCTCAGGGGTGGTCTGGGCATCAGTGAGTTGTGAGCAGCTTGAATATGCATCACTCGTTTCTATTAGGTTTTATTCCTCTCTCTTTTTTTCCTTTTCATGGCTATACTACTACTACTACTACTATTACTACTGCTACTACTGCTACTACTACTACTATTGTTATTATATTATTACATTTTCCTTATCTCAACCCACAGGTTTTGCATTTTTCGTATTCCATTCACCATGTCACTGGCTGGGGCTAGGAGGACTGTGTGAGCCAGTGGCTGTATGAAACTTAGTTGCCAGCTGGGGTTAAACCATGACAATTTTGTATTCAGACATTAACTTTTATGACCAGAAATCCCATAAAACCAGCTGTCTCTTGTAGTTTAAGCTTGTACTTAAAAGTGAAAAATGCTTGGCTCCTTTCACCTTGTTTATCCTCTACATCTGTAGATGTTTTGGATCAAGCACACTGCTGAATAATAAATAATACTTGCTTTTCTCAAGCTGTTGAGGTTCTCTCTCCAAGCATATCAGCCCTCTTTTTGAAAAAATAAGCAGTGACAAGAGAGCACTGCCAAGGTGAAAGGGGCTATGGAGGACTAGTGTCGGGTCTGCTGTTCACCTCCAGAAAGTGTCTGGAGTGGTACTGGTTTCATGTTGGAAAAGGTCTAGAAAAGAGTTGCTTCCAGGCCTTCATGTTCCTGTCCATAACTRCTTGTTCACCACCTGAGAAAAACGGTGAACTTTCACATGCCTTTCTCCAAGAGATCCTTTTGTAGAGCCCTGTTATCATTTTGTCTGAGGGGCTGCAAATCAAAGTGCCCGTCATTGCTTGTTTCACTTACAAAAAGAATCCACTGTGAAGTTACAACTTTGGAAATTTAACTGGGCACATGTTCTAGTTCTACAGAAACCTCTCTGGAATAAAATGAAAAGCAAGGGGAGGGAGCACTGATGAGTGCTAATTTACAGAAGAATATTAAGTATAATTGATCTGTGGTGATTGATACCACCTCTCTCTTTTATTTATTGGCAAGACGTTTGAAAAGAGGTGTCTCTTATTTTGCCCCCTGGAAAAAAATACATACACAATCACCACTTTGCAGTTACGGCTGGTTACTTATATTAGCCTGGCTAATACTAGAAGGGTTATTATTTTACTGAGCCCTATCTGCAACAGACATAAGCAGAAAAAAACTGCTCCAGCATGAGTGCCTTAGGGGCTACAGTTCCTGCCAGAAGCCTGATCCAGCATGGGCTCTCCGTGGTCTGCAACTTCTTTCAGGGCATATCCACTGTTCTGAGCAGGGTCCTCCATGCACTGCACTGTAGATATCTCCTTCAACATGGTTCTCTGTGGGGTGGGTGAAGGAGAACAAGGCAAGCCATAGTGGTCTTCTGCAAGAGCTGCAGGGGAATCTCTGCTCTGGCACTATCTCTCCTTCTTCACTGACCTTGACGTCCATAGAGCTTTTCCTCTCACATATTCTCACCTGTGTCACACAGTCTCAGTGCTGTATTCTTTTGCCTTTTCTTAAACACACTATCACAGAGGTGCCGCTAGCATCCCTGATGGGCTCATATTTGGCCAATGGCAGGTTCAATTTGAAGTCAGCTGGAACTGGCTATGGTGTGGGCAGCTCCTGATGTCTTCTCACAGAGGCCACTCCTGCAGCAACGCCCTCCCCAGTCAACACCTTGGCATGTACAGCATATACAAAATGCTGAGCTGTTATCTTTCTGCAACATGAGTTATCTAGCTTGGATGCTTTTTCTAAGGATGACCTTATAATATAAGGCATAGAATCCAACATTCAGCTCTTTTATTACTGGCTGTTTCTGCTGAACCCCTAACAGGCTGAAAGAGAGAAAAAGTGGAATGCTTACCCCACACCCTGGCTTCAGATCAGCATTTGTGACTATGAAGCTGATGGGTACAGCCTGGTTGCCCAACCAAAAGCAAAGTCTGTAAAATCTTTCTACAAAAGTTCTGCAGCAAGCTAAATCCTGGGAGTTGAAAGCCTCTTCTCTTCACCAAGTAAGGCACTTCAGTCCAACTGAATAATCTTTTTCTCCAATCTATCTTTGTCATTATCACCATTTTTTATAAAGATGTGTGATTTTTCCTCTTGTGTGGTGGCTCTTTCTGCTTTGTGTCTAACACAGGTCATCCACTTCTTATCTGCTGTGCCTTCCATCTGACAGTAGGTGGTGAAACATGAAAGTAGGCAGGGTGAGGATCAAAATGCTTTATCAACTGGAAAGGACCAGAGCAGAAGAAGGGTAGTGAGTACATGTATGCTCTGTATTTTGACAAATCAAAAATGATGATTTATCTTCTCTTGACATAACAGTTACCTCTTTAAACCAGATTTAATGATATATCTTCACAGACACAGATCAGTGTTTTTTCCTTAAGAGTAACAACATTTTGTAATCTGTCATTATGAATGTGAGGGAGGCTAGAATACAGAATCACAGGATCATTTAAGTTGGAAAAGACCTCTGAGATCATCAGGTCCAACCTATGACTGAACACCACCATGTCAACTAGACCATGGCACTAAGTACCAGTGTAAGGACATCCGGAGGTGTTTAAGAATAGACATCCAGTCTTTCCTTAAACACCTCCAGGGATGGTGACTCCACCACCTCCCTGGGCAGATCATTCCAATGTCTAATCTGCCTTCTGTGAAGAAATTCCTCCTAATATCTGACCTACACCTTCCCTGGTGCAGCTTGAGACTGTGTCCTCTTGTCCTGTCACTTGTTACCTAGGAGAAAAGACCTACCCCCACCTGGCTACACCTTCCTTTCAGGCATTTGTAGGGAGCAATAATGTCCCCCTGAACTTCCTTTTCTCCAGGCTAAACAACTTCAGCTCCCTCAGCTGCTCCTCATAAGACTTGTGCTCCAGACCCTTCACCAGCTCCATTGCCATTCTCTGGACATACTCCAGCACCTCAATGTCATTCCTGAATTGAGGGGCCCAGAACTGGACGCAGAACTTGAGGTGTGGCCTCACCAATGCTGAGCACATGGGAAGAATCCCTTCCTTATTCCTAGTGGCCACACTGTCGCTGATACAAGCCAGGATGTCATTTGCCTTCTTGGCCACCCAAGCACAGTGCACACATCTGACACATACGTACTTTCATTTCTTTAAACACTTGCTTAAAACCGTATAGGTCCAATACAAGGTAATAGTTCTCTGAACAACCTGGTCTAGTGAACGTTATCCCTGTCCATGGCAGGGGAGATTGGAACTAGATGATCTTTAAGGTCCCTTCCAACCTAACCATTCTTATGATTCTGTGGTTCTATGATTAGTGCAGTCTTTTACTGCATATGACATATATACGTGCAGAGTAGACTACATCCCACTGGTTATATCCAGTGCGTTTAGTTCATCACAGTTTAATGAACCACTAGATCATAATATGCTGTTCTACCTAGGCACTGTCTAAAAAGATAACTGGAGCTATTTTTGACCGTAAAAGCGGCAAGATGTTTTTTTGTTGTTGTTGTTGCAAGTTACCCTGTTTTGTTCTTGTATGGATGGAAAAAAATATATAGACTGTTTCTAAATCAGAAAGAGAAGAAAATTACTGTGCAGCCCAGTGCAGCTCATTGTGACATCTGAAGCTGTTCAGTGAAGTGTTGAGTTTTGCTGTTTAACTCCTACCTGCAGAAAAAATATGCTCAGTAGGTCACAGAAACCTGGTAATGTCTGTTTTCTTGAGCTGACTTTGCCATTTGTTAGGAACAGTAAGTGGGTCAGGTGTTAGGGACTCTAGAAAAAGAAATCTTTTTATTGATGCTTCCCTCTTTGCTCTCTGTTCTTAGAAATATCTTGACATTGAATAATCCCTATCAGTTGGTGGGGCTTTTTTTCCCTAAATGTGCATTACACAGTATGTGACAATCTTCATGAGTATAATATCTCTCATCTTCTGGAGATGGAAGGCCTGCATAGTTGGGGGATTTTTTGACACACGTGCCAGAATGCAGTTTTTATTACTTAAGAACCTCATGAAAATGCAGCTAATTGACAATTGACTACTTCTTTCCATATTAATTATTAAACTTCAGGAAATTATGAATAAGAGCATGGAGATTTGTTTCTGTGTAAGTAACAGAGTGCGTGCACAACACCAAAAATCATAGTAAAATATTTCCCTAATAATGTCAAGAACTACTCATGGGCATTCTGCTTTCAGGAAGCAATTAAGCATTTTTTTTCCAGAAGGGATATCTGCTAAAACTGCTTTGCAAAACAAGTTAATCAGAGTGGGTAAGAATTAATTTTTTACCTCACCTTCAGATGCCTAGGGACATTTTTCACCTAGTGTGAAAAAGGAAATGTGCAGAGGCTTCTCAACAAAAAGCTAATGTGAAGTTAAAAAAATGTTGTGTCCATTTGAAGGGTATAAAGATGTTTAAGAAGCTGCTTGCATGTGAGGGAAGGAATGACCTTCCCCAAAATTGTGTCCTGATACAAAAAAAACCAAACAAAAATAATTTTTTTTCATAAAGACCTCAGCAAAGAGAAGATGTTTGAAAATATGTGTGGGGAGAAGGAAGGTCAGAGTCAGTGTCTGTCTGGTGTCACCAGGGAAAAAGGGTATCAGCAGGTCATACATAAAATAAGAGCTAAATAATGCTACATGATACGTATTAACTGTGGGCCCTTGGAGTTCAGAAAATATTAGACTTCTATCAGACCACAGTATTCGCTGTTTGGTGCATTCTCCTCTCCTTTCTTCTCTTGCTATGAGGTATTGGTAGGTCCAAGGTTACCACTTCCTAGTCATGGAGTTGTATGCATGCACACTAGTTTGGGAAGTGAAGGGCAAACAGAAAAGGATTTATTCATCTGGTAAGCTGAGTGCACTTTTAGATGTTCATGGAGAAAATTGTTATTTTCTCATCCTTGAACTGTATGTATAAAAGGAGGTGAAATCATAGGCAAAGAATAACTTTGTCTTCCAGAGAGGCACTGGAAGTGCTCTGTAGTTCTGTGATTAAATATCTGATGGAGAGATTAGCATTAGATCAATAGCTATTTCACATGACTGAGCATGGGGAGTAAGGCCACACCTGTGTTTCATACATTTTAAGACATTTATTTGTCTCTTCTCTACTTGGAAAGACAGAAAGAAAGAAAAAAAAATAAAAAGTTTGATTCTCCCCTGTCCTGTAATTACATAAAAATTGGTAAGGCATTAGAATATCTGTACAATTACAAATGCACCTAAAAGGAATCCTGTTATTAAAGAACTAAACTTCCTAGTGATACTGCCTGGATGCTACTGCCCACTTAGAGATATCACAGTATGTGTGAGTCCAATCCAGGTAAATAAATACACTTATGATAAATGTTTAATTGCAGTTGAAAACAAACATTCATTAAAAAAAATCACAGTTTTCTTCAGCCAACCTCTGCTCTGCTCTTTACTGGACAGTGTATACACCTGTCTTTTCTCCATTCTTCTTAACTCTTTTAAAGTACAATTTGCACAGATGAGCAGGCCCTAGAAAGCTTCTATTCAGTGCGTGGTCTGAGGGTTGTAGCAAAATATGTCAAAGTAGAACTGTGCACTAGATCAGCTAACCATACTGTCTACACAGTGTGCCCAAGAGACCCCAGAGTAGGCCATGATCTGAGCTTTGGAAGTAATTGAAGATGGAAGCAAGAATATATTTGATGCAGGGATTCATTAGTGCTATCTAGGCAGGTGGTGGGTAGGACAGGTCCTGAAAATTTGGTCATGTAGAGATCAGTGGAGAGCTTCAAGGGAGAAGGGGAATCACCTTGTGTCCAAGAGGCAGCCTTCCTAAGCTCCTGGCCTACAGATTGCATGTCACAGAATTTGTACCCGGAATTACCCTGTCTACACATTAAAAATTCCTGCTCTTTGGGGGTGGATCTATGGAGTCCAGCTGACATACACTGCATGGTCTTTCATCAGGTTTTACATTAACTCTAGTCAGGCCCTTGTTTAGTTGTGGCACTCTTGATGTGTATTTCAGTTTAATTTCACCCAGAAGATATCTACTGCGTACAAAAGACTTCTCTGAGATGTGAGCCAAGTGTGTAAAACGAGGATGGTTGGGAGTGTCACTTCAAAAGCACACTTCTGATTCAAAATAAACTGCTAGTGTACATGCACACAATAGAGATATAAAGTGCATCATGGCCTTGCTGCACTAAAAGCTTCTTCTGAACTTATCTTTCCGTTTCAGTGCAGACATACCAGAAAATCTGGGCTCACAACTGACACCATCAGTCAGAAAGCAAAAGTCCTTGCTCTTTCTTTTGGGGAACATTTAAATGTCAGTTATCACAGAAGTGAGCTTTTCAACAGAAAGTCAAGAAATCCTTTCCCTGGAGAACTGGTAATCAGGTTGAAACTCAATGACTGTAAGGAGGGTCTCCCGTGTGACTTTCTGGAGTTTTGTACATTTTGAGGCCAGAAAGAGCCAACTTTACTTCCTCTGTAAGATGGTCCTTAGGTTTCACAGAGGGATTCTTGCACAAAGACCATTAAATACTGTTCATGCTGCAAATGTTCTTTTCTTATTTTCAGAACTCCCAGTGAAAGGGAAGATATTACTCTCAAAGGCTCTCTACACCTGCCATTGATTACTCTCGCTACCAATTGTACATTTTGCCTGCAAGGTCCAAAGTTTCTACTCACAACAAGAACATGGAGATCAGTAAAATTCAAGTATTCCTGGGCTAAGTGTTCAATGTAATAAATGCAGAGACTTTAATGAAAATTATTTCGCCCACACTTTTACATTCCTTGCACATACTAGTATGGATACAAGCAATGGTTTGCTTTATTAAATGCTATGTTGATTTTCCTTGAATTTTGAAATGAGATTCCAGGAAGAAGAGCATGTGGATTTTTCTCAAATATACATGTAAGACAGGTAGCAGGAAAGTCACTTCAAGGACTATCTCTCCACCTGATGGATAGTGAAGATTCTGAGCTGTTGATATGGAATACACTGCTAAAGAATTCAGAAGCAGAAATGCCTGGAAAAATTATTTTCTTTTATGGTGAAAGCCTTATGGCAATGTCAGGTTAGCTTCAGTTCAAGGGTCTGATTCACCATTCTGTGGGTTTCACAAGGACCTTTCTGAGTAGTTTCAAAAGGTGCTGGAGTGGGTCCTAGAAAAACAGCCTTGAAGGGAAGAGTAGGGACACTCTATGACCATTGTATCCACCAGCAATTGCTGCAATATAAAATTAAATATACATACCCTGCTGACAGAGGCAGAAAACAGTCAGTGTTTCTCCTGAAATATCCATTTCAGGAAACCTACAGAGCCTTCAGATAATGGTTTGATATCAAATAACATTGAATTCACCCTTTCAGCTATAGATCACATTGACTGTTCCTGGATAAGCATGAATAATCTTCCTGAGTGAAGGAGTCTTTTTAATTATTGTCCAGAGATCTCAAGGATATAAATTTCTTTTTTGACCTACAGCTCTTCCATGTCTAAATACCTTGTGCAGTCAGGTTGATTTGAATGCTGAAATTCCAGCATTCTGGATACACAAATGGCCACATTATTGAAAGTGTTTGACCTGAATCTCTATTTTAGGAAAATCTCTACAATATCTAATTGCTGGTTTTATCTGTCTTCCCTCTCATCTTCTAGTTGCAAATGCTTTGTTCAGTGGTGCTTCACATATTTTATTTCACGCTTGCAGTATCTCACATTTATGTTAATATATGTCTGCACAAACAATTTAGTGATACAGGAAAAGTAGTCAGATATACAGCATAAAGATTTGCTTCCAGTTAGACTCCCTAAAATATTTTGGTACAATATGTTCTGCATTGGTATCTGGACTTTACTTGAAATGTTGTTTGGTTGTCACTCAACTAACCATCCTTTCAGCTTGAACTTACTGACTGCGCTTTCTCACACCACCATTGCTGAAAAGTTTTTGCCTCAGATTTGTAACTGTGGGTCTAAAGTAGATATCTTTAGGTCTTTAAAATTTCACCCTGAAAAGGGACAGATTGTGGTCCTGCTAAGTGAGTTTCATGGCAGGCATACCATAAAAAGTAGAAATTAATAAAGCAGAAAGTACTATAAATTTAGTGATTTATTTTTGCTATCTTTTAATTTTTTTCCTAGTTGGATTATTTTTTCCTTTATTTTGACTGTTATCTTTATGGCTGTGGACTTATCAGATAGATAGACAGACTTTATGTAACTGCCAGGAATGGCAATTATATAGGCATTTGCATGGAGACTTCCCCTGTGGACCTGCTTTTATAGCAGCAGCTGATCTGAGCAGATGGAAATTAGAAGCCAGAGGGATACGCTGAAAATCACACCGTGAGAAAACTCTGAAAAAGATGTAACCTGTCTGTTGGACTGTAAAACTGACCGGGGATGGCATGTGGCAGTATGATCTCAGCTGCCTCATTCATCCAGTCTGATTGACAATGCCATTAGATTGAGTAGATGTCCTTCAGAAATGCATACTATTTTAACAATTTTGGAGATGGGAAGTAGCATAGAAGAAGGAAACATTTTCTGAGATCATATGGCAGCATATCCATATATTTCTATCATTCAAAGAGTGTTTGTATGTGGTTACACTGCTTTTGGGTGTGTGTATCATTATATGTCCTAAAAGTCAAAGAGGTAACTTTTTTAGTTAATGCTTTTTTAATATCATACCTGATGTGGTTGCTGCTGTCCTTCAGTTCTGTGTATGAATAGAAGAAAACCTGACTGGTGCTTATATGGAGAATGTGCTGTCACTGTGCTTAATCTTCCAAAACACTGGAGAATTCACAAAGTACTGCAAGTTCCATTTTTATGGTGCATGCGGCTTATATTATGCAAATGAAGCTGTAGTTTTCAAATACTCTAATCATAAAGTTTATCCAGATGTACTCAGTGTAAAAAAAAAATAGCTAGTCTCTTTCTTTGATGAACACTCCAAGATGCTCTTCAAAAGTAATTTGTAGGTGAAAGAACAAGAAACTGGTGTTCACATAAGCAGGAGCAGCAGGGAGTTTTTTCTTTCTTGTTGTGAAAGATGAGAATAGTCAGTCATTGCCAGTGACGCTTCATCTTTGTAGCTGTTTGTAGGAGCTGGAAAGAAGTACCAAGTCATTAAGCAATATCTGCATACTGAAAAGTGCACTGCACACTTACTCATACATTTATGTCTCTTAGAATTTTTGGTAACTTTAGAAAGGTGTGAGATTAAATAATCCAGTGTCAAAACCAGATTTCAAAAAGAAATAAGTATCTTGCCCTTCTATTGTGCTTTTACGTGATAAGAATATTTTGATTTGTCAGCAATTTGTCCTAGTATGTGATCTAAACCTAGTCTTTCAATTTGAACCCGTTCCCCTTTGTCCTGTCACTACATGCTCTTGTAAGTAGTCCTGCCTCATCATTCCTGTTCCTTTCCTGTTTCTTTTCCATAGTGTATGATTTATCTATTTTTGTATTTCCTTTTTCTTTTCAGTTTCCTTTATTTCAAATTTCAGATACCAGAGAAATTATGTCACCAATGACACAATGTGATCTCCCCCCCTTATATCTGTGTGAAGGATCATTCCAAATTAATAGGAGAAAATTTATAAGTGAATTTAAGACTTCTCTACTACTATGATCTGTCACATTTCCACATCTACAGTCAGGTTGTTCATTCACCTCTGAAAAAGTCTCTGGCTCAAATATGTATTTACTATCCACGTTTCTTGACTGCTGGAATAAAAATACTGTAGTCACTTTTACTTTTGAGAYTAATGCCTCCATTTTCTTTTTATACTAGAAATTGTGGTGTTCATTTAGATTTATAATATGACAAGTGCCCATCTAAAGGAGCAAGAGGCTGCTAATGAATACTTAAACAAAATCAATAAAAAACCCAAAACCCCTCAAAAACCAAAAAATTTTCTAACAAACAACTGCAAAACCACRTCAATTCAGGCCTGTTTGATTCAAAAGACATTTTGATTTTAGCTCACATAATGTCTCCCATAAGGCTGAGAATGAAGTGGGTGACTCAGAGCATGTCAATGAGATAACTAAAACTTTAATCTAGACTTCACCCACTTGAATATTCCCAATAAYAGTTATGTCATTTTTACTTAGTGGTTACCTTTTGCTAATGGGTTAAACTAGCTTTGTAAATCAGATTTTGATATCCATAAACATCTGTTCAAAACARTTTTCTTCTTCAATCCTGACAGTGATGCTCATGCTGTCTCAGACAGGTTGGAGTGAACATGTGGAAGCACAGCCATGATGTTTTAGTTCAGTAATTGTGTATATCAAGAACTCTGAAGACACACAACAGCTACTTTTGTGATGAAGACCATACAGAGCTCTGGGGGACGCCTGCAAGGACTTACCTACATAGAAACCTCATCGTTGCAACTGGTGTAGGAATTGGTGCTAACCAAAATTCCATTATCTGAAATTATATGCCTAATTTCGGACTGAACAGAGCTGTAACATCAGTGCTATTAGTATTCCCCATGCCTATGTAATGGAGAAATTAATTACTTTTTTATTCTTAAATCAAAATAATCTCAACTCATATACTGGCAGAGCTGTATAATTGTCTCTATGGGAGCTTTCCCAATGCTGAAAGTGGTTCAAGTAGCTGCTGAATACTGATAAGATGTTCCAGTTTTCTGAAAATTAGTTGTTTTTGTTCAGATTGTCTCATAATCTGTTCAAATACAAATGAAAATCTTCCAGATAAGTAAAAATATTGAAATATTTAAGACAAAAAGAATTGTGTTCAARTGTGAAAATTTTCTCTTTTCTCTCCTTTTTCAGGAATGCTATTAAGGAGTAATATAAGCCTTTGTCATAAAGGATCAAAAAAATCCTCCAGGAAACTATCAATAAGTTCTGCAGTTTTCAAGGGGAGGTATTGTGGACTTGAACAGGCTGGAAGTTGAACTTGGTGTATGACTACTTTCTGCTCTGGGAACCTTTTACCAGACTGCCACTTGCACTGCCAGGCAATTGCTCTTTTACTCCACTGATGGTAATCATGGCTAGTAAAAGATTAAAAGGCTGCATAATCTTCACACTCCTGCCAGTGGCAATCAACAGAAAAAGTCTCGAAAGGTGATGCACAGTGTTTGAGCTGAATAGGGAATGGTGTGCACTTTTCAGTGCTAATAGTGGCAAGCAGAGGAAAAAGGCACTCCACTTTGAGTGATATTAAACCATGAGCTGCTGAAGAGTGCAGTGGATTTGGGGTGCTGCTCCCTGTGATGGCTGGTGGAACTGCGAGGATGCCCAAGCAGGAGCTGTATTCGCCTTCAGGCAGCTGTGAATCTGCCAGGGGCTGTGGAGGGGCAGCCGGGAGCACAGGGAAGGCAGAGGCAGCTGCAGCAGCAACACAGAGGCAGTTTCTACCTGAYCTGATTTGAAACCGCACTGGACTTGGGGTTTGTTGCACCCTTTGCATTTGACTGAACATGCTGTTGTCCTCTCACCGGGCTCCCGAGCCCTGTGCTGTGATGCTCTGCCTGCAGAGCTGGCACATCTCCCTGTGTCAATCCTCATRTGTGCACTTCTGTGGTGACTGTGGCACACTGACAGCTCTCCTACCTCGCTGCCCAGCTGTGGCTGTGTCCTTTGGCGGGGCTACCTCAGCCCTGGGCAGATGCCCAGCTGTTTTTATTGATGAAAGGGACAATGGAGTATCCGGAGTAGGAGCATSAGATGGCTTTGTATAAGAGCAGTCAAGGCTCTAGACTAATTCCGCAGAAGATAACAAAAAGTAAATGTTTCCACCTGATTTACTACCATATGATGGTAGTAAAACATTTGCTTGCAACCCCTAGCTCTATAAACTTTTATCAACCCTGAAGCCATGTAGACCTTGCAATGTATTTGTCCACTTAGCAGCAGCAGTTGATATAGATGTTTGCTTCCAGCATGGGAGCAAAGGTTGTTGATGATCTTTCTGTGAATTCTCATATTAATCCCTGCAGGAGACACAGTAAAAGTTACCCTTAAAACAATAGTATAATTCAAAGTGTATTTCCAGGGCAGAAGAAGTGTCAGTGCTGCCGAGCAAATGGTGGGGTGTACGCAGCAGAATATACTGTACAAGGTAGCAAAAACCAAAAGGCTAAAATTAAATTATCAAATGCCCATTACCCATTAAACTTGCCTTGTTAGACAGAGTTTCTACAATRTCATTGTTTTTCATGAAGGTGTTTTATCTTGTATTCTTTATTGTGCAGAGTGCCTGCTGAAGTAAACGAGTTCAGGCACTGTCTGTCCGCCTGCCCCATGAGAAACAGTATTTACTGATGTGCATGACCTTGTCAGAATTTATGGTTCTGGCACAGGGAGCTGGGCTGTAACTATAATTCTCTCCAGAGAAGGCAGAGGAGTTCAAGTGCTTGGGGTGACAGATATGGCCGTGGTGACTTTTCCTTCAGGAATAAGGAGYGGCATCATTCTCTCCTTTACTCATTGCAAACACCTTTGGTTTAGGTTAAAGATGATGTCATTTAGAGCTTCATATCACCAGTGTTTTGTTCCCTGAATTATTGCTATACTTACATGACTGTATCTTAACCCATTGCTAACATGTGCATCTTATTCTTCTCTTGGACAGCTGCCACTGTTAAGAAAGTAACAAAGGTTTTCTCCTGAGGATTAGAGCTTGTTGGAAGCCTTGCAATAATTTCTTTTTCTATGAAATAGGTTGGTTTGTCAGAAAGCAATATGTTCTATAGCAATATTCTTTTCTGTACCTGCGAGTTTCCTTCTGTGTTCCCAGTTGATCTAAGAAAAAATGGGAAGAGCTGTTCTTGCAGCCATTTTCTATTTATGGGGTATATAGAGTTTCAAAGTCCTCTTCTGCCCTCTGTTTTTCTATAAAGGACTCTTAGATCTTCAAAAGATGGGGTAGCCAAGTAATTAAGTTTTATAAAAAATTAAATAAAAGAAACAAAGTCATAATTCTTCAAAATGATAATAAAATTTCTCAGTTGTATTACTGCAGGAATAATCATTTCCACCAAAAATCTGATTTAGTAACCAAAATAGAACTATGTGTGCRATGAACATGCCAAGTTTTTTATCAGTTGCACCAAGGTAGCTGTTTCCTGTACATTGCCAAGGACTTCTCTATGGAGTTCTTCTTTAAGGACCCAGATTTTGAGACTGAGTTAAGACCTGGGTTCATCATTACTCTGCTTTTGAAGTAATATGGAAGGCGTATAACCTGTTCCCTCATGGACCATCTGTTTTATAGCAATGCATTTGCCTACGTGCTGTGGTGGGCTGGAGTGTTTCTGACAGTGCCAGTGAAGAAATGGAAGCACATGGTGGATGGCGTCTAGGCAGATCCAAAACCTTTACTTTGCCTTCACTCCACATGCAGCCCATTTCCACTCTTAAACACATTCGTTATCCCATCCCTCCTCAATCCAGCAGAGCACTTAAGCATATGCTTAAGTCAAATTGCTGCCAGTCTGATTTAAGCAGCACTTAAACCAAGCACATTCTTAAATGCTTATATGGCTGTGGAGGGATTGAAACATGTGCTTAATGTTCAGTGCATACTAGTATGTTTTGCTGGATGGGAACTCTAAAAATTGAAAGGGACGAAAGCTATTTTATTTCATTGTACTCGTGTTTATTCCTTCAAATATGCTGATGGCTGTTAGAATGGAATAGCTTAGTTCAGACTGAGTTTAATAGGATTGCTCCAACTATCAATTTTTTCAAGTTAATAAATATTTAAAGGTAGGAACTTGCATTGCTGTGGTGAATTTTGGAGGGTGTGGTAAACCACAGTCACTGTAGATGAAAGAATAGAATAAAACAATCCATTTCAAAATAGTGTGATTTTTAAGAAAACTTTATCTTGGATAGTCAGCAAGGTATGAATAATATGATATAAAATGATAACACCAGAAATTCACTTGTACCTTCAGCAGTAAATAAAGACCACGGTTTTCATCAAGAAAGTACGAAATAAAGAAACTTCAATCCTGTTTTGTCTGGAAAAGTTCAATAATACCTGAATTACTAATTTCCATATATATTTTCATAACATAGAATCATAGAACTAAAGAATGGTTTGGTTTGGTTTGGTTTGGTTTGGTTTGGTTTGGTTTGGTTTGGTTTGGTCTGGAAGGGACCCTAAAGATCATCCACTTCCAACCTCCCTGCTGTGAGCAGGGACACCATCCACTAGAACAAGTTCCTCAGAACCGCATCCAACTTCCTTTAACTTCCTTTAACACTTCCAGAGATGGAACATCCACAACTTTTCTGGGAAACCAGATCCAGTGCTCCACCACCCTCAAAGTAAGGAACTTCTTCCTAACATCTGATCTAAACTTACTCTTTCAGAGCTGTGCAAACACACACAAAAAATATTATTTGTATTCTATAGTATAAAATTATATTTATTACACACTTTATAATTATATATTATATATATTATATAATATAGAAAAATATAATATATATTATACATATATAATATACTATATAATATTTGTATTAGATAACAAAAACCTGTACTATTCACTTTGGGCCCTCTAATAATATCTTCTAAAAATGTATTCAAGCACTGTTATCTAAAAAGTTACATTTTATTTTTTTTTCTTTTTTTTTTTTCCTCCAAAAGCTCTTTCCAGCTATCATGATCCTCCTAGAGTTTCTTSTTTTTCCTTAAGGCATTATCTCAGGATTATAGTTAAGCTTAGTAAATAGGATAAACAAAAATAATTCCCAAACCTTGACTTTATAACAATGTATTTCTTATAAAGGATAAAAAGACTATTGAATAATTTCAGCCTCAGAGAAGTGGGATTCTGACAGATTTAAACAAACTTAGTAGGAGCAGTTGGCGTGCTGCGTGCTAGAGACCTCATCCAGAGGAAAAAACTCTAGGCTAAGAGAAATGTCATGCATTTCAGCGGGGAGGAGTGCAAAGTGAGAGGAACATTGCCATTTACCAGTGCTGCTCGGGAACCAGTTGAAGACCACTCTTGTGAGAAGGACCTGGGTGGACAGTGGGTGCCAAATTCAAAACGAAACAGTGGGGAGCATTTTTGTGACCAAAGCATGCTTCATGTCATTTATTATCTGGTAAAAATCCCAACTATGTACATGCAGTCATTTGTAGACATTTTTTTCTTAAGTACCTGTGTTCTACATAACACTAAGTGTGTGAAATTAGCACTATCATTCAGAACCATAAGGAGTATTAATTAGGAGTTAATAGTGCAGGTTGATATGTCACAAAAACTTATACAGCATTTTCATGTGATGGAGATGTTTGATTACTATATATAGCATCAGATCTGATGCTTCTCAACATTTTCATCAATGGTCTAGAAGAAACATGAAACCAAAATGAATTTGCAAGATGACGCTGACATTACTACCCTGGCATATTAACAGTGTGGAAGCATCATATAGTCCTCCTGATCACTTGCTAGTTTAGGGCCTTTTGAATGTTAGAATTCTTGCTGCAGTTTAAAGCAAATATGTATACCTAGAAACAAGATATTCATTCCACAACTTAAAAAAATTGGAGTTTTGTCTCAGTATCAGTGACTTTGAAAAGAAGAATAGCTTAATAGGAGGTAAAGAAAAAGCATGAGCCTTGAATATGTTATTAGGGAAACACAAGTAAGATACAAATTATTATATCAAAATGGAGGTGGGAGTTCAAGGTGATTTCATTCAGTATGAGACATTATGAAGTTATTAGAAATTTTTTTATAAAATGTAGGGGTCCAGAGTTTTCAAAGGGAAAGTAAATACTACAGTTGTGGAATTTATTAAAGAATTGGAGATCACTTCCATGAATTAAATTAAATAGTTAAACAAACTTAAACTTTAAACTTAAATACTTCCTTGAGATACTCTTCACCTTTTGATTATAGTTGTTAAGTACTAAAGTGAAGACAGATTTGAACACATTAAAAAAGATGCTGGTTTTGAGCAGTGTCTCCATCCGCAAATTGCCCTGTTAATGTAAAAATTTTATTGCTGTGGGAAGATAATAGAAGATTAGAAAGGAGGTTTGCAAACAGAGGCAAGTGACCTGAAGTTGAGGCGTAGAAAACACCATATATAATTCTAATTGTTCTTTAGCCTTGTGTGTTGGAAAAGTATAACAGCTATGATTAAATAATAGAGGCCTGTGATAGACTTAGAGACACTCTACAGTACATGCTTAAGATTCCTGCCCTGCTGTGGGAAAGATCAAAGCAAAGTGGTAACCTGTGCCTGAGTGAATTCCTGATATACAGGCAAAACCAGCAGGTTCAGTGATCCTCTAGCATGGACTGAGATCCACAGTGTTTTCATTCCCTCCTGTGTGCCTCTGCCCAGGTGCTACTTTGAGGATTTCTCGATGGCAAGGTAACAAAAATAAGATTACCCTTCATCTGCATTTTTTTTGGCTGTTCCTGCAGCCWACCTGTGCAAGCTCATAAAATTGCTTCTCCAAAATGTGTTTTTACTATGCTCTGAATGTAATAGAGAAAGGGCTTTATAGTGTTCAGCTCTGCTGGATTCTCCTCTCTAACCATTCCCTCATCAGGAAAGGGTACTTTAATCTAGGGGAGGAAAAAATAGAAGCTATGAAACTGGAGCCAGACAAATTCAAAAGGTTGAAAAAAACCCCATTTTTAACAGCTAGATGGACTAGATCAATGGTGAAAGAAAAAAAGAAAAGTCAAGAGGCATCATGGGGTCCCATTTCTCATTTCTCTGTTCAAGACTGGGTGTATGTGGAAACCTGTACTTTAGTTAATGGTATCTAATTCTTTATCAAGCACCAGTAAGTGAACTACAGAAGGGTGACTTGGTGAAAATAATTTATGACATCCAGAGGTTCAGAATAAATTATTTTATATAGTAATATTTTATTTCTAATATGGTCATTATTTTGTAGTCAGACACAGCATTGAACAGTATAAATATATTATTTTAGCTGTCATTTTCTGCCTGCTAGTATCCCCTCACATCTCTGCAATTGAGATAACTTTCAATGTTCTACTGATCAATCACCAAACTAGTGTTCCTCAAGCACTCTTATAAATAGTAGAAAGGCCTCCTAGTGATGTTTTCCATCACAGGACTCCTAATTTTCACCAAACAGAAAGTATCAACACTTGTGTACGGTAATAATAATCTAAAAACTAACCATACAAAATCCTCTTCTTATTAAAAAGCTGAAACATAATTTCCCCATAATTATCATATCCTTTCAGTAGCAATGAGAATGAAAAATGAAGAAATAGAAATAAATAAAGTAAATAGTCCCAATAAAAAATCCATACTGTGTGGTAGTACTTAAAGTTCATGTTGTGAGTACATTTACCAGCTCTTGCATTTCCAATTGCCCCAACCTTTTTATGTCATCATTTTTTCCATAAGGACATGGGCTCACATCTGCTTGGGGGACTGATGGCCTTAGGCATGTCCACGGTGTGTTCAGTACCAAAGTGGCTCTAACTTTGGT
Organism: Parotia lawesii; assembly: GCA_003713295.1. Lineage (NCBI taxonomy): Eukaryota > Metazoa > Chordata > Aves > Passeriformes > Paradisaeidae > Parotia > Parotia lawesii. The sequence continues at coordinate 142,645 of RAHM01000315.1, forward strand.
TAGCGAATCCTTGCCAATACTTTGTGAGCTCACCCTTTTTTTTATCCTTCAAATTTTTAAGGGCTTGATTAGCTCACACTTGATTAGCTCAATCTGACTGACTTTCGTCTGCATGTTTTTAAACCAAATATGGTCATCATATAAGTGTAATTATTAAAATTTCCTCTAAAAACTATTTCAAAGGAAATCCATAAAACCATTACTGGAAAGAAAAGTTTTTACTTTTTAGGTCCAAAGAGGAATTACAAATGAGAATTCCAAAAGACTAATCTCTTATGTGTGGTATCTGGGTATTTATACTGGAATCATACTCAACAGATATTGAAACTGAAATGGCAGTGACACTTTGTGACTTAATATACGAAGAAATGTCTTCAGTACTCTCTTTTGTAATGTACAATTTCACAGAAACCTTTAGAAGTTAGATTTCACCGATCCTAGTCTGTTATATGGACATTTGTAATGGACAGCTTTTTGACTCTTTGTTCAAAAATATTGAAAATTCATTTGGACTCAGATCATAAAAAAAACCCTGAAGTGGTGGAAATCCTTTTACTTTAGTTGCTATTTAAGACTGTGTAAAATATGTACTATGTGGTAGCAATTAATTTTTCGGTATTGACAGTTTGAAATCTCATATTTGGAGATGTTCTAAATTTGCATTTTTTCACATCTGAACCTTTAATTCTTCCATGGRTAAAATTAAATCCTGGAAAGTGCTTTGGCAACATGATAAATCATTTATCCCAATTGAGGTACAGTATCACTTTGTTAATTAAGTATGCATGTTTAGAGGTTTTTTTTTTTACAATGCTACTTCTCTAATGATATCTCTAAGTCATCTGTATTCTTTATATTCTCTCTTCCATATAGCTGGAATTCTTCATTCTCCTTCAGTTTATTTTTCCTGAGCTGAGATATTTGGTGTAAAATAACTCAGATGTCAACGGATGTGTGTGATCATATTCCTGTAGTCATAGTAAAAAAGTAGATATTATTTTCTTAGTGATGATATGGAAAGGTCAAAACTTTAGAACTGGAGTAAAATACTTCCATTATAACAAGAGTTGTTTGAGTAAATGACTAATACAAAGTCTAACAATGTGAAATGGAATATGAGATGTAATTTGGCTGTCTTTGTTTATTTACTCCCACTGGGGCCTAAGAGTGCTTTTAGGTTTGAATGGTTTCATTATACCAATTTGAGACCTATCCAGCTTCTTCTGCGGCAGTAAACAGTGCCTTCTTCCGCACCTTCAGAAATAAATGTATGGAACCATAGAATTATAGAATGGTTTAAGTTGCAAAGGACCCTAAAGATCATCTAGTTCCAACCCCCTGCTATGGACAGGGACACCTTTTACTAGATCAAATTGCTCAGAGCCCCATCCAACCTCCCCTTGAACACTTCCAGAGATCGGGCACCCACAACTTCTCTAGGCAACCTGTTCCAGCGCCTCACCACTGTCACAGGAAAGAAATCTTCTTAATATCTAATCTAAACCTTTCATTTTAAAGGTATTCCCACTTATTCTATCACTCCATGCCCTTAAAAAAAGGCACCTCTCCACCTCTCCAGGCCCCCTTTAGGTACTGGAAGGTGCTCTAAGGTTCTCCCTATAGCCTTCTCCAGGCCGAATAAACCCAACTCTCTCAGCCTGTTTCATAGGAGAGGTGTTCCAGCCCTCTGATCTTCTTTGTAGCCTCCTCTGGACTTGCTCCAATAGGTCCATGTCCTTATGTTGTGGACCCAGAATTGGACACAACAAGAGCAGAGTAGGGGGGCAGAATCCCCTCCCTTGCCCTGCTGGCCACACTGCTTTTGATGCAGCCCAGGATACAATTGACTTTCTGGGCTGTGAGTGCACACTGATTGTCATGTTGAGCTTCTCATCCACCAACAGCCCCAAGTCCTTCTCCTCAAGGCTGCTCTCAATCTATTTTCTACCCAGCCCTCACTTGTGCAGCTGCGTCTCTCAATCAGCATAATGCCTAACCTAAATTTTAGGCCTGCCTGTAACACTCACACATCACTAAAAATGAGCATTAACGGGCTTTTAACCCAGAGGGATATTTCTGGAGTTCTCAGTTTCACATAGGATGGATTTCCTTCAGTATCTGCCTCTAGCAGGTCTACTTATTTGTTTCATGAACTTCTATAAGGTTTACTGAGATTATTGCGTGGTCACACACTGCTTTGAAATTGTTTTTGAGCCTCGGCCTGTAATTGCTGATTTGCAGTGCTTGCCTATTTAATAAAGAAATAAGTGTGAAAAGCAACCATCCTTTTCCTTTTCTTGTCTTAAAAACTGTTCTTTTGCTCACTAGGAAGCCTCTTCCTCACACTCCTGAAGCTTTGAAGCTTTGAAACCACTTAATGTCCAGCAGATTAGATTGCACATCCTAATACCTCCCACAGCTAGGAAATTTGGTCTTTCCATTAATGTGTTATTTAATATTTTTTTCTGCACAAACTGCCATTCCATGAGTGGTTGTTRTCCCAGTGGAGACGTGGCAGAAAGACTGTCATCTTCAATAACACTGTTTGAACCTGGAGTTTAAAGAGTTTTTCTAATAAGGGGCATCAGCTCTATAACATCCTTTAGCTTTTTGCACTACTTGCAGCTTGAGGCCTGAGCTCTGTATGCTGCTGAGGGCTTGTGCACATGTTTTGTTTTAAGCAGCTGGAACTACTCAGAATGCATCAAGTTAAAGACATATACAATTCTTTTCAGGATCCAGCCCCTGAGAGGACTCCTGACATCTGATAACCTTCCAGCTTGATTGCTCTCCACCCTGCAGAGCACCCGTGGGATTCACACACTTTTCTAAGCATTCCGCATTTCCTATTGATGCTTGCTCCTTGGCTTTCTGTAATGAAATATGCTGTTGAGTTCAGACAGGAAGAGAGATTTCAACATTGACATGGCTGGGAAGCCTTGAGGCTTGCCATCTGCTACTCTGGTAGTGATAGCTTTGAAATAATAATAGAAGTTTTTAGAAGTGGAAAGGTATTAATTTATAATGGCAAGCTGATGTCAGAGGTGGTAGACTCTACCAGGCACAGAAGAGCTGTAATGAAGGGATTATTTGACTCTGTTACAAAAGCTCAGTATCTTAATGCATTATCAGGGTTCAAAGGTTCAAAATGCGTTCTGAGAGCCTGAGGGCCAGGATCTATTTTGCTGTGCTTAAAGCAGGCAAGCCGAAATTTCATTGGAATATAAAGGTGACTGTATCAAGTGAAACTAAAGACCACCTAGCTCACTAATTCCAACAGTTTCAGAAGCTGAGCATCTCTTTTTGACTCTTTAGTTGATATGGTTGGCGGTTTTCTCAAAATCTAGGTAAAATTCTGTAGCCTTTATTGAGGCAATAGCCAGAAGTTGTCAAAGACAAAAGTCATGTTGTAGGTCTAAGAGAATAAGCAGTGACAGGATCAGGAAAAAAGCAAAAGGAAAAGTTTAGGAACACAAGGGAGGGGGGAAGAAGAAAAAATAAAAAATATTCAAAGACATTCCATTGATTGTTTTTTCCCACTTATCAAGATGCTGTCAGCCYTTTCGTCTCAGCTCACCTTGGTAGAGCTCTTCTTCCACTGTCATAGAACTCAGGATCCCAGGCCATTGGCTTCTCTCACTTTCAAAACTATTCCTTTTATAAAATCTTTTTCTGTGGAAAATCACAAATTTATTTGTACACACACACAGACACACAGAGAACCATTAGGAGTGGGGGAAAAAGCAAAATTATCTAGCAGATCTGGACAAAAATGTTTAGCCATGCCTCTGCAGCCCTTTAGAGAGAAAACTGTGAATTTAGAATCTCAACATTTTTTCTTACAAATTGTTAAAATTCTAATAAAGCAAGTATCTCTACCATCTTTAGTGACAGGTCCGCATAATTTAAAAATAGTTCAAAAGAAAAATGCTGTAAAGCAATTGAATCCTTTTCCATTTTTTAATCATTTAGCTTTCAAATGACTAGAGGGTTGTGCTATAGATCTAAAGATCCCATTCCTGAAGATGACTCATATATGAGTAAATATAACCCTACAAGACATTAGTTCTGAGATTTTTAATTTAAAAGAAAAAGGAAGAAATTACTTCCAAAAGTAAGTGTTAGTCTCATTAAATCACGATCTTAAAGCTTAGGATACGCCAGCATTCTGACTATAACCTATGCAAATCTAATTAATTCTCCTCAGACTGATTATAGAATCATGGGATTTTTTTAAAAAAATGTTTTTTCCTACACAGGAAAAAAGCCATATTTGCATAGGACAAATAAGTTTCAGGGATAGTTCTGGCTAGTCCGACAAGTATCTATTAAGAGAAACACAACTTATCTCACCCCCTATTCTGAAGATTCTTTTTTTTTAATATGTAGAAAGTATAAAAATGTTATAAAGACATTACCTGAGGAAAAACCCTAAGGAAATTAATCATGCTGTCCCTGATTCTGATTTAAATGATAGGTACAAAGACATACGAAGCCCCTCATTGAAAAGTGTTGATAAACAGAAGTAATGAACCTCTGTTAAAAAAGTGAATGTTGCATCACATGTGTTAAAGGATGAAGTAATTAAAGATTGTTTAATGATGCAGAAGTACAAGGGAGTGTAAGCAATCCTGCTCAGGCAGCCTTAATTTTGTCATTTCCTAATATCTGAGCACTTGATTTTTCAACCTTAGAATTTGTTCCACTTCTATTCCTTTTTTTTCACTTAATGTGCATGGGAAAAGGACCTTTACCATACAGACTTGTGACACGAATCAAAATTATTGATATATTTGTGATGCAGTTTATACTATTGTTAGAAATAAGAGCTGGTTAGCATCAGAAATAAAAGATGGCCTAGAAAAGTCATTATACAAAGGAGGTCAGAGTTTTAACAAATAACATACATACTCTTGCTCAGATAAGACATGTCTCCAGAGGCGAATTAATAAATGTCTTGATTAACATACAATGTCTTTCCCAGCCTTTCCCTGTACTGCCTTCTCACATTTAGCAGTAGGTAGGTAAGAACTGGGATTTAGTTTGGTCTTTCAGCRGACTCCAGCCACTTCTCATGCGTCGCTATTCCTTGTAGCAACAATGAGTTGATGGACCTCACCTTTAAAAAAAAAAAAAGCCTGCTCCAGAGTCTGTTTTCTCATGACCTCATTCTCTGAGGTCATGAGAAAAAAATTATTTCTTCAGAGCTCTCAAAAACCTGGGTCTTTTCTTCACAAAGGTGGAAATTTCAGCTACCAAACTGCAGTAGCCCCTTGAGTGCAGCACGATCCACCTGCCAGTCAATCAATATAATGATATGTCACCATAACGCAGCAATTGATGCAGCCTTGATGGAACATCCACAGGCAAACAGCACATATTCCCCTTAATGTTAAAGGTCTGAATGCAACACAGACAAGCGTTTGAAATGAGAGTGTTTTCCACCTGTGGGAAAAACTGGATGGGTGGAAAGACAGGCTAGACATCGCTGAAGATGTCTGCTCTGTTAAGAGGCACCCTTCTCTCCCAGTCTTTGAGAACAATATATCTCAAATTAAAATTAGAGTGTGTTTCCCTGCTATAAGCAGGCTGTCCTTCACTTTAATTACAGACTCTAAGAAGACAAGTCCATTGATGCAAAGCAGGACAAAAAAAATCACACTGCAGAAAAATTTCAATATCTTAATGGGGACTCCTGCAGTTTTGGTTCAAGACTTTTGTACAGCAAAACCTGAATCATGAGCTCAGGATCATGTCCTGGCACCACAGTAAAGTTCAAATATAATTGATGGGTCAGAAAAACTACTTTTTCCTACTGCTGTTTCCTTTTCACTCTGCTTAACGTAATTTTATTCCAGGGATGTGGCCTGAATATATGTTCTTCACAATGCCTACTGCAAAATGTGAATATGTAGGATAGAATGGAGGTTTTTGGGGCCAAGAGAAGTGAATTTATTAGCATTAGGGTACAGCATCAGCAACTGACTTAGGGAGGAGTAGAGAGGTCTGATTTGGGAGATAGATACAGAAAAAAAAATAATTCACTGATTCCTTGGGAATTGTTTGCTACAGTTGCTAGGAGAGATACAATGTTTTCCCTGTGTATTATATATACATGTTAACATAAAATATTTAAAATCAGTACTTTTTCTGATTATTGCCTGAAATACATGTGCATAACACTCTGGTTTGAATTACCCCACACTGATGATGGGTAGAATCTTCCAGTAATTATATCAATATTTAATTTTCAGTTTTATAGAGGTCTGTAATTAGCTCCCCTGCTTCTCTCTGGTGAGACCCCATCAGAAGCCCTACATCCATCTCTGGCATTTACAGTGCAAGAAAAACATGGACCTGCTGGAGTGATGAGAGTGCAGAAGCACCTCTCCTATGAAGACAGGCTGAAAGAGCTGGGGGTTTTCAGCCTGGAGAAGAGAAGGTTGTGGGGAAATTTTTTGGCAGCTTTTCAGTAGTTAAGGGGGTTTATGAAAATGATGGGGACAAGCTTCTTATCAGGACCTGCTGTGATTGAACAAGGGGCAAGGATTTTAAACTACAAGAGGGTAGGTATAAGGGACACATTCAGACATTTTCAACATTTTCAGCTGCTTGCTACTGCTTCTTCCTATCAGATTACCATATCTGATAAATGCTTCTCTTGTTCACCTTACAGAATTTTGGTTGTAACTTAAATGCCTGCTTCCAATCTCTAGTCTGTTTGCCTGATGAACCTACAGAAGGTGTATTTGAAGACAGAGAGTGAAAAATTATATTTATACTATATATATAGCCATATGGACAGTGTTTAAATACCACTCAGTAATTCAATTTTAGGGATTGATCCTTCTGAAGTAAATAGAATTGAAAATTGCTGGAGATTCTAATTGTGACCCAGATAAAGGACCAACTGGCTCAGAAATTCTACATCATGTCTCAGAGTCTACTTAGAAAGATTTTTGGACAGTTTTATCCCTGTGTAGAGAAAGCATATTCTTTCATTGCAAAACTTTATGTCAGGGAATGAGTGCCTTCATGTGGCACCACTGTAAGAAATACAATAGTACCTGACAAATGCTACAGGGTAGTATTTGTATAGACAGGAAGACAAAAAATCAGCTTCCCAGGAACATGAAAGGAYCAGTCCCTGAGTACTTTTGCAGGAGGTTGTAAAAATCATGCAACCTAAAGCTTGGAAAGCACAGAATTCTCCCAAGCACTCTGGATGTCAAAGTTCTCCTGTTCTGTGTTGTAGATGTTTGTAGCAATTAAAAATAACAATAATATATCACAAAAACTTCTGGAACAATATTTATTGCTGTTCTACATAGTTATATTCCACAAGGCCAATCCTGGTATGTCTTGCTGCTGTAAAAATGCAACTGTCATTTTATTATCCCTGTTACAGAACATCCTTCATTATTTATAGAGATTGTGTTTGCAAAGACAAATGACTTCTGTTCTTTCCAGAAGCAATAACAAAGTGATAACACTTTTCGTTAACAACCAATTTCTTCCTTACCCCTTGAGCTTGCTGCGTGCCCATCTAATCGTGGGGTTTCATAGTCAGTTTGACAGCCTGCACCGTTGTATTTGTTCCCTGTCATAGGTTAAGGATGGTTTTTTGTCCACTGCCATTTTCCACTCTAATTATGGTAGTAATAAAGCATTTCTTGAAATTAATTCAGTTATGTGTTTTGGGTGTAATTTTTTAAGCAGATGCATAGATACTTATGTTAGCATATGGACAATTTTAATAGAATATATCATCTTCTGAGAGATCACAGTGATCACACTTCTTTGCAAAACAGTGATATGGGGCTAATCCTTAAACTGTTGTCTTTATTAGCCAAACATTCAGAGGAGTTCTTTGATGCATATTACACAATGATTATTCATAATATAAAGCATTATTTCTTAATGACTTTGCATAACTTAGATATTAATGCTATGAAGCTAATTTTCAAGCTTTCAAGCACCCATTGTCTGATAATRTTTCCTATTTATGAGCTTCACAGAAGAGCTTCTGCACAGTATTCCAATAATCTCTATAAAAACGACAGCAAAATTTATTAGTCTAGTGTGGAAACAAGCAGAAAAATCATGCAAGGATTGCAAGGATATGTTGAGCAGAATTAACAGTGAGAAACATATTTCCATTCTGGGGAAAGGTGAGTGGAAGCTGAAAGAAAGAATTTTAAACAAACAGGGACCTGGATGTTTGCAGTAATCACGCATGGGCACGACTCCTCAGCCAAGATGGAGAGCACACACCTTTATTGCGCAGTGAATATTCCCTAAATACCAGCACCCAMCAGGATATCACATCATATAAACAGGAAAGATGTTCACCTCAGTGTCCCCCAATCACCTGGGATAGTGCACAGACATTGCCTATTATGGTAACAGGTAAACAATACCCTAAGGTCACAAACTACAATTATCACATCTCATAGGTCCAGCACTGACCAGAAACCCACAATCCTCTCTCAGCCCATCCCTGGTGACCTGGAAACACTCCAAGGGTCACCTGTGGGGCCAAGAAAGAGGCTCTCTCTCCGGTCCTCTGGGCCTATCTCTCTTCCAGCACACAGTGCACCCCAACAGATGTTGTCTAAGGTTTATTTTATTTTGTGTCTTTAAACTAAACTGCACATTTCTGTATCAGGAGCCTGGTTTATGCTTTGAGCCACTGCAAAGTGCATGAAGGATTGCATTATTCAGTGACAGCAAAGTAAATATTAATTTGCACAAAGGCTATATTTTTGGCAAGGCATCAGCAGAGCAGAACAAGTTGAATCTTACAGTAATTAGAAAACATAGCAAGTCTACAGTGATGAAATGTGAATTTTTCAGTGGACTTAAGAAAAAAGTTTATGCACAATGTACAACAAAGCCAGTCTTGACAGCCATGCTTGACAGTAAATCTAATGAATGGGAATTGGATCATAAGGCTGGATTTGGCTTTAGCTTTGTTATGACTCTGCTGTGTATATGATAGGGAATAGAACAGGGATAATGAGTTTTTATCCTGTTTTCATACTTTTATTGCAGAACTCAAAATAAATGACTGTGTCTCTAGTTGTATTCTGTTGTATCAGTATAAAATTGCTGTCAGTTTAGACATGAAGATAATGACTGTAAATCTAATATCTAATTTTTCCTTGTCAATGACTAGCTGTTGTGTTTGATGGAATCTGCTTAGAAATCAGTTCCCCTCRTTTCCTTTTCAGGTGAGATGGACGCACCCAACCTTGATTTTAAATGCTGTTCTAGTAATGGAAATGGACTGAACAGTGACATTGACTTGTTCCATGTTTTGCTTTGGAATTTTCAAACCTCTCTGTGTAAACCAAAGTAGAGTCCACATAACTGCTGAAGAATGAGCTGCAGTTAAGCACCAGTGCTGCATTTCAGATGTTCTGAGCTAAGGTCTGTACAGCGTGTTACCATATTAGCCAGATTATTTTACAGAAGTCTATGTTGCTCAGTCATGCTGAAGCTAGCAATAATTAAAACTGATATGGTTATGTCGTTCTGTCATTGGCCTGGTCCTAAAACCAGAAAAATACATTAATACTGTGCAGTCACATAAGGTGAGACTTATTAGCCTGAAAAAAAAAAAAAAAATCACTGTTGCCACTCAGATGTTACTGTCTCTCTACAGCATTTTACCAGGGATTGTGAGTGTGTCAGATTGAGTCAGTAGTTGTACAGGGTCCCTCGAGTACGTGGTACTGGGAGATGTGTGTGGCTCACTGCATGTTTCCTCATCATAGAAGCGCTATTGATACGCGTCACAGGTCAAAGCAGAGTCAAGTTGTAAGAGTACAACAATCCTTACATTTCCCATTTCCAAGAGTTTACGGGTATCCTCGTCTTCTACTCTAGGGCAAAAAGCTGCCTTTGAGAATTCTCCATGTACTTTCTTTTCCTTGCTCATGTATTATGAGCTCTTGTAGGTGGACAGTGTAAGTACCCAAGGTTCCATAATTGTGACAAGCAAGTAATAGCATATAAATAGGTGTTAACACAATAAATGTTTGAAGTATTGAACCAGGTCAGAGTGGTTTTTTAAGATATGGGAGCTTGTCTAAAAGTATTGAATTATTTTCCCCATGAGATGTTTGACTTAAAATCAGGGGGAAAAAGGAAATTAAGATTCAGTGCAGAAGAAACATTCTCCCTGACAGTGGAGAGCCTACAAGACACACTGTGTGTTTGGTATAAGCTATGGTGAAAAGGCATCATTTTGTGATTCTCAGTCTTGAATTTAGCTTGTATTTTAAGGATCTAACCATCTACTTCTTAACAAATGGGGAAAGAAAACCGAACCAGATTTAAAAATCCAAACAAAACAACAGAAAAAACCCCAACTGACAAAAAACCAAACAAACCCCAACCAACCAACCAAACAAGAACCACAACCCGAAGAAAACCAACAAAAAACCCCAAACCATACGAAAGGTTCCACCAAAACTTCTAGGGAGTTACAGTGAAGTATGGCACAGTAGACTCCCAAGACTACTCTTTTACCAAATTTTCTAAACAAGAAAATACAAAGGAGTTTTAGAAATTAAGATGTTAGAATAATGGATTGAGACTTTAAAAATGCAGAGGAGGCAATTCAATTACTGAAGCCTGGGAAACTATTAAACAAATATCAATCTTATTCCAAGAGAAAATAGGAGATTCCTTTAAAATTTGAATAGAATCCTCTGGGGTTTAATTGCAAATCATCTCACCTAGAATGCAATGAAGGTTTATATTGGAAATGTTCCTAGTATTGAGTCATTTGGACTATTCACTTAAGATGTCTGGAACATTGCACAGTAATTTCCAACATTTAGAAGTTATGACTTGCGGCTATTTTAAAACCAGTCTTGTTAAGATCTCATTTTCCTTTTTATACTTGACATAACTGGAGGCAAAAATGTAATTGAATCTTATGTATCTTTGTGGGGGGAAGAGGGTGTGTGTGACTAAGGGGTTAAATAAAGGTTACGCTGTACCAGCTTCACTCCTGCAAGAAAATGTGGGTTTTTCTAGCGAGTGCTCAGCATGGTCTAGTGAGAATTTTACATTCCTATCCACTTATACCGCACTTTGTGGCCAAAACAAACCTTAGAGACTGGAGTGTAAAAAAGATAATTGGCTGAAAAAAACAAGAGATATTAGAAACAAAAGCTGCTCCCTCTTTCCAAGCTGCTTATCTGCACCATGCTATGGCAAACCAAAGCCCTGCCATTCTTCAACATTCCAAAACAATTTGTGAATCTCAATTCAACAGAAATGTACAGGCTAAGGTTTTACAGCTATCTCTACTTTTTATATTTTCAGTGCTCCGTATAACACTTTCGTGGGTCACAACTATAGTACAGTTAGCATGAAAACAGCTTTCATCATGTAGAAATTTAATATCTCCATTTGGGGCTGATGTAGGTTTTTCTCATTACAGACCCAACTTTATTTTCTCCTTCTTTGCCCTATAATTTCTTGTTTAGATATTTTGAAAATAAGCGCTTAGCATGCTGTTGACTGCACTTAGGATGAAGCTTTAGTCTCTGTGAAGCCAATGATTAGGATTTACAGGAATTACAGTCATGATTTTTTATATGCTTTTGACCCAGTTCTATCTAAAAATTTTAGGGCTGCTTTGGTATGAGCAGAGATCAGGACTGCCCATCAGATTTGTTTTCATTTACCAAACTATGCCTTTTCAGACAAATTAATTAAACTCTAATTTTAACTCTCTGGGGTATAAAAAATTATATTTTTTTTATTTTCATTCACTTCTTCCTCAAAACGAATTTCTCAGATAGTCAGCTGTGTCCAGATGAATTTCACTATGTCCATAAAAGAACACAGATAGGAACTGTTCTTGTACTTCCGAAGCAGTTTTTGTTTTCTGAATTTGTATCTGGAATACAACAGCAAGTTCTCCTTAGTAGAGAGGAGTAGAATGYCAGTAATTACTTGCTTTGTGTTGGGAAATATCTTGAATCTTTGATCTAGAAACTATCTTAGTCATTTGTGTTGATTGCTGCCTTCATCCTCCAATAATCCATTGCTCTGCATTTAGGATTATTCATGGAACACAGATGCTGTTCTACTCAAAGGAGAGAAAATTTAACCTCTAATTTTTAAAATTAATAATACTTGAATATTAATCCAATATCTTCATAGTGATGATAAATCASTCTTAGGAATATAGATAACTGAGTAAAACCATATTTGCTTCTTAGTCTTTTAACACACAGATAACTTGAAAACAAAATAACCTTGCATCTAATATGCCATTTACAGTGACACATTCAAAAGTGAAGTTTGTAAGATGTCAGCAAGAATTTGAGATTATTGGGTTTTCTTCCCATGTTTCATGAACACATTCTCTCCAACACTTTCTGCACAGAGACAGACTTAACTTCTTGAACCGCTTCCAAATATTCTTCTTTCTGTCGTCTGCTCTTCAGCATCTATCAGATCATAGGCTCAAACTACTGCCATTCTTGGAAACATCTCTACCACATATTACATAAAGCTCTAGGACTTCTAAAGCATTCTTTTCGACAAGCAATGAGTAGGGGAAAAAAAAAAGAAAATCTATGTAACAATGTCTCCTACCGATTGATGCTTTTATCCATCTRACTTTCAGAGGCTGCTGAGCAGCAAGAGCTGATTTTGCAGTCTGTTTATTTGTATCAGTTTTTTTATATCTTTTTTTATCCTTCTCACCCATAGCATATTGCCTTAAAGGATCATTTCAGGTTATATTCAGAAGTTACACTTCGGAATTACAGGGACAATGCATATGGCTGTTCCTTTACATAAACTAAGTAATCTGCCATAAAAGAAGATAAATATCTTTTTTTTTTTTAATCTTAATTTGTGCAAAAACATGGTTTTTTCGTCAAGTACATTTTCTGTGTGGAAAAGGATGTTTTTTTCCTCTGTCCCTTACCTATATTGGATAGCTCATTAACATGCAAGGCACAGATTCTTGGAATAAAAGAATTTGTAACTGCTTACCATTTTGATACACCACATGAAAGAAAAATCAAATGTAATCCAAGGATCCACTATCACAGACTGAGCTGAAATGTGCCATGCCTCATTTAAACATTTTGATTTCTATGTTAAAAATTAAAAAGTCTCTTGTCTTTATTTTTAACAACAAGCCATGTTTTAGTAAAATATAACATTAGCTGTCAATATACCAGCAGAAATAAGGTGGAGTTTAACAATTCTTCTGTCAATTTAACCTATATTTTTCATTTAATATATAAGCATATAAACTGTTCTAATTTCTAAGTTGCAGGCACAATCAAAAATTAAGGGTATTCCTTCCTTTCCCTTCCCTTCCCTTCCCTTCCCTTCCCTTCCCTTCCCTTCCCTTCCCTTCCCTTCCCTTCCCTTCCCTTCCCTTCCCGCACCTTCCCGCACCTTCCCGCACCTTCCCGCACCTTCCCGCACCTTCCCGCACCTTCCCGCACCTTCCCTTCCCGCACCTTCCCGCACCTTCCCGCACCTTCCCGCACCTTCCCGCACCTTCCCGCACCTTCCCTTCCCGCACCTTCCCGCACCTTCCTCTCCTAAAATCCAAAGTTTTACCTTAAAAGTTTGCTTATTTCTGAAGCAAATAGCTTAAAAAGATATTCTTACACCACTGGGAGAAATTAAGTCTTCACATGAAATGAAGTAGGGAAAAACATTCTCAAGCCAGAAAGACTTGGAGAGAAAAGCCATGGCGTGTTGAAGAAATTAGCTGTAGAAGTGGTAAGAGGTGTCAAGACATAAGAGTGCTAATCACAGAATCATCGAAACCCTACAGTTGGAAAAGGCCAAAACAAACAATAGACTTACTTTGCTGATTGGTAGAGAAAGCATAGCTTGTCTCCATGCTTCACCGTGGTGTGATGGAGGAAACTACTGTTATTGGCAGAAACAACTTGGTATTGCTCCTCAACCATTTGCAGAGATACTTAAACTGAACAGTCACCAATTCAGTTTAAATGCCCTGAGGAAATGGTGATGGTTCAGGATGTGATTTGCCAGTTCAGATGTCTTTCCAGATGACTTTGTGGGCACCAGAAAAGGAATAACCCCTTGCCAGCCCATCCCAAAGCTGTCTCTGCTCRTCACTGTGAATCCTTAATTGTACTTTTTGTAAAACAAATATGACACTTAAAGAGATAGATAACATCAAGTTTGGATTGAGAAATCTTCTATGTTCAGCCTACCCACCAAGGAAGAGAAGAAGCCTATATTCAGCTACTCCACAGATTTAGACCTCACATCCCAGGCCTCCTAGTCCAGGCTCCTTAATAGAAACTGAACTGGCAGGCAGATAAGAGAGTCAGTGCTGCCTGTATGTCTGAAYGAAGTGAATTTGAGAAGGGCCCAGGCTGCACATCATTGTCTCTACCAGTAAATAAAAAAAGTCAGGGACTTTTGCTGTCATTAGGCCCATACAGGCGTGTTTGCTCTGCCTTGAAACAAGCTGCCCTTTCATATACTCAGAGATCAGCATATTACCTTCATTTTTACATTAAAATTATCAACGGTTAGACATATACTACCAACTAAGAGTATAAATATGTGCAGTTATTTTACCATAGTCTGCTGAACTGTGAAAATATGGTTTAGAGTAAATAYTTTCACTAAGAAAATTGCTGTGAAATTAGAGCTGAATTAAAAACTAAGTTAAATTTTCCTTTTCTTAGTCTGTAAACATTAAATCTAAAGCTGGATTGTTTCTCTTTTCACCTCCAGCTCTACTCTGTGTCCCATTATCTTGGAAGCAGTTGAGTATCTCCTTGCAAGCTTTGACCCTCCTACTAATATATTTTTGACCAAACCAAGAATTAGAATCAATAAAAGTGATAAAAGTGATGAAAGGTATATTTTTCCCAATAGATATCTCTGCATTAACTTTGCTACAACAAATTTCTAGTTTCCTGGTTGCTGACTGCCAGATGCTTATTTGAGATTCTTAAAGGTGAGAGCTGTCTTCTTAAAAAAAAGCAAAGTAATTGGTCTGGTTCATTAGAGAAAGCAGAGAATGGATAAATTTATGTAGGGCAGAGTAATTGTTTTCATGCAAATTTTAAAGAGGTGATTTATACCAGCCAAGTCTGTAATTCTTACTTGTATTTAGTAGACTATTTAATGTATATTTCACATATTACTCACAAGTTAAAGGTAATGCAAAAAATTAGCTGTATAGGCTGGTTTTTCAAAATCCTG
Organism: Parotia lawesii; assembly: GCA_003713295.1. Taxonomy (NCBI): domain Eukaryota; kingdom Metazoa; phylum Chordata; class Aves; order Passeriformes; family Paradisaeidae; genus Parotia; species Parotia lawesii. Next base: position 157,891 of record RAHM01000315.1, read on the forward strand.
TTAGGCACAGAGTAGTGTCTGTGRTGGTATTTGCATGCTTCAGGGAATCTTGGCATGAAGGAATTTTGGATACACAAGCAATTCTGAATTTATGGGCTAGTTATATCATTCACCTTGGGGAATTTTCTGAGAGAATTCAGTAGTGTTACAAAACCCAGATTAGGATTCTTTGTCTTCTGAGCTGTTGAAATATGTGCTAGAGGTGTAGTTTTTCCTGGTTTTTGTTTGGGGCTTTTTATTGTTTTATTATTTATTTTATTTTTTCTATGTGCTTATACTGTAAAGTATGCAATGGCAAAAATAACRTCTACAAGCATTCTAGACACAGAAAAGGAGAACCTATATGTATCCTCAGGCTTTTTGAGCTCTTCTCCTTATGAAAATAGGTACTGGAAATGCTACTGTAAGGTCTGGTTAGTTGGTGTGTGGGGTTATAAGAAGTTTAGCTATCTATTGAGTGAGGACCAGGGCTGAGGTGGGTCACAGCTAACACCCACCTAAATGTAGCATGTGGCACATAAACCAAAAGTCCTGAGACTCAGCCATGACATTCTGAATTCAGAAGGGAATATATTGTGATGCATGTAGTGATTAAATAATAATATATCTGTGAAATACATGGTGAAGGGTTAAAGTCACTTTTAGAGATTTTCCATAATCAACTGGAAACCAGAAATAAATGGCTTTATTTTTAAAGGCTGGTTATAGGAGACATGCATTTAGAAGTCAGAAGATCAGGCTGGATTTCACAACCTCATTCCTTCAATCTTTCTTTTTCTCACAATTAGTGCAGAATATGTGTTTTTCCTTCCTAAACTTTTTCTTTAGACCTTTCAGTTTCTTTGACAGCCTCTCTGTTGAGAATTTATCATTCATTAGCTTTTAGGTCTCCAGCCATCATATACTGTCCTAGTGCTTTGGGGCATGTTGATCTTTATTCCAGCACTGTCTAACTCACTTGAAGGCTTATCACCAACATTTCTTTGAAAGACTGTCTCTAGTTTAATATCTGAAGGTTAGACAACAAACAATAGACCCTTTAATCTCACCAGCAGAGTCCTAAACCAATATTAACACTGTTTTGCTCTTATGTTTTAGATTTTCATTAGCTTGGATGTGTAGGAGAAAAACTTTAAAACAGTCACTAAACGTGATTTGTTTACTGTTCTTCGAATTCTCATCTGTATTTTGATAAAATGCGTGAATATTGTAAAAATTAATAAGGTCAAAATGGAATCTTCATTTACATAACACTACCCATCTGATCTGACACACAGAGACCTTTTTCACTGGATATTTGAGTGGGTTTTTTTAAGTACCAAACACAAACCACCTCTTTCTCCATTAACCAGTCAGCAGGAATGGAACATGTGTTTTGTTTTTTAAGCGATTCTGCTATAAAAACAAAAGACCCGTGTGGGAAATCCTGATGGAGTCACCTTGCCTTAGATTGTATTATGCACTTAACTAACTTGGAATTAAAAATAAAAACAAGCGTGTGAGGCTTAGCCTTTAGTTGTTTGTTTAATTTGGAGGAAAGTACTGAATGGCTCAGGTACTATGTTGTTATTCTCAGGACACAATTTGCTCGATGAACTGATTAGCAAGAGAAAAGAGCAGAGGTGGAAAGTTGCAGAACACGGATGAGGGAGACTATTTTTGCAGCCTTGCTCTTATGCCAGGAAAATGTTTCAGTGTTTGTGCCAGTTTAGTTCTCATGGAACAGAGAACAGCATAAGTCCTACTTACTCGATAATATCTTCTGTGCTATTTGCCAAGTTTCCTTCTTAAAGCACCTCAAATAAAATATGACTACCCATTATTATTTTAGCAGAATGAATACACACTTCTGCTAACATTGTGCTTTGATTCATGGATTCCCATCTGATGGATGAGATGCCTCTCCATCTTTCTCCTAACTGCATGTCTCCTAGATGGTCAGAGCATGTGWAGGAATCCACATATAAGGATTTAACAAAACAATAATTTTAGGTTCTTTGCCTGATACATACATAGGTTGGTCTGCTTCTTAATGTGAACTGCTCTTACTCTTTGAATGCATATTTATTAAGGCCAGAGGTTAACATAAACTTACTTAGTTCTTTTAAAGTCACCAACCAATCATTTATTCGTTGATTCAATGTCATGTACACTCTGTCTCTCGATCTGTTTGGTTTTTTTCAGGTCAAAGATATTTCAAAATTGACCTGAAGTGTTGAGGCAAAAATTGTTTGCCTTGTCTCAATCCATTTCCTCCTTTGCAGCTTCCTCATTCACTTCCCCTCCTCTTTTCTAAGTCTATTTCTAACTGGAGAGTGCTTTTCTAATTTCCAGTTCACACAAATTTGGCATCAGTTTATTACCTTTTGTTTACATATTACTATGAGAACTTAAATAATTCTTCTCCCTCCCTAGTGTTTCTACCTAAACATATGCATTTCATGTCTGTTTCCACACTCAGTTTTCCTTTTGCTAGGCTGAATAAGCCAACGCCTCCCACTGTCCTTGGGAAAGATAATCTCTGTTCTCTTGCTTTCCGAATCTCTTCAGACTTGACTTCAATTTTCTTGAGCATGAGTGACCAGAAAATGTCTCAGCAATAATTTAAAATACTTTTCCTAGCTGTGCAAGTCTGTGACGAGTCAGGACTAAAGTCATGTTTACTCATTGTTATATATGCATAAGAATACATATCATCAAAACCTAAACATGGGCTATATGTTTTATACTTCAAAACTAGCACTTTGCATATACATAGGAAAAGAGGTGGGAAGCAGTGACTATCATGAGGAAGCAGTACTATCTAATTTTAGTAGTACCTRTCTGAAATAGTAAAGGTGCTGATCTTTTCCTACTGAGAGCAGCACTGTATGAGCTAATGAGCAATAGAAATAAGGAAAATTCTGATGCAGGCTCATCACTACGTGATGCAAAAAATCTGCTTTTATCCCCAAAAGACAGGCTTTGTAAAGTCAGTAGTTACTCTTGCACTGTAATCCCAAAAAGGGAGCCCATAAGAGACGACTTTGAAATGAGACTCTTTGCTCCATTGTGTGAGCTACTGTGATACGTGCCCTGACTATAAAACATTTTGCAAAGCCTTAGAACTTTAAAAACTTACCTTCTTAATGTTGATAGAAACTGTTTTGGCACAATGAAGAAACTCTCCCACTAAGCATATTTGGAAATTGAAAATATGAGAAATATTTCCATATGGGAAAGCTTTCATGCTGGGAAAGTCCAGGCTCTGAAATTGCTTTGATGCATGTGACTGTCACACAGATGAGCTTCCTGGGGCAGGGAGAGAGGGGAAGAAAGTGTTAATCCAGCATGCTCTCCATTTTTCCAGTAATCATTCGTTGCTGAGTTTGTCACAATCCTCTATTTCTAGTAATGATGCCTTTCTATGCCTAAGGTTGGTGTGTGCATAATGTCTCACAGGTTGCTAAGAAATATCATAATATGTGAGAGTGATATTTTGTGGAAAAGAACCAACTAACCAATAAAATCCTCTCACCTGATTTATTAGATTGAGTTGTAAATGTTTTAGTTATACCCACCCCCAGAAAGAACGTGCCAACAGCTAGCATTTTCTCACTAAGGTGTGGGATAAACATTAAGTAGGAGTTTGATCTTGCTTGTTCACCATCTTCCCCCTATACCTGAAGGTAACAAAAAGACTCTCCAGAATCTTGATTCGGTCAGCCTTGAAATGGTCATAGTGGGACGAGACAATCGTGTAGGTCCTTTCCAAATGAACTATTCTATTCTATTCTGCCTTGTTCTTCCTTCTATTGTATTCTATTTTAACTCATAAACCTAAGGCACTTACCTTAGGAAGTATAGGCTGCCCTCCACAAGTGCTAGTATCTCATAATCCCAAGATTACAAAAGGGCAGGGAGACAACTATAGTAAACTGGATGTTTCAGCTTTACACACCTCACACAATGATAAATAAATTCTGTGCTATAGAGGCTGAGGAATGTATACTTTTACTTCTTATTTTCACCTACTTCTTTTTTTTCTCTTTTTATTTTTGCAAGAGCAAGAACAGGAAATGTAAAAATGAAGGAAGTTGAAAATTGGTTTGTAGGAATTCTGTATTAGATCCTTTGTGTGGAATTTTAAACAAAAAAAGCTAGGAACTTCGTGCTTTTGTTATAGTAAGTTTAACCCTTTGTTCAGACTTTGGGGACTTAGGGAAAAATGTTTTAAAATTTTTTGCCCACAACAAAAGCAAACCAATTGTGAATAATTACTTACTRCATAATTACTTACTATAACATGTCTGAGACAAAACAACAACCAAAGAACATCATCATCAGTTGCCTTCTGAGCTCTCATTACACTACATAAAGCATTCTTAATTATGCAAAATCTGTACTAAGAATCCCTCAAGAAAAAATTGCTGGCAGAAACAAGTTGTTTATGCTTTATGCCCCCCTTTCTTAGGTAAAACAGTTATTTATTTTAATTTAGAATTAATTACTTTGCTTATGTTCTGAGTCCAATTTCTCATTAGAGAAATGCGCTTAGAAACAAAAGCCATCTTTCTGATTCTACCTCTGTCACTGATTATTAGGTCTGCTTTGCCCAAAATAATAAAGGGTAGAAATAACATTTCAGTATATTTTATTTTATAATATATTTTAAACTAAGGAAATTTGAAAATTAGGCCTCAGGTGGTGGGAAAATCATGGCTCCCTAAATAAGTAACTGTGTCAGAAACATGACCTCCTGAGTTCTAACCTACCCAGTCATTGGTTAAATACCCCCAGGGTGTCCCAGGCATGGAGATTGTCTTAGTTTAAGACCATTTAAGAGGTGGACACTCTAAAATGAGTTACCTCCCCTTAGTTTCAAGCAATCCCTTTCCACCTATAAGGAACGAATACAAGTAGACGTAAGTGAAAACATAAGAGTTCACTGACAAGCAAAACAGCAATGGGCAAAAAACCCAGTAAATAATCACTAGATACAAAATTGCTAAATCTCACAAACCCCAGGGGAAAGAAGAGAGACCCAAAATGGCTTGGCAACCTCTTCCACACAAAAGATGGTGCTTCACAGCTGAGCATGTGGCTTGAAAGACAAAGCAAAAATGGTGTCAACCTTCCCTCCCCACCACTTCCTTATCTCTCTGGCAGCTGGATCTCCATTGAGAAAAGCAACTGATATTCTCTGGATCAAGAGCTAGAACTCAAGGAGGTCCTCGAAGCGGAAGACAGCAGCAGGAGCAGTCAGCTGGAGCGTCTCAGACTTTGTCTTTTTCATGCTTTGTCCAGGGGCTGTTGGCAGGTTCTGTTCCTCAGGAGTCAGGGYTGGGACCAGTGCTGTTTACCATCTTTGTTGGTTACATGGACAGTGAGATTTCTTGCACCCTCAGCAAGTTCACTGATGATACCATGCTGGAGGGAAGGGATGTCATCCAGAGGGACCTTGGCAGGTTTGAGAGGCGAGACTGTGCGAACCTCATGAAGTCTGACAGGGCCAAGGGCAAGGCCCTGCACTTTGTTCAGGGCAATCCCAAGCCCAAATACAGGCTGAGCATAGAGTGGATTGAGAGCAGCTTTCAGGAGAAAGTCTTATGAGTATTGGTTGAGAATAAGCTCAACATGACCTGTCAGTGTGCACTTGCAGACCAGAATGACAGCTGTAGCCTGGGCTGCAYCAAAAACCGCATGGCCAGCAGGGCAAGGGAGGGSATTCTCTTCCTGTACTCCACTCCCATGAGACCCCACCTGGCGTGCTGCATCTAGCTCTGAGGCCCCCAACGTAGGTGGGATGTGAACCTGGTGGAACAAGTCCAGAGGAGGGACATGATGTTCAGAGGGTTGGAGCACTTCTCCTATGAAGACAGGCTGAGAGAATTTGAGTTTTTCAGCCTGGAGAAGAGAAGGCTCTGAGACACCCTGTAGCAGCCTTCCCATACCTAAAAGGRGCCTACAAAGAGCTGGAGAGGGACTTTTAGAAGGGCAGGGAGAAACAGGTATAAGGGGAATATCTTCAAACTTACACAGGGGAGCTTTGGATTAGATATTAGGAAGAAATTTTTTTATGTGAGGATGGAGAGATACTGGAAAAGGTTGCCCAGAGAAGCTGTGGATACCCCATCCCTGGAAGTGTTCAAGGGGAGGTTGTATGGGATCCTAGTGTAGTGGAAGGTGTCCCTGCACATGGAAGGGAGGTTGGAACTAGGTGATCTTTAAGATACCTTCCAACTCAAACCATTCTATGCTTCTAAGATTCTATGGCAGATCACCAAGTCCAGTCCCCTGTTAACACAGAAAAAACCAAAAAGCCACTTCTCCTGTCTTTTATGGTTTTGCTAGTTGTATTCTCTTATCTTCTGGCACCTGCCTTCCACAAATGCATTATATAGCTAATAAAAATTTCTGTTTAATTTTCTCACCTTCATTACACGTTACCATCTCCCTAACTTTTCCTTTATGTGCAGCTCTTCTTAATTCTCCTCTCTCYGAGCTTTCCTACCCTCTTCCCCTGCTATTTCCTATTTAACACTTCATAATCTTTGCTCATTTGAGCCCCCCTCTTCCATTCATTCTAACTCCATTAATTTTGCATGCATGGTTTTTTACCTCTCAAGACTCATATCCTGTTTATTTGGACTTTTAAATCACCTGCACCTTACAACAATGGGGACACCATCTTCACTTTCTTATTCTTTGAAATTAAAATGTCTAGAAATTCTGTGGCAAGCTGACTTAGAACATATTAAAATCAAATTTGTTAAATGGTGGAGTGTTCTTAACTTAGATTATCTAGTTATCACTTTGGGATGTCATCTGCTCTTCTAGAATATTGTTCATGAAGCTGATCTTAGGAAACTACCTGCTACAAAATTCAACCTACATACATCAAGTCTGACAAAAAAATAACCCTGTATTCTGTTTAGAATTGCTTCAGGAAACTGATCCTTGGAGAAAATATGGGAAATTTTCAAAGTGTTGCAAATTGGATTTCCAAAAGCAAGATAAATGAAGTGGTAAAAAACCAAGAACATAAAGACGAATATCCTTTTTCTTCCTTACAATATTTCTATACATTCAGAGGCTTCACTGCAAATAAAGTATTTGGTGTATGCTCCTCTTTCATATAAAGTTTGATATTGTTGTATAAGTAGTTTTATGTCTCTACTTTGTCTCCAGAACTRAGTGATTTTTTTGGACTCTATTCAAGTAGCTGTCCTAAGAAGATACTATAGTAAATTTACATCTGATTTTCCCCAGCACTCAGGAAATATAAGATTCCCAGGACGATATCTTTAAAAAATCCCCCAGCTGATTTTTAAGGATATTACTTCATTTAGCTTTCAGTTTGCTGATTTAGCAAGTGTTTATTTCTTGAAAACACATTAAAAAAATAAAAAACATCTCATCATTCCCTAAACATCTAAGATAATATTTAAGTAGATAATTTCTCTTTAGTAAATTTTTTTCTTCCATCACTATTCTTTCAACACTTTGCTGTAATTTATGCCTGAAAGACAAAAGCACATCAGCTTGGCATTTCTTCACTGCAAACACAGTTTTCCAAAAGCGGTAGTGAAAAATGTATGGAACTTATGAAAATCCTATTTACCCTCTTTCTCTTTGGCTATTTTAATATCTGATTCAGTGTGAATAAAACTTGACTTTCATTCTTGCATTGTAAGATTTTTTTTTCTTTTTTGACAAGAGGTCTTCTAACTGACTTCCTGTCCTGTGTCCTCACACTGAGTAGAAATTACTATAATTAAGCTATCTGTGGCAGGTGTTAGCTAGCCTGCTTTGGAGATACAACACACAGGAGATSCATTAGTCTATCCAGAAGACCTTTGCAACCTCTCAAGAAGTTTAGAAATCCAAGCCTTTTCCTAATACCTAATCTCCTTGTTTTCATGTAAAATTGAGTTATTTTTTTCCCTTCCATTTCCATRCAGCAAGTCATAACTGCTCTCTCCAGGACTTTTTTTTCCATACAGAAAGAGCACTGTCAGTTTTCATATRAATAAGGCAGTAAAGGTGTGGAATCATCTCATGATAAAATGAAAGGCAAGGCTTTATTCTGGAAGGATTACAGCTAATAAAACCAAACAAATAATTCAGTTCATGGAAACTGTTTTAAAAAGCCTGTGGAAAAGGACGTATCACCTAGACATTTATATATTATATACTATTAGTTATATATTTTATATTGTATATTTTATATATTTCTGCATCTGGGATGGGACAACCTGCACATACATACAGACTGGGGAATGAGAGTCTGGAAAGCAGTGCCACAGAAAGGGACCTGGGGGTCCTGGTTGATGGCGAGTTGAACATGAGTCAGCAGTGCCCTGGCAGCCAGGAGGGCCACCTGTGTCCTGGGGTGCATCAGGCACAGCATCGGCAGCCAGGCAAGGGAGGGGATTGTCCTGCTCTGCTCTGCACTGGGGCGGCTTCACCTCAAGTGCTGGGGGCAGTTTYGGGTGCCACAATTTAAAAAAAGACATTGAGCTATTAAAGAGCATCCAAAGGAGGGCAACAATGATAGTCAAGGGTCAGGAGGTCCTCTGGTATAAGAAGCAACTGAAGTCATTTGGCCTGTTCAGGCTGGAGAAGAGGAGAAGGGAGATTTCACTGCAGTCTACAACTTGCTTGTGAGGGAAAGAGGAGGGGCAGGCACTGATCCCTCCTCTGTGGTGACCGGTGACAGGACCTAAGGGAATGGCCTGGAGCTGTGTCAGGGAAGATTTAAGTTGGATATTGGAAAAAGGTTCTTCACCCAGAGGGTGGTTGGGCACTGGGACAGGCTCCCCAGGGAAGTGGTCACAGCACCAGGCTGACAGAGTTCAAGCAAGTATTTGGACAATACTCTCAGGGACTTGGTKTGACTCTTGGGGATGGTGCTGTGCAGGGTTGGGAGCTGGAGTCAATGGTCCTTGTGGGTCCCTTCCAGCTCAGCTTATTCTGTGATTCTGTGAACATTAGATATTCTCTGAGCACCCAGCAYGATAGCCAGAGTAGGTCATCTACCTGCTGCTGTAGTATTCAATAAAGGTAATTATTTGTACATTTTTTTAGCACAAATGCACTGCTTTTCATCTTTAAATGTTCTAAAGTAGAGGACTACTTACCTGCTGCCTCTGCTAACACTTACATGGCTGTGTTTCCAATATGTTATAGGTTAGACCAGGCTGCCAGCCATCTGCATAAATGGAATTCCCAGTAAACAAGTCACCTGAAAACAACATGTCAGTGTCAGCCCCTGAGCTGTAGACTGTTTTGTGAGAATGGAGTCCATTCCTGTAATTCTATGATGTGAGAGAGCAGACACCAAGGTTTCCCAATCTRCTCCTTGCTGTCTGAGCACAAAAGTGTGGCATTCTGTGAGCCATTGCTCTGCCCTAAGTCACGCCCACTAGGAAGAAGTTAATGGACACAAAAACACTTCAGCCTCAGAGTGCTTGTGTGCTGCCATTCTATATGTCCATTTGCTTTTCAGGATCAGAAAAGCTGTCCTATCCACCAGACTCCAGTGAGACACCAAAATCCACACCTAAACTGGATATTATGGAATTTTGCATTCAAGCCTTGAACTTCAATATATTCTAAGAAATCAATTTTGAACATCATCACTCCTTGTCCCCAGAACTAGGTCATAAATTGTATTAAAATCTTGCATTGTTGCTCCTCATGGAGCTTTCTCTTAATTACATATGACAGTCCATTCCAAGACAGATGTACAAAATCTAGCTTGCACAAAATTGTAACTTTATGTTTTGTCCACAAAAAAAAAAAAWATATATTTTTGCCTCTATTTTTTTACCTACAAGATCTGAAGCTGCTAACGTTATTCTACAAATTAAAATATCTTGGACCAGGAATGACTTGAATTTTATTCACATTTCCTACTTTCCTTTCATTTCAATATATCATAATCATATTATGAATCACAAAGATTGAGCTACTCCATTCTGTAGATATCTGTGTTTTTAAAAAATATTTTCTCCTTGGATTGTTAAAAATCCACTTGAAATTCAGGAAACAGATAGAAATATTTTAGGAAGGCAGGGTTATTCTGAGGAAGAAATGAATATTACATTTAGATGACGGTGCTCATATGTTTCAGGTATCAAAAATAATCCATTTGTGGTTTCCCATTTCCCATATGTGTCTTTTGTGTCAGGATTCTTTTTTCACTGTTTTAATTGTAACCTATTGTTCAGCACTGTGAATTTCTGGAGATATCCAAATAATGTGATTCCTAATGCAAAAGAGAATGTGATGGAATTGCCCATGCCCATAGTGGTGCTGCCTTAATGCTGTACCATTTCTTGGGCTTCGTATACCATTAATTTCAACTTACTTTCTTCATCAAAATTCTAAGAGGCAGAAGGCCTTAAAGAGAAAAGGAACCTGGCAAAGCAGACGAAATGTTACTGCACCTTCCCTTACCCTCAGGCATGTAGGGATTAAAGCTTTTTTTTATCTCTTGAAAAATTTATCTAATGAAAAAATGTGAGTTCTTATTTTTGCCCCCCAAATACACTTTAGAAGAGAGCAATGAATGAAYAGGTTTTAGGAGGTTTGCTTTAATAAATGTAATGGTGATGAGCTGCTGTCCTCAGATATCGCCTCCAATCAAGCCCTGTATACTATACATAGGAAGGTGAATTGACATAATTCTTAGAACAGCATTTTTCAGCAAATGGCCCTGTCAAATAGGGAAATTTTATTCRAGCCTGCAGACGCGATAAGCCTGACCCTCCAGCTCTGCTTTGAAAGGTCATTTTTATTAGTATGGGCAAAATTGGAAAGTGCCTGGAGTCTTTTGGCTTTTAATAGCCAAATGGCCTGAATTTTCAGAAGTGTAAAGTATGTACAGACTCTGCTGAGCTCAATGAGAGCAGCAGGCATCACAGGTTCCTGACAATCAGACCAGACATTTCCTCACTTCATTCTCTCTTCTCCTTTACCTCCCAGCTCTTTTCTTGTTATGAAAATGTAATGGCCTTTTGGATAAAGAACCTTCATACATGATCCAGTAAATATAATGATTTTCATTTCAAGGCTGTATACTGAAAAGAGCTGTAAAAGTTTCCTTTCAATTAATCAGAACTGAATAATGTTACAGACAACATACCAAGTGCATCAGAGGCCCCTTACAGCATCAACCACAGCCAACTGGCAACACGGCCGAAACTATTTGACAGCACAGAGTTCTGTGTGGTTAAATTCATTATGAATTATCCATAAAATATCCACACTCAGATTTAGGCTATGAAACTAAGGTTCCAGGCTCTGTTCTAAATTTATGCAGGATAGTCATCAAATTACCTTTCTCAGGAAATGAAAATTTCAGTATTCTAATATTCAGCCAAGTTTTTGCTCAAGAAAGATGAGAGGATGGAAACAAGGGCTTAAAAGAAGAAAAAATTGCAGCTGTCTTAAATGCAAACATTTTTTAAACAAAGTAAGTTTAAAATTAATTGTTATTATTTTAGATACTAATGAACATCACGGGCTTGGAACAAATTATACTCAATCAGAACTTTTTTAGTCACAGAAAAATAGTGGTTTAATTAGTCTGGAACAGTTAAAGCATTGTATGCCATTACTATACAAATACTTGTATATTCATACCTGAGGGTAGAAAATCTACCCATGTAAATTGTACATATATTTTTATACTCTACACATACAAACATTTCTATCTAAAGATGACCAGGTCTACACTAAGGTTCGTATTTTTCTAACATCATATATTGAAATAACTTTACCAAAATAAAACAACACGTAGTCATAGCAGAGACTTTAAAGTATGAGCTCAAACACATTTCTTGCTGTTTTAAAAAGACATTCAGTTTCTCTGTGCAATGGACTTGTGATTTGTATTTATTAGTTTGATTCTTTCATCCACCTCACTTTTCCCTTTATATTAATTTCATATTTCAGATGCACTCTGTCAGAATGTATAAATTCTTTTAAAAATTGTTTAGAAACAAATGGCTGAATAGGAAGCCAATGTGACAGAAAAAAAATGGACATATATGGATATTTTAGGCATGTGACTAGCCCAGAGCAAAAAGAGATCAGTCTTRTTTACATTTCTTCCAAAGAAGAACAGGAATGAAGGACAGCACTGGCAGAGGAGGACAGCCAAGAAAAAYACACTGCACTGGGAGCTGTGATTATACATTTTACTCAGATTCACTGATGATGCTTTTAGGAATACTTATATTTTATCAAGACTTTTAAATCACCCACAGAATGGAATATGCACAAACTGCATCAAAGCTTTGGCTTGAGGTGGCCTACAAGGGAATTGCTCAGAGAAAGGCTACCACCAGATTTTTTCTGAAGTTTTAACTTCAGTGGGAAGAGGGGGGGTTTAGCATGTCTTGATAGGAAGGCATTTCAGTGCTGACAAGCATCAGTGTAAGAAGAGTAGTTCGGAAATTGGATGAGATGGTACATAATTTAAGACAATATACTATTATGTACTACAACAACTCTAAAAAACCTTGATAAACTAGGCCTTTACTTAAAATGGCAGAGTAATCTAAAAAATCTATAATCTGTCAAAGATATACAGTGTGACTATGATTTTTTATTAAAAAACCCACTTTCAGGTCAGRCTTGAGAGCAGATAAAAGTGAACAGATGAGAAAGTGAGACACATGAGAACCAATAAAAAGCTATTCAGTTGAGTAGGAATGGAAACATTCAATGTAGTATTGAATATGCATTGTTGCAAAAAATTAAAGATAATATTTTATGGATTTAAAGATGACAAGATATAATTTAATGTATGAAGGAAAACGAAAAAGAAAAAGCCAATCCAGCGAATATTTTCCATCCATTACAAGGTAATCAACCAAGAAGTTGTAGAAGAATGACATATATTCAATTGGAGATGATGAAGGTATCTTCTCACAGTTTCCTTGAGTACCACAAGGACAGGGGATGATGGAGAAGATGAAGAAGAAAACAAGAGCTTTCTAGAGTGGGATAGAAAATTGTTGACGTCTTGAGAACAACTGTTCCAATGTCTGCTTAAGCAGGGTCAGCTGCAGCACGTTGCCTGGGACAGTGTACAGCTTTTGAATATGTTCACAGATGGAGATTCTGTGAYTTCTCTGGCCAATCTGTTCTAGTGTTTGACCACCCTCACAGTACAAGAGGGTTTTTTGTGTTTAGATGGAATTAACTATGCTGATAATCAAGAATCTGAACTAGGACAAGTTCTTCTCGTGGGATCAGGCTTCATGTCCAAAGGGAAAAGGACTAACTGAGAGCACCCATGGTATTCTATCCACAGAGATCCAGGTTTATAGATTCAGCTTTTTTGTAATAAGAACACAACAGCAACACAGTTTTGTAGGATGAAGGAAAAGAGAACAAACTCATATTTGAGTACCGTTGTGTTCTGAGAAGGCTGTTTAGTCATCTACAACTGGTTGAATTCCTTTATCATTTTTGTGCCCCTGTGAAGAATGTGCCATTTTCCTGTGTGTTAAGGGAATTCTGTCTCCAGTTCCTTTGAGATGCATGATATAGAGAACATGCTACTTGTATTTTAAAGGGTTCATACAGTTTTGGAAGTAAGGCCGAAAGGGCCTGCGTACGTTAGGTCAGAACAAGTCCATCCTATAAGATAAGGAACAGGAAAGACCAGACAGACCAGAGTTTGCGGCATCAGACTACCTTGCAGTATTTTGCAGAGAATTAATTAGGGAAGTTTTGCTGTATGAGGCAGAGGAAATCAGAGATAATACCAGTCTATTTGGGAGCCTTGTCAATCTCCTCAGAGAGAAAATTTCTCCCTACATCAAACCCAGCAATCAGCATAGCTTTGTGAGAAAGGCATATCAGCCAGCCTGAAAGTTTTTTCTATACTATGTAATATCACATTTTTGATAGTCATGAGGAATATGACAAATCATTCAGGAAAAGATATTAAATATATTAAACATACGACAAGAAAAATCCTTCCCCAAGCCCCCTGATGGACTGAGAAGGAGATCTTGCTGGAAGGAAATTTGACATGTTGACAACTCAGTGACATAAGACTATCTCATATCTTTGTAATTGTGTCCAAGGAAGGCTGGGCTGATAATACTGTGTGACTTTGAAACCGTGGGAGCCCAGATTGTTTCATGCATTATTCTCCCTCCTATTTTAGCTTCAGAGGTTGAAGATGTATCTGGCTGGCTCTAATGTTTACACAGTGTATGCATTGGGCCTTGTCTGAGCTGTCATGGGAGTCTAGCTAAGCCAGCTTGGCTACATAAGTGCACATATGCACTAGAGCTGTACAGAGGTACGAGCAGGAAAAGGTGGAGCAATGCATACAGATTATCCATTGCTCCACAAAGGACGTAACAAGATAAGTCTATGCTATTTCTAAAGTAGCCTTCACATAATTAGGTAGTATATATAATGTAATTTTTTTTTTACCTATAGGCACTTCTCAGTATAAAGTAGATGCATATATCAGCCTCCATCCTCTCTACTCCCCTAAATATCTGGTTTGGTTTTCCACTTACTTTTTCAGCTTGATAACATGCCAAGCTTAGCATATCAAAAGCATGAGTTCTAAAGAAATGCATAGGGCATGTATTTCAATGCAATTAAGTACAGACAAAGAAGCAACCAAGTCCTAGGTAGGACTCTCCAAGGTTCCTAGCTACTGAACTCCCCTCATGAGTTCTAAATGAAAGCCTCTCTTAAGTGGTATTTCTGCTTTCAGGTATCCAAATATGGTCTCTAGCTTTAAGCAAGGTTGCAGTATAAAAAATGTCTGATTTATAAGTGATTTTAATAGAATCTTGTGTGTATTTGACAGGAAGGTTTCAGAAAATAATTGCTTAGTTTTAGAAGAGATCCTACTGGGGTYGCTTAGCTTAATGTATTCCTAAAAAAATATTTATGACAATGGGAAAAGTTCAAATGCAGAGTTGTTCAGGCTATTACGTTACTGCCAAGAACTGTTTTTTTCTGTCTCCAAAGATAGCAGAATTAGACTCAACCAATATATATTAATTTAAAACCCGGATTTATCATGAGCATTAGGTAATTTCTCATGAAAATGAAGGATGAGCATCAGAAGTGTAATCTGAGAGCTGCTGATAGATTTGTGTTTTACTGAATTACAGAATTAATATCTTTGATCTGAGTGTTTTGTAAGCAAGTTCTCCATTTTTCAACCGAACCATTTAAAAAAAAAGTCAAGTCCTTCTTAAAAAATGAAAGTAGAGAAACCAGAAATTTATTGAAGATACATATGTTTTCCTCAAAAAAGCCTGAGAGGAAATTTGGGCTTTCTTGGCCTAGAATATAACTGGGCTGCAGAGCAAAATGAAGAAAAGCAAAATGAAGGCACAACTTCCCCCCCTCCCCACCTCCCCAAACAATCAAACTGCAATTTAAGCACAGCTCCTGATGAAACATTACTATGTGTTTGAAATAACATCTTGCATAGTCCAAAGCATGCCTTCTGTTCATACTCTGAAGCTCTGAGGTACACACAGTATTTCGCAAACAAATTTTTTATGTCCCGGTGGCCATCCACCTCTGCACCACAAGACACTGAAGAAACCATGTAATCTGTATAACATGAAAACCTGCTCAGAAGCACCAGAAAAGTAGCCATTTGGACTCAAGGACGGGTATTCAGAGATCCTGATTATGGCACCACTGTAGTTTGCTATGCGCTAGCAATGCAGCTACTCTGTGTTTCTCTCCCAGCTGGGGCAAAACACTCTCCCTGCTAAGACAAATTAGGAGGCTTGCTGAGTTACTGTTGGCAAGGCACTTTTCAGACCCTCTGGTAGAAAGCCTGTTCTGAGTGCTGTGTTCCATCGACACACACATTATAAAGCATATTTGTCAGATGGTGGCAGGTTTTGATCTATGGCCTAAAAGTAATCAGTTTGCAGAACATTTTGCAGGGGCAAGACTTCAAGAGAAATTACTCTTGATGGAGCACCTTAGACAAGCAACCCATTTTTACATGTTAATTTACATGCTGAAGCATAATATAAATGTTAAAACCCTAGATGACTTTGGAGCAGAACAAAAATGTTCCCTTGTACTCCCTTCTGATCCAAACTTATGTACGGCCTCAGTACTTACTCTTTTTTCAGAGCTCTGGCATTTCTTGGGCTTCCATCATTGTCTCTAAATAAAAAATCTGGGGCACAGAGAGGAGAGTAATTCAGGTGATGGCTTAAGGCACTTTGCATCTCAGCTAAAAACTGCCAAAATCAGCCAATTACAAATTAATTGAAGCAACAATAGATGTTACACCTTCAATTTTATGAATGTTCTTTCAAAAATAGCCTATTTTTAAAAGGCAAAAACTCCACCCCATACCTGTGTAAGTCCCCGAAAACAATTAACTGGACTGCAGAGTGAATGGCTGATTCTGCAGTTTGGTTGAAGCAACACCCTAATTGCCTGTAGATCGGAAGGCTAAAGGTCTGTGGTAACACATCTGCTGGAGATAAACCATCCTTAAAGAACTGTGCTTTAAATATCGGAGAGTATTTTGAATGAAAGATTTAATGGGCATTTTCACACTAATACAATCACATCAGAAGGGGAAAACAGACAGAATTTCCCTAATTATATCTGTCAAAAAAGCTGAAGAAATTCTATTTGCATTACTGAAGTAAGAGTATATAAGCGTATCTATGAGCAGCTGGTTAAAACTTTCAGATGGCAAATTATGCATAGATACTTAAATGAGCTTTTATATGTCATGCTGTGATCAAGGGAATGTCTTCCAGCTGGGATGTAGTCAGAATTGCTGGTAAACTTTATCACTGTATTATGATGTAAAATTTATCATTGTATCACTGCATCAATAATTTGAAAATATTAATATTTCCTTTTTAATACCCAGCTTCCTCAGCTGGACTCTGTGGGCTAAAAGCTTAATTGCTGGATATTATAGAGATTCCCTGATTCCAACCTTTTATTTCTCTATTATGCTACTTCATTACCTTACTTTACTCCTAAAAATATTGCTTTAAAAATTAGGTGTAGGGAGTTCAAGCTCATTGACATTAAAGAGGTTATTATTTATTCTTAACTTAGATTCTATGTTTTAAATGTTTCAGGTTTATGAAAGAAAAAATTAATTCGGGGCAAATGTAAATATTAATCAAATGTGAATTTGAAGTTTACTGAAGAACTGCTACATTCTACCCTATCGCTCCTCTTCATTCCTCTTAGCTTTCATTTTTATGACTTACATAATTTTCTTCATTTTCTGACCACCTGCTGACTCAGCTACTGAAGAAATACTTTTAATACATGGACATACATTTTAAGACATACTTTTAATTTAAATGAGATCTTTCACTGACATTAGTGGGAGGTAGAGGTGCAAAGAGACTTCCTTGAACCAGGAAGAATACAGAACAAGACAGAGACAGGATGAGCAATTATGAGAGTACCTGATTAAGTAGGTTAGATAAGTGCTTAGCTCATTCAGATTCAGTAATTCTTTCTTTAACTGCTTTAACCTGTATGTCTATTGTAATTGCCTGGTGATTTCCACAATGAATGAGTAAGCTTGTCCAATAACCTGAAAAAAATCAGATGCTTGGAGGACACAGAGACTAAAGTACATATAGAAATACATATAACACACACATATATATGTGTGTGTGTATATATGTACATATATATAACCTTTTTTTGACATATATGTATGGTATATATATGTTTATATATAAACTGTGTAGTTTTTCTAGTCTTACTTCTACTTAGACTTCTGCTTGTAATCAGGGTAAGAAACAGGATTTTGGCATCACTGAACCCCTGGTCTGCAACCGTGGGGCTATGCTTTGGCTCACAAATTTTCTTTAAAACTCTGGCACAAGTTATTCTATTTTATGGCAGTGGTTCCCAGATTATGGTCCATTCTATGTGCCCACAGAAATTATTTTCATCTACTTACCAGGCTGATAATAATGGCATATGTGATTCTCTGACTCTATTTTTTAAAAAACTTTTCCAAATTCTACATCTGTTACTTGGTTTTGGGACTCAATTACTCACAGTTTCCATTATTTTGAGTCATGCTTTCCTTGTGTTTTTCCTCATTCCTATCTTTAATTATTAATTCTTTATTATTTGTTTTCTCCAAGTTCATTTATCAAGGCCTTATGAGCTTTTAAATTTGAAAATATTTTTCTATCAAATCCTTCGTCAGAACTAGCCACTATCAACATCTTTAAAATATATTACCAGAAAACATCCTTTAAAAAAAAAATCTGTTAAATTCTGTGGCTGGTTTACTGTCAGCCATGTTATGATTACTTTAAAAATAACTGCTTTATTACAATAGAATATCACAAGGAAGATTCAATACATATAATTTCAGATCTTAGATTTTTAYGGGCTTGGTTTTGAAAAGTTGCCATAAATGAGCACCATACCAAGAGATGAAGCCTTTGAGATCAGTTAGTACCCGTATTAAAGAGTTTAATTGTCAAGCTGACATCATGCCAGCCACAGAGGATGATATTGTATGAATTAATAAGCAAAAAGTTCCTTCTGGTTACACAGACAGCTGTCTCAATTTTGGGTTTGATCTGTCATTGCACGTCAGCATTTAAAAACAGTCAAATAGCAAATAGTAAAAATGAAAGAAAAATCATCATTTTTCTTGCACACTGGGATATATACACACTTCAATAACTACCTAGAAAATAAATTGTAAGTAACAAAACCTGCCGCGAACCTCGGCAGATGAAACTTGGTGCCTTTATTCATGAATCTATCAACTTCCTACTGAGTCAGCATTGTGCTGGTATGCAAGTCATTCTCATCTTTCTAAAATTAATTCTCTCGTGAAGAAAACATGAGTTTGGGAGATGTACCTGATTAAATATGGTTGCATTTTCACATCTGCCCTGGATGTTGGAGGGGCTTTTTCTGTTGTCAGTAAATAGGCAAACCATTTTTTTCTTACTAATAAAAAAATGTGCAATCCATGGAGCTTATTAGGTTATGTCCCAGGACACAAAGGAGTGCCATGGTGAATATGAAGACACTTGAAAACCACCTTAGCTGACTGAATAAATCAGGTGAGTTTTAACATACYGTATTTTGTGTACTTGTTTGATTGCATATTTTAATAGGACCTCACTGCTGCAATAATAAAATGTTCCCACTGAAAATGCAGTTGTTTTTCCAAAGCTGTTAGAAAACTGCATTGAGGCATGATATTCTTAGTCAATGGCAGTTGATTGATTCAGCTGTCTTTATGAGAAGCTTTCATTTATAAGTAAACAGCTGGACTCTCCAGAAGATGCTCTGCACCTGTACTGCCTTCAACATGCCCTGTTGGTAAATTCATTTCATTGGTTTTGTAACCTACAGGAAAATTAAGCCTGAAACCAAAATGGAATATAGGTACTTGGTCTTGTAAGGACTTCCCAGAAAGGATTCGGGTCCTTTCTACCACCATCACCTTGGCATGATTTCATTACAAATCAGATAAAAATGAATCATATAAAATGTTTGCAAATCTCATCCCCTCTTAGAACTTTTCCCACTCTCCCCTGGAAGTGGGTTTGCTCTTACCTTCAGCTTCTATGACAACTTGTGGAAAGGAACTGTGCCTAATCATGGCTGAGAACTTCCTGATTTAGCTAGTTTTGAAATCCTAAATGGACCAGCAGTTTCCCTGTGATTTCATTAGGAAAGTTTTGTACAGCTTTTAGTGGCTTTATTCATGGGGAGCAGTGGAGACACTGGAAGGGAGAAAGGAGGCATTTAATGGTTCCACCTGTTAGCGTGCACAAGATTGCATGATTATCCATTTACAACATCTAAAATGGAAACAGCTGTCCTAGAACAATTTAGAACTTTGTCCTCTACTTAACTGCGCAAATAAACAAAAATCCATTTCCAAAACAAATTATTTTGGATACCAGCTAAAGGTATTTAACAAGTTATTTACATTTGTACTAAGGTTTTGAGGCACTCACGTTTATTCATATGTTTTATCTTAAAAATGATTGCATGAGATTTGATGTTAACAAAAGCTATGAAACACGTGCAKTGCAGGAAGCATCTCCAGCACAACTGTGTGCAACTACCTAAATGCAGCTCAGCAATCAGCTTCTCTTGTTACTGCTTTTCTAAGAGTCTGGATAAGAGACTGCCTGTAGCTGATGCCATGGTGCTTTGTAATGTGTCTCTGTCTGAGCATCTTTAAAGACATAGCAAAAAAAAATTATTTGGAATGCCTTGAGCTAGTACAGGCTGTCTACAGACTGAAACAACAGCTGTCTCATGTATTTTAAAAGTGCTGTCTCTACTGGTTTCCTCCCAGCATGAAAAGAAAATTACAAACATTAAAAGCCTTTTGGTACACCCAGCTTTTGTACTCTTTTTTTGCCTGCAGTGTAATGCATTATGCTTTGAATTTTACTCCCAAAGATTCTGCTGTCTAAAGCAACAGTGTGCATTTGGGGAAAAGTACTTTTCTGAAGATGCAGAATGGATTGACATAGTGACCCATGTCTTTTCTGAGAGCGTCACAGGGCTCTTGAAACCAGCATGGCTAATCCAAATATTTTAGCAGTAAAAAATCTGCAGCAGCTTTCTTTTCTTAAAAACCATGTGCTGCCCAAATGCCTCAGCAGCCCTTCTGTGGCAAGATGGGTGAATTCTCTTACCCCAAGCTATTAAGGAACAGCTGCTTCAGTAAAAGATTTGAGAAACTCCCCAGTACTCCATTCTCTCTCCTGCTCCCCGCAGAGTGAGAAGGCAAAGAGGATTTATTTAAAGCTGTGCTATGTCTTTAGACTTCCTGAAAAGCCAAGGGAATTCTCTATAGGCGCTCTATTTCCATATGAACTAATTATTTTGTCCGACTGACTGACTTTTCTCTCCAGACACTTTTTCATTAACTTCTACTTAATATAGTTACTCAGATTTCTATATTGTATTTTCAGTACCTCCCCTTCATCATGTTCCATGATCTCTTTTTTTCCATTTGAAAGGTCTTCATCTCCTAGGGAGATTCCATGTAGTTTAAAAAGGTTTGAATTCACTTATCAGCTATTTCTTCAGCAACARTATTTGTAGAGTCATCTTCCTGCACACAAGTTTCCATGAAACTCCTTTAAGAAATTATTAGTTAATTATTCTAATACAGTTATAATTTAACTTTAAAATAAATTATTAATTATTCAATAAAATTAATTAATTATAATTATTTATTATTTGTCATTATGTTCCTTTGTTAAGTAAGACAAAAATCAGGTAACAGGTTAAAAATGTGTTAAGGAGAACATATAAGCAGAATGAAGCACACACGCACAGAAATTTTGAGTCCAGTCGTGAAGAATTCATAGAGAAATAGGGAAAATATTGTCTTCCAGAAAAGGGGTAGGGTTATCTCTTTAGTGTTGAAATAATCCACCTAATAAATGGTAATTATAATAAACTCTTGAAAAAATTAAGTAATGATCAAGTGTCATTTAGTGATTTTCTTGCTTTGAATTATTTGATAATTCATGGTGACCTGTGGCTCACTCATGGCTTTTCAGAATGAGACTAGGGGAAATTCCTGAATTTGTTAAATGCTGCTTTGCTTTACTGAGTTAGTCAGACACTCAAGGTCTATTTCTATCTAGGATACTTCATCACACTGCAGAGTGATAATACAAAAGCAAACAAAAAACACCATCCTTGTTTTGTAACACAGCACAAAAATAATATGAAGTATGGTTTAGCTCTGGTGGATTATATTAAATATGATGTCCCTTAAAAGCCTAGGGAGTTTAAATCATTATAATAGTGCACATTGTAATGGCTTATGATGCTGTGTGAGAAATGATCAGTGCTTCTCCTCCCCATAACGCCGAAGAAAAATTTCCATGCTGTTGATGTACTATGAACATTGTGAGCCCATAATTTCTCACACTCCTTGTGGACATTCAGTTTAATTCTTAGCCAGAATGTAACGAGCACAAAGCACACAAAACTGGTGAGAAGGGCATTGGAAGGTTTTCTAGTGGGACTTGTTTTCTCTGCTCTTGTCTAATCCTCCTTTTGGCTGGAGGGTGCTTTGCAAGTTCATCATTATGCTAAAATGTGTTGTTAAATGTTAATTAAGAAAAGAGAATGACTTGGACTTTTAGACCAGTTCAGTAATCAGGAGCCTTCAGCTAACATATATACTTGTTTCTTCATCCTAGACCACACTGAGATTACAATATCTCCCCTGATAAGATTTTTTCCCCATATTTTCTTGAAAACTAACTTTTATCTGTTCTAGTTCACTTGATTATAATTTTGTATTTCAGTGAATTGACACTACTAGCCACTACACTAGTTTGTCCAGCCATAATGAATAGAGGCAACTGGAGGTCTCCATCAACTACCACACGGCAAGTGGACCGCAGCAGAGCTGTGAGTATTGTTGCAGTGCCAAATCCATCTCTTTGGCCCAGATAAATAAACAAATAAATACATAAATAAATGAAAGGTAAGACTAAACAATTCAGAGTCATGATAAAAAAAATAAGTTCCTATMTGGTTCAAGAAATCCTTTGACACTAGTTTGTAGAACAAACTGCRTTTACTGCAGGTTGCATGGTGCATGATCACAAACTACAGAACTGTCACTAAAAAATACACAAGGGCTGGACATAACAGCAATAAGGATTAAGCAATAACAAAAGAGAGGAGGTACAGATCTGCCCAGCCATTGCCATATCACACAACCTACCATGTTGTGTCAGATGATATGAAAATGATGATGTTTTTTAGAGGCCRATAAAAGCCCTGTGAACATTCTGCTTGAAAAAGTCTTTTCTAGAGTCCACAGCAGAACTGTGTTAAAGAATCTTTTGAAAGTATTTGTAGATCATATCTAAGTGAAAATACTTCAATCTTCCAAATAGGAGGTAGAAAACCTATATTAGCAGTATTTATTTACTCCTGAATGCTTGTTGAATGAGTGAGACTGCCAGAAGTATACTGTGAACTGTTGATTAATTCATGCTCAGTGTCCTCACAGTTGCAGAAGTTTGGCTTTTTTGAGACAAAACTGTATTTCCCTGTAATATGAAGAACTTCAAACGATGTACTTTGACATTTTTCAAAATATGAAGTGTTACCAAATATTTGAAATGAGATGCGACTGGAAATAGAGGGTAGTGTGCAATTATATTTTGCCATGTATTTTCTGGAAATAAATAACAGCTGGCCATTTATCCTGTTATCTGGTCTTATTATTTCCAGTGAAAAAATTATTTCATGACATATTTGCCGCTGACTTTTTTAGAAGGCCAGGGTTTTCTTGTTCTCTGACAAACCACCACTGAAGCTGAAAACACACATCAGGATTTATTCCTCAAAGAAATAATAATATAATGAGGAAAGAAAATTATCTTAGGTTTGATTGAAAGCTTATTGGCTTAAGGAAAATGTTGCTATAAGTAATTCTAAAACTATAGAAAATCAATCTGTTTGGATCGTTACACCCGGACTGAAAATAAATTGCTCAATTCCATACCCAAAGGAAGTAGAGCAATATTATCTCTTATGTGAGCATTTCTGCTCTGCTATTGCCATATAGTGAGCTATAGGAATTTTAGAAAATGGAACTGTGTCTCATAAATCATCAAAAGCCAGTGATGGGTAATGAGGGGCAGTTTTGTTAGAAAGTTAATCAAGCTTACAATCCTATTAATAATTGTTAATTAATATTGTTTTCCACACTTGCTGATCAATCAGAGCTGTACCTGTATTGCAAGTGCGGTACTGCTTTTTCTGGGCAGAATGTTATTCTCAAATTCTATTCAAGATAAAAAATGTGTTTCTTTTACTATATAAGTATACATGTGAACCATGATAAAGAACTAAAACTCGAGAAGACAGGTGCAACACAGTGAAGGACAAATCTGTGCAAATTTGCTTTGCCTGACTATGTTATTGTATTTAAATCTTGTCTTGCAATTTGTGTTTCTATTATTAGTTATTTCCAAATATTTCAACTAAAACTTCCATAAAACATCATTACTATTTGGAGTACTGGGCTTTTGCTCCACATGCTTTGGCTTTGAAAACTGAATCTAACACTATATCTGTCTGACAGAGACTGTGAAACCAGCATCATAACTTCTGATCATTATTGATTTGGTGTACAYGACTAAAAAGCTAAAATATCTTTGCTACTTTTGTGAACTGCTTGAATTTACCATATTTTTTACCACATTTCATCAAATTTATTTCCAGTTTTTCTCTGACGGAAATTTCTGATTCAAATTGTCTTCAAACAACTTCAAATGTTTGGGTTTTTTTTAAATTCTCCCCCCATAATGCCCATACCATGTATGATTGGTAGCAACATAATATGATGCTAATAAGGTTACTTACTACCCAGTCAAGAACATCACCATGCGTATGGTTGTTTCATATCTATTCCACCTACTCAGAATTCTTTCTTTCTCTTCCATGCTAGTAGATGATTCGTGAAACATATAGAAATAAGTAATACACACAGAACCAAACGTGAAAACAGTAATTCAGGCCATTAGATTTAGAGGGAGTTGAGAGACAGGAACAAGACACAGATTAATGGCCTAAATTACCTATGCAGACTCTGTGTCTTGCAAAGCTTTAAAGCTCCTAACTTTACAGCTTTAATGTGTTGTGATTGTGTCCTTTTTAGGAGTCTTATCAGAATTTTCTCAGATTTGGAGGTGGAATGTGTTTCCCTGTGGAAGGCTGCTCTGCACATCAGAAAGGAATCTGGTCTCTCGGACTGTGGATGGAACTTCAGTTTCTTAACGGAACTGAATAAAGTAAAAGTCATTTGCATCATAGATCTTCTACAGTTCCTGTTAAAAGTCATGCTGGACTCACCCTACAGACTATCTGCAGGTGACACACAACAAAGACTTCACTAGTATTCTAGTACACAATGAAAATCTTACTATTACTGCTAGTACACCAATATCCAGTTTCTAACAAAATTTCTTATGCTAGAAGAGTATATTCTTCCACCAGGTTATCTCCAGATGCTACTGTAACCACTTATGGGGGGGGAAATCGGTAAGGGTAAAATAAGGGTAATAAAATCTTGACTGTGTCTTGAACGTGTGTGTAAATTCAACCTTCATGGAATAATTTGTTCGAAGTTATGTAAAACTTGGCAAGGAGCCAAGCTTGTTCCAATGCCTGATAATTTCTTTCTCTGGTTATTAGATTTCTGTATTTGCAGTCATTTGTCATTCTCCTAATGTAATGCCATTTCTTGACAGACCACCCATCATCATTTAATTTTCTCTGCTGAGAAAATTGTGCCAGTCTATTCCTCTTCAATGAAGGAGCCGTATATCACAAGTTTTTTTAATCCTGATATAAAATCAGATTTGATTATCCTATCGTTCTTAACATACACTATTATAAGAAAATAAGCAGATTTTTTTAAAGCTACTACCCTTTTTTTATCAATACTTTGACTTAAATAAATTTTTTAAAAACTTTTTTACCCTAATAAATTTTTTTCCAGGCAGCTKAATAATATTGCATTAAATACCATGTGCAGAATTTGAGTGGATACAATAAAATCAGAGGCAGTTTAAAATCTTGATAACCTGTCCCTTGACAAGTTGTCTTGCAACACTTATACTTGAGAAGTTCAATTCAACCAGTAATCCAAAGAGGTTTTGCAGTCTCCATGATTGGAAAAATTCACAATTTACTTAAATAATGTTCATTGTCTAGCATTGAATTTAGTCCTTTTCTGAAATGGTGCTTGGGGAAGACGATCTTTTGAGCTTCTCCCCAGCATGAACAATTCTATGGAACTCTAACTTTTTAACCACCTTGGTATCTGGGGACATCAAACTGCATATTCAGATGAAATTTCTGTTGTTCAGACAGTTTTCAGCATCCAGCTCCTCTGTTCAGAATACATCCGGTTTTAATGAAAACACTCCTGTAATAAGGGCATATTCCTTGTATCTATAGATGACTTCTAATATTTGCTGGTTTAATCTTTCAGAGTATTTAATATTTCCAACTAAAAATCCATAATAACATGGGAACTACTTTGAAGATTTTAATCTGAACTCTCAAAATTTATTGTACAGTATGCACCCAGCCTTTTTCTGGGTGTCAGGTTAATCTCTGACTTCTATTAATTTAGTGGAACTTGGACAAAACTTTGGCCCTTCTCAATTACTTCTCAAAGCATAGAAGAATGCATATTTTTATCTGTTCTTTGTCATTTTTGAAAACACACTTTTGTGACATGGGTAGAAAATTATGATCCATAATTACATTTTTGTCTGAAGCAATAACTTTGTCCTCAATTTAACTTCAGTCTTTAAGAGAATAACCATATATTTCTATGGAACTCCAAAAAAATAATACTTGATATAATGGTACATTATTTTACTTAAACTATTTGCACACCTTTTTTGCTTTTATTTTCTGAAAATATTCTAATAAAAGTAAACATTAAGCCAACATTGCAGATAATTTGTGGCAAGTGATTTTAAATCATAAATGCAAATATTTACATTGCAAACCTGATTACCAATATCTATGTTTGGTATTTAGGAATATTAAACAATGCTTTGAAATAAACTTATTAACACATTCAAAAAATTGTATCATGAATAGCACATGGAAGTCCCTTAGTGTATAATTTTGACTAATCCTTGTGAAAAATTGCAATTTCATAGAATACAATCAAAAATGGAGAGATATGAAAATAATATAAAAGGCAACAGGTTTATTAATCATTGTTTGGTTTAGATCACCTTTGGGTAAATATCCATTGAAATTACTGAGACATTTCCCTGAATGCCTGGAAAGTTCCTATAGAATGTTGCTTAGAAGACTTAAATGAGAAGAAATATGTTAAGGGAAGAAAAGAGAGACAGAATTTCTTGTCAAGCACTGAGAAAGAGAGTCCCTTGATGGAGACCCTTAGTAATCTTATTTTAATTTCTTTTTGCATCCAGGAAAGGAATGTGGTGAAGAAAAGCTTTATTTTTACGCATGTCACTGAAAAAAAAATTGTATCCTTTTCATTTTCAAATGTCAATGATTATTTTAAAAATGATCCTTGAATTCTGAGAACAAGGTTCAATAGAGATTGAGAGATGGTCATCATTACATTCTCCACTAATTTGGCAAAGGAGTACTGCATAAGCTAAGGGAAACTAAAGCATTTTCTCTTGAGAGCCAAAACTACGGTAGGATCTACTTCAAGAGCAGCCAATGCAGAGCTGCCAGAATTTTTCAAGCCTCAGGCTCAGGACATGTCTGATCCATGGGTCACACTGAGTGTCTGAGTGTATCTCTGGATCTTGCTCTTTGTTGCTTCAAAAATGATGCCATAAGGACCCTGAGGGCAACTGTACATGGAGACACAAGAAAAAAACATACCAAAATAATCTCTTCTGTAGCTGTTCCTATTACAAAATGATGGAGAAAGTATGAAGCGGAAGAGAAAAACAGAGTTACCCATCACATCTAGGAACAGAACTACTCATTCTCTTGCCTTGTCTTCTCTCTCCTCTTCTGTTCGGTCTTCCATTTCTCCCTCCTGTTCTTTTTTTCCTATTGTAACCAAGGTCTTTATGTTCTTATCCTCTAAGCATAGAAAGGTTTTTACATTTCAATCATGCTTGCCTTACTTCTGTGCAGCAAGGATGAAACAGAGTTTAAATTTGAGGGGTTTTCTTTTTGGTTGTTTTCCAGTGATAAAATTAAATTCATCCGTCTTTGGTCTCATACTATTTTTCTGTGTCCCCTTTTACTGGCAGAGTTTGATTTTTCAGCACTTTTGCTTTAATCTCATTGTAAAATCTCAAATTGATAGRGTAGTACTTATTTGTGTATGCTGAGGTATATTGAAGTTAATCTTGAACCTTTTCTGTAACTGTCGACAATGTCTAATATTTCATTAAGCTGTGAAAGGCCACAGTAGTAATTTTAACTGACACCTCAGCTATTTTTTGGTGATCTTTTAAAGTCCTTAACCTTTCCCTAAAATTTAAATCTCAGGCTCTATCATATAATTTTCTTCATCTGATAAAGGCAAATTCAGATTTTTCTTTGTTAACAAAACCTTTAGAATCAAATGAATTTATCTTATATTAAATTTTTATATGTCTTTCAGACTGTCTCATGAATATTTTTCTATCTTCCTATATCCCACTGTTTTGAGAGGGAGAGCAATTGRAAAACATAACCATATTTTAGTTTTCATATGGTTCCTTTTCCAAGTTGATTCTACTTGCTGACACATTCTATGTATTTGTCGAGCTCCTTTTGACACTTCATTGAGGCAAGCTTGACTCTTTCACTTAAGGGAAGAAGTGCAGCTAAAATTTACTGGAGAACACAAGTCTGTGTGACAGGTGTTTTTAATACCCTGCCTCCCCAGCTTAGTTGACATATCTATGATATATCCAAATTCTTTGAGCCGGTGTTCTGTTATAATCAGTAGAATGAGGAAGAAAAAGGAAAATAATAACCAAGAACACTTAAAGAAACTTTTTTTCTAGTGCAAAGGTGTATGAAAGGAGAAAGTGGGATGGAAAAATTAACCTAGTAAATAGATAAACATTAGTAGGTATAATACCAGTATGATGCTAATGTCAAAGGTTTTGTAGACACATAGGTAACTGGGGAGTTAAAATCATAAATTGAGTGAGTGCACATGGACCTTGGAACGTACAAGCTAAAACTAATTTATTCTTTCATCTCAATGTTACAATTATAATGTTTATAATATGCATTACTGAGATTAATTTGTATAGGAAGTAATACCTGTCAAAAGAGCAGCACTGAAGCACTWAAGACACTTCCAAGCACTAAATTCATTAATCATAGTGTTGTTGGAAATCTTGGAACATGCATTATTCCTCATGTTCACTTTCTTTTGTTTTTATTTTGATTTGTGGTTGCTAAATCAGGTTGACTGCTTGATGTCCTTGCTATGTCTGGCACTGAACTGATGTGAATCAGCACATGTTAATAAAGGAGAATTTATGTCCCATCAGAAAAACTCAGAAATGGTACTAACTCCAAGTGAAGCTTATTTCCATGGATTTAACATAAAAACTTGTCTCATGTATTTTCATAAACATGCTTTCAGGCTTTTTATTAATCTGCAGATGTAAAAATGTGTAGCAAGAGATGAAAAAAAAAGAATAATTGTAGATTTCTCCATAAGGTTTAAGAATAAAACTAATTCCTTTTGTATCTGAGAATGCAATTATTAAGATTTTAACATAAGAAGACTTAAAAGAAGGTTTAGTTTTTGGTTTTGGTAGCTTTTTGTGTTTTGGTTTGTTAGGSCTCTTTTTTTTTTTGCAGGGGGTGAGAGTTTAGGAATCTACTGAACCATATATTTAATTGGATTTAGATTTTACTTGAGAAGTTGTAGCATGTTTAAATGGAACTGCATTATCTTCATATCAGGTAGGGACCAAAAGAGTAAGATTTATTGCAATTTGCATTTTTTTCCTTAAAAGCAAACTCAGATGAGGAAGTCTACCAGAAGATAAAATGAGATATCATGAGAACCTGCAAATATTTTGTATTAAACCAGCATAAGTAAGTTATAAGATAGTCTGTTTCCATCCTAGGTTCAAGTCAGGCTCAGCCTATTGTTTCTAATACCAAATTTCTATCTTCCCAAGTGCTAAAAAAAACAATCAACCAACCAGCCAACCAACCAACCAAAAAACCCCAAAACAACAACTAAAAAAGGCCCACACAGAAACCCCCCCAAAACCCTCAAGAACATTAGGACTGAGAGTATTCTATTTACCCTTCACTTACATGGTGATATTCTTTTTCTTGTTTCACCAATCTCAGGAGCCATTGGTTTAATATGAGGACTCCATTTCCATAGGTACCTGACAGGAAAACTAGGAGAGACAAACTGTGACTTAAAAAATGGGCATCCTGGAAAACCAAAGGAGATAAAGTATGCAGGAGAAGGAATCCCCCTTGATACGTGACAGATCTTGGAACATGACACTTAGAGCACAAAACCTCGGAAAAACAAGTCTTGTTCCTGTGTAAATTTCTACTGAGTTCAGACGGAGACTTTGTTTAACCACACAGGACCTRCAGCAGGATCAATATGTTATTGGTTTTCCTTGGCAGTAGCACGCTTGTACTTAAAGTCAAGTCTAATACATCTCAGAGCAGTGATGTACACACATAACTATTGGTAAACTCTCCATCACTCTCGTGAAAGGTAACTCACTTAGGTATGCCAACTCCYGGAAAATGCCACAAACCCCAAACATTTGTTGATACACATTTCCTCTGCAATCAAGTCCTCCTTGAAAAGAAAGACCTATGTTATCCTAAGTACTAAAAAGTTTGCAAAGGACACAAGGATTTAGGTATAAAATGATGGTAAGTGTGACTAAGGCACCCAATACCCAGAGAGACTGTTTTCCTTCAGTGTCTCCAGCATTTGTCATTTTCCAGCAGCTTTCTGTTCTGCTTTCTACCTTTTGAGAAGGATTTTTTAAGGTAAATAATTTTCTCTCTGAATTGTACAATGAGACAGACATTGTAATGTTGACCCTTCCACTTTCGGTCTAGCCATCACTGT
This sequence comes from Parotia lawesii, assembly GCA_003713295.1. Lineage (NCBI taxonomy): Eukaryota > Metazoa > Chordata > Aves > Passeriformes > Paradisaeidae > Parotia > Parotia lawesii. The sequence continues at coordinate 188,516 of RAHM01000315.1, forward strand.
AAGTGCACTCAGATTCTCAAATACTTAACGATGTTTGAACTTTTTTTTTTTTTTTTTTTTTTTTTACTGCATATTCTTTTTTGTCTTTGTTGGAAAACAAAAGAATCTCTTTCCACTCATTAATTTCCATAAACATTTCATGATAATTTTTTTTTCAGCGGTTTCTGATTGTCTTAGAAACTCAAACCAATTTGTAAAACTCCCAGACAGACTGATGCATCTTCCATTTCAACAAATCTTTGCAATAATTTAGACAACAATTATGTTAAAAATGGTATTTGAAGTTAGTATTTTGCTATGCAGTCTTTATATGTCACCTAGAGTTCTAAATCCAACTACCTCCCTAGACTTAAAAGTAGATGGCATTAATTTTTGTCTTTAGAGTTCCGGTTCAATTTCTTCTCAAATCTTTAACATCTCTTCTACCAATTTTAAGAAAGCTATAGTGAATCYACTGTCTGGAGTTAGGCCCTAATTGTTAACAGACTGCTCCACCATCTATAGTAAATACATTAATTTTAGCTATTCAAAGACTGAAGATAAAACTTAACTGCTTAATCTACTGTAGAACTACCAGCTTCCAGGTGAGGATATGACATATATTACTGTTAAACCAATCAGAATGTTAGGGACAGGTGAATTGATATGCCTGATGTGGCATCTCCCGTAAATCTTCAGGCTGCTCAGCCCATAGTAACAAAATAGTAGGTAAATGGATAATAGAGTCTGGAGAAGCAGTTATCAGCACAAATATGGGCATTAAAATAAAACACAGAATATGCTTGAATATCTTTTTAATTTTTTTTATCTGTTCAGTTCTAAATCTGTGGTGTTATTTTGAAGTTAAGAGCAACAATCCGTGCTTTTCCTGAACCCCAGTTCTTTGAAATGCTAGCATGCTCCCTTACCTTTTGAGTTTTGGTTAACTATTCTGACTTTCCTTGATCTTTTTTACATGATCAAGTGTCATATTCTCAATGCCTGGATACAGAGGAAGGCAAGCTTCCTGTACTTGCAGACAGGAACGTTTACACCGCATCTACACATCACACAGGGTTTGCAACTGCAGGAAATTTTCTTGCAGCAGACAGTGAGTTAGGCATAAGAATTATCTTAATATGATATCCCTCGAGTACTACTGTTTCAGAGAGAGGAAAAAAAAGGAAGTGAGGTAGCAGGAGAACAATACTTTCCTCTGGAGAACGCTGACAGCTGATACGTCATCTTCAAAGCTGCCTCAAATCAAGCACTCTGTGAGGCTGTACCTGTCAAATAGATGTTTGCATTCCTACAGTGACAGAGAAATAATAATTCGTTTAAGTATCAGTAAAGTGCATCTGTCAGAGCTGTAGACGGAAGTGCCATAGTCTATATCAGAGAACCTTGCAGAAAAGGACTGATTTGTCAAGAAATAAACTTAGTTTATTTATTCACAGCTTGTTGATATAAAACTTCTTCTTAGCTCCTACTGCAAAAAACCCATAGACTCCAAAAATTACATAGGTTTCAGGTTCAGTGAAGTAGAGAAATAATCTGATAGTACTAATAATATGTCAAATTGTTTACCTATGAGACTTCATAGGTTTCAAAGGACATTTTATGATTTAGACAAAGAAATCTCTGTGGATTTCTAGAACAAGGCTATTTGCTGAATGTAAATACCCATCTAGAGTGAATATGTATATTACACCTTGTAACTTCACTGGATAGACTTCAGGGTAAGAGTATATGTACGCTGTTAATACTTAATCATGGTTAGAAACAGTTCCATGCTCAAGGTGCCTGCCTGCATTTGCTATATTTGCATTTACTACCAGCATCAGAAAATATAACTAAATACTTTTTAATGCCGTTATACATAGTTGAACATGATTTGATGTGTTATTTGATGACCCTCATTCAATGTCATTCTAAGCAACAGATCAATCAGATGATACAATTTTAAAGAGAAAATATTTTTTTCACTTTTCAATGCCATGACTGACACTAATATAATATAACATCCAACTTTATTAAGCAAACAAATAATAAATCACATTCTGATGCTGGTTTTTCTTGGTTTTTTTTTTATTCTATACAATTTTCAATTTAAATCCCCTCCTCCTTGTATACAAGAAATTCAGTCCTTTAGTAGTACTGCCTTAGCAGTACTAGTTCAACAGATGATCCATAGTACCCGGGTTTTGACTACACAATAGGATTGTGCCAAAGAACTTAAAGGATTTTAATCTGAAACATTTATAGTTGTCCTAGGCACCTCTTTTAAACCCAGTGAAGCCGGTCACTCAGATAAAAGTAGATGAGTGGAAGCTTAGTGTGAATGATCTAGTTATGAATGCAGCATTTTTCATATACCCTAACTTATTCCAGCTGCATTCCCTACAGGATACCACATGATTCACAGATAAAAGTTTTAATGTAGATTTGATAAATTTTAGTTTGTTGCTTGGAGGAAAAGCTGTCAAACTGCCATTAAGCTAAGTCCCTCTTTATTCTAAAGTACAAAAATGTAACACTTCAAATAATATGAATATCAGGCAAAGTAAACTTATATAGTAATAGGGAGTGATGTAAGTTAAGCACCCCAGAGTACAGGTAATTGTGATGAGAAAAAATAAAAAAAAATCCAGATGAAGCCTGTCTTTCAGAAAAGCATTCATTTAAGTAGGCAATAAAAAAGACCCCACAGGGGCAACAATCAAAACAATCCATTTTCTTAGCATATTCTTAAAAGTTTTACAAACTAGATTTCTGCAAATTGCTCTCCAGTGCTTTGGTGTTTCTCCACCAAAAATTTCACCATGATTTTTTAAGCAATCTCAAACACTCTTTTATAACAATTAGTCACACTGCTGCAGAGCCCAGCGAAGGTGAGGTGCAGGAAGGGGTGGGATAGTTCTTGAATAAGGGAATGATAAAACAATTTGACAGCAATATAAGTATTAAAGAGAAATGGGACACTGGGGATTTCAGCTGTTTCACTTTTAAGACAAATTTTGTTCTACATTTTAGTCTACCTTACTGGTGAATTCTTGGATATTACAGTTAATATATATATTTAAAAAGTAAATTATCGAAGTCCAGCTGGTAGCCAGTGACCAGCACTTCTCCTCAGGGGTCAGTCCTGCCTTATGTCTGTATTAATGGCATGAGTGGTGGGACAGACGGTCAGAATATTTGAGGATGTTACCAGATTGCAGGACAGGGCTTATATTCAGAAGGAGCTGGTCAAGCTGTAAAAAATGGAGAGAATTGAACCTCAGCAAACTTAGCAAGGCAAAGTTCTGCCCCTGGGATCCCATGCAGAAGAACAGTCCAGCTATAAATTGACTTTGCAACAAAGGACCACCATTCCTGATTGACAAAAGTTACACATGATTAGCAGTGCACTCTTGCATCTGGAAAAAAAAATCATCATATAGTGGTCTACAATCACCTGATGAAAGAGACGCAGATGGACATTCTCACAGGGGTATGCAATGGAAAGGCAAGAGGCAACGGACACAAACTGAAATACGGGAAATTTTGGCTTGATATAAGGGAAAAAACACTGTGGCAGTGTTCAAACACTGAAACATACTGCCCAGAGAGGTCACAAGATTTCCTGTCCGGAAGACTTTTAAAACTCAGCTGGGAACTTCCCTGAATAATCTCATTTAGCTAGACGTGCTCTGAGCAGAGGGGTTTCTTGAGATGAAAAGAGAGCCTTCCCATGGATTCATAATTGATCTTAATTGACCCTCTGCACTGACAGGACATAGAAATCTGCGAGATAATGAAAGACTTGGAGGATTTATTTTTAATATATTGCTGTTGTTAGCAGAAATATCAGTGACTGATTCATTAGGTGGCTCAGTGGCTGAGAAGAGCAGCTTCCATGTTGTCACAATCTGAAGAGGAGCACAAGTATTGTTCTCCTCTGTTCTTTCAGTTGTAGGGAACAATGAGGGAAGAAACAGAAAGGTCCCMGCAGATTGATAACTTGGCTCCAAGTCTCATGTCACCAGCAGAACTTTGGGGCGGTTGATCATGAATTACTCTGCAGGCCGGATGGTGACACATGGGGAACACCTATCTTAAAGGTGGAACATGATCTTTGCGCAGGAGCCAGCAGGGCTCATGAAAAGAACTTTAAACTTGATAGGAAGAGGGAAAGGGGTAAAACCAGACTGGCTAGGAGTGAGACTGATTTGCAGCATGATGATATTTTAGGGACAGTATGAAAGCAAGTATCAGTCTGCTGTTTCAGTAAGGGAAGTAAGGGATGAAGATCCAAGGGAACAGCAATGACATGAGAGTTATTGGTCTGTTAGAAAACACAGAAGTTTCTGAGAACAGTCACATAGGAATTAGGGCTTCTCCTCCCAAAATTGTGGCAGGATCAGCAGCCCTACTGAAGTACGTTTACACCAATGCACACAGGATGGGCAACAGACAGGAGGAGCTGGAAGCCATTGYGCAGTGGGGGAATGTTGCCATCATGGAAACTTGGTGGGATGACTTGCACAACTGGAGTGCTGCAATGGATGACTATAAATTCTTCAGAAGGGACAGGCAAGGAAGGAGGGGTGGTGGGTTAGTCTTGTATGTCAGGGAGTGTTTTGGCTATCTAGAGATTAACAGTGGTGATGTCAGAGTTGAGTGTTTATGCGTAAGTATCAGAGAGAAGGCCAACAAGATGGGTGGGAGCCTGTTATGGACCATTTAACCAGGATGAAGAGGGAGACAAAATATTCTRTAACAGCTGGGAGAAATCTCAAAATCACTAGCTCTTGTTTTCATGGAGGACTTCAACTCTCCAGATGACTGCTGATAATAGATTACAGTAAAGAGGAAACAGCCTAGGAGGTTTGGCTGAAACTCAGGAATAAAAGGAGAGCCTATGACCTTTGGAAGATGCCTTGAGGTTATGCAGGGAGAAAATTAGTATAAACAAAGCCCAAACAGAACTTAATCTGACTACTGATACAAAAGACAAKGAAAATCTTTTCCATAAAAACATTAGTAACAAAAGTAGGGCTAAGGAGATTCCCCTTCCCTTACTAGATGCAGAAGGAAACATAGCAACAAAGAATGAGGAAAAGACTGAACGGCTTAATGCCTTCTTTCCTTTTTCAGCTCTAGTAAATCTGCCCTTGGCAACTGAGAAGTGGTGCAGATTATTTTATTGAACAGTAAAATCACCGTACAATCACCAGATAGCATAAGGAAGAGAGGAAGGGTTCTGGGTCATCAAGTTGACCCTTTTTTTTTTTTTTTTTTTTTTTTACAAGAACAAACTCATATAATCCGTATCAGAAATTTAAGAAGTTGGAAGATGGGTAAATGATAACCTTTCCAAGCTTGACTTCCTCCTAATCAGTCTCATGGTTTGACTTCATCCTTCTTTGGTGTTTTTCCATGGAGAGACTGAGATTTTGCTGTATAGATTTCTGAGTAAATATACCCTTCAACACTTGGTTTTGTATCCTTAAATACTAATCATTAACTGTGTTTCAAAGCTAGATTTCAAATGGTGCTCCACACTGAAGCAGTTAATGAGCAGGAAAAYTCTTCCTTGCAATGCTTAGTTCTGTTTTAAATAAAAAATTCTGATCTTTCTTTTAAATTAATTAAAAATTACAAGAAACAGTCCTACAGAGGTACTGCTACTATGACAGTGCTGCTTGGAGTGATTGTATCAGGCCTTTAAGTCAATGATTGAATAGTTTCAAGCTGATTTTGAGATTACTATCCGATAAAATAAAACTTCCTTTTGTTTTGACATGTTGGAGAAAAGTACAGAAACTCAGTCACAAATCTTTTATTTCTCCAGTGATCTTTATGAATTATGAGTACCTGGGGTCTAGGAATGCTGAGACAGTTAATAAAGGACATGAGCCCAAAAAGTGAGACAGTGAGCCCTATAGACAGGAAAATAAAACTGCTGCAGAGATCATTTTCAGCACAGGCTTTCTCCCTCACATTCTACATTTCGTTCTACTGAGATCAAAAACAATTTGACTGGTTCGGTAGTCAATGAAAAGATGTCAAAACCATCAAATATCCAAAAGGTGTCAAAAACATCAGGTTACTTTTTTTCCATTCTAGGTCCAGGGAATTTTCTTCACCAAGTATTAGAAAAGATGACTTTGTGTACTATAACAACTGAACAGCACTTGGCTTGCCTGAATGGTAAAAGAAGTAGTGCGAAATATTCTCTTCACCCTACTGAACAAAGAATAAGTGCTCAAAAGTGAATTGCCTAGAGATGCTACTCAGCTAATTCAGATCACATTTTCTTTCCTGGAAAATAACTGCTGAAGGTTCTCATTAGGCACCTATTTGCATCAGTATTTAAAAGGGGTGCATAACTGTTGGGGTCATAGTTATCCTGCGTAGTACCTGCACTTTGCAGATTTCTATTAGGCTACCTGAGAAACCCTGGGATCAATCAGTACCCTCTGACTCATGTGCTATAGGTGGCCCATGAATTAATTGGTTTGAGGAAGAACACAGATATTTTTTCTTTAAGTGTCCAGTTTGGACTGAAAAACATGTAGCTCAAGGGAACTTCAGAAGTCTCTGGTTGAGTGATGCTTGGTCTGATTACCCTCCCTGCTAGGAATATATATCCTATTCTTTGATATAATACCTTTAGACTGATTATTTTTTTTTCCCATTTTAGGTAGTGGTTGGATTTTAGGCGTTTGTCAATCTGACTAAATAGCCCTCTCATACATTTCCTGTTTTTCATGCAGCTACTGATATAACTCTTGGTCCTCTTTTTATCAAACTAAACACCTTTGAATAATAATTCTTGGAGAAAATTATTATTATGTTTATTTCACAAAACTTAAGTTGTTCCGTATGTCTTGTCAGTATCCTTCARTTTATCAACATGGTTTGGGGACTGTGGACTCCAGAAAAAAAATGCATTACTAGACAATTCATCTGCTCTTGCTACCAAGAGCCAAGGGAATATGAACTTTCTGATCTAATTTATTGTATTTATGAAGCAGAGGAATGTATTGCTTCTTTTGAAATAGGAGCTAATGTTCATTATGCACCTCTAATACTTTTCAAGATTTTTCCACTTTTTACAATCTTCGTGGCATCTACAAACAACATTAATTAGGACTTTTTGTTTTCTCCCAAACAGTGACAAAAAATGTTGCACAGTGTGCAAGAACACAGCCTTGCAGAACCCAACAGGATGTTCACTGTCTAAGAAGATTTCCCTTTATACTTGCATCCTGAAACCTATCAGTCAATCAAGTTTTAATCCAGTTTATATCTACAATGCTCATTTGTTGCTGATTGAGCCTCACTTTTAATAACCCACATCCACAGAAGAACTCAGAAATTACTTCAGCAATGAACACTTCTATCAATCTTACATTTTTAAGCTGCTTTTTAAGTTAAGAGAGGCCTCCTATAAAATTTTGGGATATCTTTAAAAATAACTGCTGTTATTGGAAGCTGTAATTAAACAAATATACTCAGGAAAAAAAGGAAATCAAATTGCTTTGGCAAGGTCTATTTTTTAGAGGAGTATGATGAACAGTGGTGTTTCTATTATTAATTCCATTTGTACTAGCAACTGTATTATTGCTCTGAACTAGCCAAACAATTGTCAAAAAATAGGTCTCAGAATTTATCACATTTACCTAATACTAATGGAAATTCAACATTGAATCTTCTTGATTGAAGAATACCACGTATGCTTTAAAATTCTGGGAACWAAACTATATAGATCCACTGATGAACTTTTTGTCCAGTAATATACTCCTTCCTGGTAAGCGTTGTATTTTGAAAGCATTACTGTATTATGAAAAGATTTTATTGTTTGGCAAAACCTGCAATATTTATTGGAAGAAAACACCCTTTGGACAATTTCTTTTGTTTATTTTTATTAGTTCTACCACCTTAACCTGTAAAAGCCAAGAGCATTCACACCTGAAGTCATGGCCTGAACCTCTGGATGGCAGTGCAGTTTCTGGTGCTGATGATGTACATGCAGAATGGGTTTGAGAAAGCAAAACTGAACTTTTGCCTCCAGCAATGCAGCTGTGTTCTCTTATTGCTGCATGCAGATTGATACACCTCTAAGCCCCCTGTTTAGAGCTGATTTTCCTGTGGTGATATCATCATGGTTCTGTCATTGGCAGTGGAGCTTTCCCTTGAGACTCCCTGAGACCTCCATAGGAGGTCATGTTCCTACTCATACTTCAGAGCTTACTAATGAGCTTGACTTTACATGCTGGTGCAGTGACGACAGTGCAGAAGTTGAAGGCTATGAGTAGGAAGGGCATGCGTACAGGATATCAGAGTGGCCTGTGCTGTGGGCTTGCAGTTATCAGATTGGGATGATTTCACTGGGCCAGTCCTCAGGAGTATGGTAAGGTCATGGGGGCTGTAATGCCCAGTTGTAATTAGCAGCCTGAATTCATCCTTCTGTGTACATCTTTATCCACTGCACTTGGCTCACCCGTGTTTACCTTCTTTACTCCAGTGTTTTTGTTAGATTGCTGACAATGGCCATTTCACACCCATTTTCAACAGTGAGGGACAGGATTTTCCAGAAGTAGTTTTAGTCAGAACAAGGATTTTGTACCCTGATTAGGTTTATGCCATTGACAGATATAAATTTATTCCTAAGGGACTAAGATGAGACACACTATCCATTTCTGAGCTTCACAATGATTGACTGCAGCCCCAATTAAGCCAATGCATTCAGTTGTATTTAGTGTACAGTCTTCAAGGGCAGCCTGAAATACCCTGCACTCTTAATTCTATTGAGTATATGGTTTATGGTTTAATTTCTTTAATGCAGTACTATCCTTCTGCCACAGAAAGGCAAATATTTTTCAGAATGACTTTATGTAGGGGTTAAATCTACCTCAGACATTTCATTTTGAAGTGACCTTGTTTAYGCTGGGTGGGAAAAAACATTTATTATGCGTTTGTTAAACTGCAGCTGCGTGTTCAGCATAATAGGAGTCTGGACCTCTGCCCTCAAAGATTAATATAGTTTTGATCTGAAGCCAGTGAAAATCTTAAAATGGTTTTGGTATTATATTATTAAATTTGGCATAAAATTTGGTCTACTGAAAAAAGGACYCTCATTTCACAGAAAATATGCAGATTTTCCTCCTACCCCTATTTTGGTAAACTAAATATTGTAGAAATCAACTTAGAACTTGGAAAGCAATGCCTGAGTGAAATAAATATACAATAAAAATATTGTATTTAAATAAACAAAAAAAAGAGCAATAAAGTATTTTAAGGGCACTGTTTGAGGTGCATTTTAAGGGCATGTTTGAGCATCAGATGTGAATGAGATTAATGCTTTTTGAAATAATTTTACATAAGGAACACAGTCGAGGACACGCATCTCTTTGGCTTTTATATTTTATTTCTATCAATGTAACTGAGTCTTTTCTTTCCAATTTCTGTTTATGACCTTCTGGGCATATTTTCTCGTGATTTAGTATCACCAGACCATATGGTCACTATGGCAGTTTGATTTTCGTAAGTTTTAAACAGGTATTGCCAGTCTGAAGGTGAGCTCTAAGGGTTATGATTTAGAGTTATCAGATTTACTCTGTATTATACCATGAAAGGAAAACAAGACATGGCCTGAAACCATGACATTTAGATGAAGTCTTCAGAAACACCAAGAAGTGGAGCTTGGCAATCTGATATGGGGTTTTAATTTTGCCTGGTTTAATCAAAAGGTCACTTTGCAAATTTTAAATCTGAATTCACAGTCCTATTTCAAGAAGGTTTTTCAGATTAAGGAGTTTAGTAAAAAATGTATTGCAGGTTAAAATATATTCTTTCAGTTCTCAAAGAATTTTACAGTCCCAGGATATTTTTGGTGGCACAAATAAAAAGGTTTTAATTTTGTCAAAGTCAAAACTACAGTTGCCCCAGACTATTTGTGTCCTAAGTTGAAAGAGAGGAAGGAGAATGACTTCTGCTATGTGAAAGGCAGGCATCAACATAAATTGCATTGGTTCAGGTCCTGTGATTTAAGAGAAGGAAACAAACAGGTATAAAACAGTATAAATTAACTACAAGCTATTTCTTAAATGGAACCTTTCCTCCCAGCTTTGTTTTCAGATCCCTRTATCTAATAAGCTATTTCTTTGTTTTGTTGTGAAAGAGTCAGTGTTGATATTCAAAACCATTATGATCTTTATTTATGACCTCATAAAGACAAACTTACTGCATATTAGTACTGTTCCTGGTTGTATTTCTTTAAGATGAGCTTATGGGGCAATTATTCCTACTGAGTGCACACACTGTAGTCAGATAGCATTGTTAACTTTGCCATTGATAAAAGAGCAAAGAGAATTTCCGATCAATGCCTTGCAGCCCTCTTTTATCTGCCTGCTGGTACCTTGCTTCTGGCATTTATCAGTTCTTCAAACAGCCTTTATTGCTTACCCATCTGACCACCTTACCTGACTGATTTTGAAGAGTTAATGATGTCTGTCAGCCTTACAGATCTGTATTCCTGGGAAGGAAAAAATTATTTTTTGAAGAAACATATGGATTAGCTAGTTTGTAAATGATTTTATTAYCTCTATCCTGAGCAACCCAGTCATTAAATGATATTGTATGTTACATTTTTTTTTTTGTAATGGCCTTCCTGCAGTCTCGGGCTCCAGACTCCAGAGCCTCAGATGCTGTAACAATATTCTTTCTATAATGTTGATAAACATGCCAGCTAGCTCATTATGACACATCAATCAGTCCCTGATGCCTATAGTTAAACTTTTCTGTTCCTGGTGCCAGGAGTTATGTGCAGAGCTAGTCATCACTGACTTCTTTTTGCTAGCTGTGGTGTCTGACACATCAGTAGCAACAAGCTATGGTTGTGTACAGATTGAGTCAAAATGGTTGTACCAAAGGACATTTGCACCCTCTGGAGCATTAGGCTTCAAGAGAGGGCTTCCAGGCAATACATGAAATATTCATTTGTACTTGAGTTGTCATTTGTCTATGTCCCTTTATATATTGCTGTGCTGAAGCACTGAGTGTACTGCTCTGTATTTTATCTGTTTGTATTTTATCTAATATAATCACTATATTTTGAGTTAAAATATTATCTTCTCTAGCTCTTTCCTTTGATCAGTTGATTTGTGGACATTAGAAACTCATTAAGCATTCACACCCCATGCTGATGGGTGTAGTCTACACAATCAAACAGACAGTTTATTGGAAATGTGTATAAGGTGCAATATAAAACATATTTAGATAGCAATTGAGTGTAAATATCTCATAGCAGAAAACAAATGCCAAGTCTCACTGCTTGCATCCAAAGAACTGACTGCATTTGTCAAATTAATGCCTCTTAAATGGAACATAAACAATTTAAAAATAAAATCAACTTAATGCAGTCCTCCCATGTAGTTCTTGGTTTACATATTTATGCAAATTCACCCTATTGCTAAATCAGATTACTGGCTTCACAGACAACAAAATGCATAGRAACTTGGCATACAATAATAATAGATTTCAAATTATCTCTTAGGCTAACGAGGGCAAACCTGGTTTTTGGTGRTTTTTTTCTTCTGCAATGTGAAATAAAACATTTTCTAAGGAAGTCCCACAAAGGACACAGCAAAGTTCATATCCCAATCAAATTATAATCACCCCAAATGAGTTTCTTTTTATTCTGCATTGAGAGAATATTTTTTACTTGTGAAATAAGGGCATTACAAATATATATTATTACATCCTTGCATATTGGAGCAATCTAAAGTCATACTGCAACTCTCAACATGATTTCTTTGAAGAAGATAAATGATTTCAGTTAACTCAGTTTACTATAAGTATGCTTATAATTGTTTCTGAAGGAGTTAAACAAGTACCTAACAAAATWTAATCAAAGATATAAACATTTTATAGTGATATTTCAATTTAGGTAATTGATGAGGGACACCCACTCTGTTAGCAATTTTCTCGGCAAACATATGTAAGGGGTTTATCTTTATATGCTGTATAGAGAGGGAATAAACGTTAATAATAGCACTAACAATCATATTATCATTGTTGAATATCCAACCATTCTTCTACATTACTTGTTGCCTAGTTTTTAATGCAAAAAACATTTTATAATGCTACGTCTTTCTCCTTTCAATGTATGCTCAGTGTATTTCCATATTAACAACAATCTTAACCTTCAAAACTCATGCCCCTGAAACATCTTGGGCAGCTTTTCTTCTCGTGTTTTTTCTGTGTCCTGAATGCTAGGGATATGAGGAGCCTGCTGTGCAGGGAGACCACATTGGTAACTTAACTGTTCTGAGAAATGTCCAAATTAGCGTCACCAGTGGTATGAGCACCACACACAGGAAATCAGACTTCTCTTTGTCACCTCAAGAAAAGCAAAATATTTCCTAAATACAGATGACAAATCTCTCTATAACATTAATTTGCACCTGTCAAACTGGCAAAACCTTTAGGTCAGAAGTTTACAAGAATGCATGCATGTTTTAGCTCAAGATTTTTAAGAAAACATGTGCTTCTGCTTCTGGATTTGTATATGCAAACCCTATTAGGCTGGGTGAATTTCCTGCATATTGGWATGATGGGTTGTACCTGAAGGTGTTAGTGTGAGCTATTGAATATGTGCAAAAGAAGTTCAAGTCTGAGAATTTTTCAGAATTGATACTGGATAAGTAGGTTCCTTTACATTCAAATCTGGCTGCGGGGGTTTTTTTTGGCACTGGGGTTCCCTATTATTTTATTGATAACAAGTATATTTCRACTGCTGCATAAACTTGTTGCCTCATGGCATATTGCAAATACACTGTAGTTTCAGCATGCATGAACACAATACAATTTTACAACAAAAGTGTGTAAATTAACRTTCCCATACGTCTGAAAATCCTGCTCTTCTAAGCAAGAACTTTGAGGAATTTAATTCCATATTAGCTACATTTCTTAGGAAAACAAATTTTCAAAAACTCCTTTGCCCATAAATAAAATGAGAGTCTGGTCAGATTTTTGTTTTGATTTGTTTTGGTTTTTGCCCTGGTTTTGCTCACTTAAATTTTTCATGCATAAAATCAATACATGAGAAAATCTTGAAAATACTGGCCTATGTATACTACAGAAACCTGAAAATTCCTATGGAAATGGGACAGGCCTAGATCAGACATTTTCTTTTTCCAACTTTTTCCATATCTAGTGTAATTCAAAAAAGGACAAAACYTGCACATCTAATACATCAGAGATTTTGCATCCATTTCTTAAATCTCTTCAGATTCAAATAATCTCTCTGAACAGCTTAGGCCTGACTACAGTGGCTGCTGCACATCTCTGTGTGAGAGAGCAGCAAGGATAAATCACTTCTTGCAAAGAGAGTCACGCTCAGACAATGAACACAGTGAGAGTCCAAACAGTGATCAAAAGGCAGCATGGCTCAGAATCATACTGCTCAGCAGTTCCAGGCTGTGTTGAGCAGTTAGAAATGGTAATGAGAGGCACAGAGAGTGCCAAAGACTCTCTTTACTCGCCCACCACAGAATAATAAGCTACTGGTGACCTGGAACTGCATAGTCCAATCATGACTCAAACATTAGATCTTGGTAGTCCTATAAAAAGACTATATGCTGTTAAAAAAGCAAAAGTAGTGAGCAATGAACAGGAAAAATGTGATATCACTGACCACAGCTGAATCCAGCTTGACACTATAAAATATTATCACTGCTGTTCAATTTCTGAAGCTAGCTACACTGGCCAGTTTGTCTGCTTTACTCAGCAGACTAGAATAGCCCTAATATTTTTAATAACATAATCTGAAATTGAAGGAGTGTACTAATTGTATCAGATGAGTTAATAAGCCAGTTAGATATTCATTTATGGCTCTTTGAAAGAAATACATCTCAGCTGTGCTCTAGTATGTACAAAGAGCTGTGAAGACTGAGAATCATTTCAAGAAATAGACACAAAGATTTGGCTTCATGCACTGTCACTTTCATAATGAAAAATTTGAAGGACTAAAGTGTTTGTGATGTACCACTAAGACTAACGGCTTCAGAGTCCTTTCACTTATCTATGTGAGCCATCATTGAGGAAGACACACCAGTTTTAAAGCAAGGTAAGCAAACAGGAGAATGAGTTTATCTTACCAGGAAAAGATGCAAACTTGTCCCCTGTGAAAAATGTAATGTCAGGGAGAAACCCAAACACCTGGGAATTTTGGCTAGAACACAGAGTTGTTAGAAAGTACAAGGTCAACATTACACTTTATTTTTTCATTTTCTCTAGGTGAGAATTTTTTGTTTAGACTGTTCTGAGGTAGCTGAGAGATACCTCTTTGCTTTTCATTCTTGATCTGAGGGATTTTGTTTTGAACACTTCTCACTTCAACATATAGTTCTCTTTTTCATTCACAGTATCCCTTATTTTAATGAATGAATGTCTRTAAGAAAGATCTTGAGATGCTGATCTGGCTTACTGATAGGATTTCCTTTGAAACCTTCATTGTTGGCTTGCTATACAGGAGAGTTTTCATATAGAAAGCAAACTCTTTTTTACAAGTTTTGACAGTTTAAAATGTACATTTAGTACTGTTTTAATAAATGAAACCCATAACTTTTTAAATAACTGCTAACTTATTCAACAACGGTTTGTTGAATACTATGTAGAAACAACCTTTTTTCTTAGGGTTCTGCATATTTTCCCTAAGGCAAAAATTCAATCCTGTTACTTGTGCCTTCTTACTCATACTATAAATAAAAYATGGATTCTCATTATATAAGGGAAAAGAGGCAAGTTTTGATCAATTATAGGATTTTGGTGAATGTGAAAAAATTTTAGGTTATTTTATAAAAAGACACAATGCACAGGGAAATTCAAAGAATCATAAAAAGAGCTGTGTTATTTTAGAACAAGTGTTATTTTTATTAAACATTTCAATCTTACTAAGTTTATGAACGAAATAATTCCGGAAATATTCCCTAGTAACTCATAATTGAGACAGTACCTGCCTTGTGTCACTTCAATTAAAGCAGCAATTTGATGTGTGTTCTAGAAGACAGATAGGTCCTGACCTAGTGAAGTCCAGTCATGGTGTGTGTCACTTTACATGTCTCAACGCAGGGTTTTATTAATTTTTTACAATTTTAGTTTCCCATTTTCTACACAACAAGAAACTTTTACTTGGTTTTCAATTCACTTCATGATTTTCAAAGATTAGTAAAAATTTCATAATACAACCTCTAAGCACCTTTTTTTCTCCAGAAATGCAAATACAAGGCATTTAGAAATAAACTGCCCTGGCATCATGACAATCTGATTTCCAAGCTCAAGATTTGACTCTAATGCTTAGTTCTTCACAGAGTCTTATTGGATCATGTCATTGAAACTTTATTAGAGAAATGTATTTGCTTCGATACAAAGTTCGTGTAACGCTGAAGAGAACTGAGGCACTTAATTCTGAGGTGTAACCACAGGCTARGCATAAGACAATGTAAGACCTTTCTTAACTTTAACACAGTATTTGAGCACTCTCAGTAAAGGTAAGAGGACTGCCTGCATGAAGATGAGAATTACCTGTGCTTAAGCAAACACATTTCACTAGCAATTTAATTAAATGCTAGTGTTTAAAAGTAAGATCTGCAAGTGAATGTGAAAATAGTTTCAGTGCTTAGTGCAACCTTTTTAGACATTTTGTTTTACTCATTAGCCAAAGAGACATGCGTGAATTGGTCAACTGGAAGCAAGAGCTGGACCAGCTCTAATCAGTACTGCCAAATTCAGTGGTAACTTCCCCACTTTCTGTAAACTGAGATACTCGTAGTGGTACTGTTAAATCTCAGTCAAGCTTCTGCTTTGCACACACTTAGTAAGCAGGAACATTTGCTGATAATATACCCATATACAGTCCTTTGAGGTTTTTCTCATTACTTACAACTTTACATAGGTAGCTCAATAAACTGAGAGAAAAGCCTGAACAGATACATAATAATGAACCAATGGAGGAAAAAACCCAATTCATAGCAGGACATTGTCTTTCTGTTTTCATAGCAGCCAAATCATTCATCTATCTTGACCTCTGTTAAATCTTTGACATAATCCCACAGAACATCATTGTCTCTGAATTGGAGAGATATGGGTTTAGTGGTTAGACTGATAGATGAATAARGAATTGGACGAATGGCAACATCCAAAGCATTGCAGTGAGTGACTCAATCTCCAAATAAAGATCAGTAACAAGTGATGTCCCTCAGGGTTCTGTACTGGGACCAGTGTCTTTATTAATGACATAGACTGTGGGATTGAGAAGCAAGTCTGAAGAAAACATCAGGCTGAGAGGTGCAGTTGAGGATGCCATCCAGAGTGACCTTGACAGGCTTAAGGAGCTGGACAATGTGAATATCATGAAATTCAACAAGGTCCAGTGCAAGGTCACCTTAAGACTGAATAAAAGATCATAAAACTGGTTTACTGTATTTGTAACCCAATTCACCAATTTTCTTTATGAGACAAAAGGTACAAAAAAAAAAGGTAAATTATCTAGACTACAACATATAATGTACTTTTATTTGGTGACTAAGTAAATCAATTGAGAATTTAAAAAACCCAACAATGGATRGGCATATTCATAGGCCCATTCACAGGTCTATTTATAACTGAGAAGTCACAGTTCTTGTGC
The DNA here is from genome assembly GCA_003713295.1 of Parotia lawesii. Classification (NCBI taxonomy): domain Eukaryota; kingdom Metazoa; phylum Chordata; class Aves; order Passeriformes; family Paradisaeidae; genus Parotia; species Parotia lawesii. The sequence goes on from RAHM01000315.1 coordinate 205,173, forward strand.
TGAATTTACCGTAGAGGCTTTTAAGAGACAGCTGCCTGCTTCCATAAATTTATACATATGGATAGATGTAAATTGCATATGCAGTACATACATATATAATATGGTATGAAAACCATACCACTCAAAAAAGTATCACTGAGTTTATACATGCAAGACTCTGAAGCAGGAAATCTTGTGCCCCATTACAGCTGGGGCAAGAAATTTCAGGCAAGAGATCATTTCAAAGATAACTCAAGCATAAATATTCATGTACACTAACAGGAATGTTTCAGTGTAGATAAGTAAATATGTACACTCAATTGTAGAGTCCATCACCCTCTGATACTACTCAGGAAAAATTCTATAACTAGCTGTCAAGAAGTTATTCTGGCAGATATTCAGACATTTATTATACTTTGGAAACTTTACTGAGAAACGTACTTTCTCTTCCTTCTTTGTTGAAACATAAATAATCAGGACTGACAGTTTTATTTTACTCTGCAGAGATGATATGTATCCAGATTTTGRTTGTACTGTAAGTTTGACTTAGGACTGTTCTAAGGTGGTGACATTTCATACCTGATGGGTAGATAGTGTCCAGAAGAATGAATATGATCCTTTCCGTATTTTCTCCAGTTCGTTACTTCAGGTGGTCTCGATCCAGGAGTCGATACTAGGTCACTCCAGACACAGGGGCTGCATTCCTGAAAAATACGTACTTGTCATTGAAAAGGTTCAACAGCTAAGCTACCACCTAAGAATTTTTAAGACTAATTTTATATTAGATGGCCATGGAATTGAATTTCTCACAGGAGTATTGCTTGGTAGAAAGGCAGCCTCTGCTTTGCTACTCTCCTTCTTGTGCAGGGATGTTTTGTTTCTTGCCTGCAAAGCAGCGGGTGCTCAGCACACAGGGTGAAGTGAGACGAGGCAACGGTTGGAAGTGGAATAGAGTTTCGAATGTCCTGAAGGTAAGACAGGAATTAAACAGAGCACTTCCATCCTGTGTCTGACCACTTTAATGAAAACTGCGGCACCATTTCAGGARTGACTCCATCTGCCTTCGTAAATGACTGTTCTGTGTCAGGCGTGCTACAGATAATGCCTTACAACTTGATACGTTTTCTTGTGCTCAGGCATTGAAGCTGGCTGGCCAAACAAATCTCATGCTGACAGACAAATGCCTCAAGAGCTTTAAGTGGGTCAGGGAGAAGGTGACTGCAAATGACTGTGTTTGCCAGGTAGATTTTTTTTGTACTTATGCACCATAATTTCATCAAAATTTTATTTTAAGCATGAACGAAGGTGCCCTGAATCCCACTTCTCATTTGTCTTAAGGTATGTCCTTGTGCTTTTCCATATAGCTGGTTATTCACTTGGGTTTGTCATCTCAGCTTCTGCTTCTGTGTAGTCTGGTTGCAAATAAATCAAGGCACAAAATTCTTACCTTGGCAATGACAAAGACTTTTTTTTGGTTCAGGACAAYTTAACCTTAAATAAAGTTAATGTGATATTTTATTGCTAATCATGGGATGATTCTCATAATTCAACATACAACATTTCATTGAATTTGCATTTTCTTAGTTCAGGAGCTATATTCTTATTCTGAGATAAATACAGTTAGGCTGTGGGATCTACCACAGGCAAAGAAATGATTGTCTGATTTTGATAAGAAGACACAAATTAGGTTTTGTTTTCAAACACCATTTAATTTGCCAAAAGAGAGAAGACCAACTCATTCCTACGTTTTGTCTCTCTGCTCTCCACATGCAAACAAAAGATAAACAAAATGACTCCTACARGATGATAAATGTAAGCTGCTAATCTTGGTGCCCGCCCTTTGTGAGTAAGACCTGTGCTGGCTATGCTGAGTGAGCCCAGGGCATGGGACTGCTCTTTGCTGGTGGCATCCGTCCCCACAGTGCCAGCTGGGTTACGCTTATGGGGCTGGAATGTGGGAACAAGACAGCGGAAAGAAAAAAACAAAAGGGGCCCTGAACAGGTTTCCCCTGACACTAAGAAAGGAGGAAAGCTGCATTATGATGGATCACAGCTGATGCACCTTTTTTGTTCCCCCTCCAGGGTGCTCTTGTTAAGCCTGGAGCCAAGCACTGCCAATTGCTCGTCTGCTCTACAGGCTCACCTTGAGAAGCAGTCTCCTGGCACATCACTTGCTGTTCTTGAGCTGTGTCTCCGCTTGTCCAGGACTCTTTGGCTGCCTTAGTCCAGTGGTTGCTGCACTACCATGGAAACTGTAGGAAAGCCCTAAATTGTCGCACTCTGACAGGGAAATTGTTTGCATTTTGGAGTCCACCTGTCCATACTGAGCTGTCTGCTGTCTTTCTTCCTCTGGTCCTAACTACCACTGTGCTTTTGATGTATGACAAGGGGAAAGTGTGAGTTAATTGCCAACTATGGGCAGAAAGAGGGAGTTCACTTCTGTAAAACCAAACAATGTTGTGTGCTGAACCTGGAATGTTATATCTCGGTAGAATCTCTTTCTCTGAAAGCAGTCTTACAGTCCTGTGCTGCTTATTAATAAAGTACATATCTGATCCAGATATCTGACTGCAAGATCTGTGCTCAGTTCAACTGTGTCTTTCTCTCAAAGGGTAAGACATAAACCAGAGGTTTGAGGCTTCAGGGACAGTCTATTAAAGAAACCGAGAGATACAAAGGAGTTCTTCATGCAATAGTTTTCAAGAGTTCCTGGAGTAGAAGTGGGAAAATCTCAAAAGAGATAAAATACACACAGCCAGAATGCGCTGTAAAAGTTCTCCTCTGCTTTCTTAAAAAATTATTAACAGTAAAGTTAATGTGGTGATTTCTGCATCATGTGGACTTTTACATTGCTGATACAGGAAGGATGAGCTCAGAAAAGAGCTAAATGCAATGAGAGGCAGGCTGAAGAGAAATACGTCCTCACTGAGTACTCTGAAAGGCCTGGTGATGCTCCATTACCATCATCCTTTGCTGTTCACCACCATGACTCCCTGTCTCAGGTTTCAGCACACCGCAAATGAGAGGGATAGGGACAACAAGGGAGAGAGGCTGAAAGCCAGAAGTGCCCTCTGTAGCTGCCAGGGAGCGAATTTCTGTAAACTTGTTGGGTAACTTCTCTTACACGATCTGTCAGATCCTAAATGTTCCTAGAGGGACCAGGGTGCAACAGTAGGAAATTCAAGAGTTATGGATATGTTCCACTTTACTAGCCATATGTTACTAGGATATTATAGTCTTCAGATTTATTAATTGTCCTGTTGAAAACTTTATTAAATAACCAAATTATTTCTTTCTTAGTGCAGTGCCAGAAACATGGTTAGAGATAGTGCGGGGAAAAGTGGATTGTAGTTGTTTTAAAAATTTCCATTAAAGTATTTAATTCCAGTTTCAGCTGTTCAGTGAGTACCAAACAGGTTTCCTGCAATAAATCATCTTTCCTGGCAGGAATGTGGTTTCTTTTGCTGGTCCTTTTTCAGGCTCCGATTTCCAGAGTCCTGTTCTGAGCAGCCAGCAGGAATGCTGCTTCCAAGATGTAGGCTTCAGGACTGTGATGATGCTGCGGGCTCCAGGACTGTGACACTACTGTTGGTAGCTCTGCATGCTTTCATGAAGAGTTTTAAATCTGGGGAGTTTTTTCCACCTCAATTTAAATGGAATCAAAATTCTGTACATTTTGAACAGTAAGCAAAACTATCTTTCCCATTCCACATCTAACTGCTAACCCTTTTTCTATGTTTCTCATACATTTTTTTCTTTTTCTTTTAATTATTTGTAATATATGTTTTCTTCTTTTCATAGCTATAATGATTCAGGCCTTCTCCTCAGTGAGCATCTCTCACAGACTCTGATTTTTCCTCTCTGTAGGCAGTACCAGGAAGAATCCAATTAAAAGCTTTTTAAGTCCTCTGAGGAACATTCCTTGCCTTCAGTGATTAAGACTGCCTCTGTAAATTTGCCCATTTAATACAGTCCAAGTTTTGATGATATGAAATTTGTTCCCAAGGTTTTAAAAAGATTTCTTAGTCTTTCTTTTTATAGTTGCTAATGTGATTGTAAGAAATATTCCAGTGTCTCAGAACTGCCTGTTAAGCAAGCCTCTTTTCTCTTTGAAAGTGAAAAAGTTAATCCTACCAGTAAAACAAGGTTAAAATGTATATTGAAGTCTATAAGGCAATGTGGGGCCTGTGCACAATTTCTTATTGCTAATTTCTAGCTATGGTACATGTAACTTTCTTTTCTGTTTACAGGAGCATTGCATATATGTATTTTACTAAAACATAGAACTTCCATGAAAATTACCAGGGAAACACAGTATATATTCTATGAGGAAATAGTTAATAAATATTTTAGAATATTTGGCAATTATCATAATCAGCATCATTAATACAAATGAATCATCTTGACTCAGAAACATCCTTCAGAAAATACTCTGTAATCTGCCAGATTGAATTAAGTAAGTGGCAAACAGAAACTGAGGATGCAGTTGCATCTCTTGTTATTCAGGACGCACAAATTAAATTCTCATCTTTCCCATAAAGATAGGCTATAATAGGGTGGAATTCTAAAAACTGCCTGGGCATCAAGAGCCCAAGACTGCTGGGTGTTCATACAGTCWGAGCTGGGCTAGGTGGCAATTACTACTGAGTCTTACTAGAAGATGATCCTGATTGTTTCTAATGCTGAAAGAGTGGGAAGTTTCTTTGTTGGAGGAGACTGACATTGATGAAGAGGTTCAGTGGACAACAGCATAAAGGCTGTGGCTGAGCTGTGATGGAGGTGCTAACTGTTGTGTTCCAGTCACTCAGCTTCTAACAGAACTATGTCTTTGACAAAGCTGGAGTTTTATAATGGACTTGCCTATGGAAATATAACTGTGGGGTAAGTCTTTCATTCTGTGTTATTAATTTCATTTCAAATATTCAAGAAAAGCATATAGTGGCAGAAACTATGCAAATAAAGTATGGGTGTTCAACAGCGGACTAAAACCAACTAAAAATAGTAACTAAGGGGTTGCCATTGTGTTGCCACCAAATTCCAGGTAGTCGATAACAACATGCAGTATAGAGATGTCTTTAAGGAAACTTTGGGGTTTTTCRTCTGGCAAAAATAACAACTCTGTAGACTTGCTAAATGGACAGACAATCTTATTCAAAAAAATACTACCTGGAGCACCATAGTGTTGATCTGTTCATATATTTGGATATACTTCGGGTTTTCTTGAGACTTTGTGCTTAAGATGTTGACTATTCCTTATGAAAATTYGATATTTGTTTAGCATAGGTAACTTATAAGTAGTTCACTTATTAATTAGGCTAAATTATGGATTAAAGTAATGCAGTTTTTGGTTTTGAAAACATTCCTACTGTCATATATTGACTGATTAGATGACTAAGATGTAAATGAACTGTGTCTCACACACAACTAAAATAAGCGTTGCTTAGACACCAATGTGGGGATTAATGCTCAAAATTAATTGCACCCAGGAAGCAAAGATGCAAGTGAGCCTGAAGTGAACATAGGGAATCAGAAATAGAGAGTTTGGATAGCAGGGTAAAGGCAGTAGACAAAAAGGAAAAAAATTAATGAAAGAAGATTCCTTTCTTATGCAGGCTGCATCTTTAGACTGYGAATATTCTCTCATTTTGATTTAAAGCTACCCTACGATTTTTACAAACCCTTGGTGCTACGGGTGCAAATGCACAATACTGCACATATTAAGAAAACCAAATTCTATATACAGCAAGGCAGAGTACACTGCCCATGTGGTGTTCATATTCATCAGTCTGAAATCTTTGATTTCACACGTGCAAGCACCAGTAATTGTTCTCAGTGCTGCCTTTCAAACCACGTTTTGTGTAGCCAGTATATAAGATGGCAGAATTTCAAATAAAGGAGATTACATTCTGCTTCCTCTTGTTCCTCCCTGAAAGGAAACATTGATATAATGCTTTGCTGATGAGAACTTCCAGGARGAGGGCATGGGGGACTAATGAATAGAGAATCTCTTTTCCTGTGAGGGCTGCAATGTCATAGGCAGAGATGGGAGGGGGGTTTTGAGGATGGACTTGAAAATATAAACTATTCAGTAGCATAAGATATTTACTATCGTTTTCTTTAAATGTCTGAATATGCAAAATTAGACACAACCGTTGGTGGAGAGGTGCTTTGGAGACAGCTGTGTCTTCCTCTATCTGAAGTTGGAGAAGCCCTCTGCAAGAGTGAAAACGTATGGGAAGGGATAAATATGAGAGCACTCTCCTTCTGTAAAGCAGCCACACAATGATGCCAGCAGTGGGAGCTGCTATGTGCGGGTATCTGTGATCCACCACCCTTAAGGGGAAAAGAGAGATTTGACTGCTGACTAGAACAGGGCTGAGCAGACGATATTTGGTACAACACTGCAAGGAGTATATGTGTAAAAGCTGCTATAGAAGTAATATCCTTTCACCATGAGATGAAAGACACATTTCTGTATTTAAATCATTTAGGAGGCTCATCACAGACAGTTCCACACACATCACTTTTGTGTCCATGTCAACAGAGGCACACTTTTGTGAAACATGATCTTCTCCCTCAGTCCTGGCTCTGACTTGGAGTCTGTGTTCACAAGAAACAATGTTCAAGGTTTGCTGATGATGGAATTGAAATCTCATCTTTGTCACAGTAAGGATTTCAAATCAAAATGCAAGAAGCACCTCAGTGTGTAYGTTTCTGTGGTCATCTTTACCCTAACACTTACAGAACTGAAATAAATGGTTTGGAGAGAGATTCATAATTTCTATAAATGTCATGGCAAAGGTCTGAAGGTTAAAATAGATTRTCTTGCTTAGACATCTGCCTGGATTACAACACAGGGTTTGAAGCAAACCTACTGGTGTTCAGCACCACTCTGTAACTTCACTACACAGCGTCTGCAACCTGTAACTGCAATTCATGGGCAGGGAAAAAGAGGAAAGGAAGAAAACTATCTCAAGAGTTAAAATAGATTTGCTGGAAAACCTGCACAACACAGAAAACAATGAGGCACAGACTGTAGCCCCACTGTTTAGAATACATGTTTCTCAGTATTCTCCAGGTAAATATTTTCTGTATAGGACAAATCAAAGTATAGTCTTGAGGAATGAGCATGTCAGGGACTGTTGCCTACTTATAAGGGTGTCTAAGGGAAAGGATAACCTTTCCCAGATATCTGTATGGGAGCATAATCCTGATGATGGAGAAGCAGGGAGGATGAATTTTGTTCTGAAGGGTTGTATAGGCTGAAATCTTGAACTGASTGTTCTGACCAGATAAATCATCATGTCACAGTTCAGAAATCTTGGCTTAGGTTCAGTAAAAACCTTGTAGCTGAACCTTCTCATCTGCCCTTCCTTGTCAGGTTCCTCTCTGACAAGCAGCAAAGAGCTGTCACCAGCTCTGGGCTGGCCAACTGCTCCTGTTCAGAAACTGAGTAGAAATGCCATAAAAGCTGTCACTGGGGTCTTCCCAGGCTCTGTTCCAGATAAAAGCTTTTATGGCTTGTTCCATCAGTACACATTTTGGTAGGAAAATCAGGTTATATTCTTCTCTTGTGGAGATGAAGGGAATGACAGTTGCTCTGACTGCAAGCCAGATGGCTCAAATGACACATAAAACATGAGACTATAAAAAGCTGTCCTTCTCCTGTGGTCATTTTTAAGATTTAGAAAAGTAAGAATACTTCTTATTTTATTAAATTTTTTCCCTGTAAACTCTCAGTTACAGACTGTTTGTTCCTATTTCCTTGATGTTATCTCAGTAGAGATGGAAATAATTGTCTTAGGTATCAGATTTAGTATATTACATTCATACAATATTACAAATCCTGTACATGTATTATACAACAAGTAGATAGCTATTGTGGATCTCTGTTTATTGTGGGTATATATTGGGTATTTTGGACCTCTCAACCTGAGTGTATCTGCAGGCAAGAAGAAGCAAGTCCCCTGGGAACAAGTCCCATTCAATATTTCCGTATGATACACCTTGTGTTTGGCTACAATAGTTAGAAAAGAAACAAAGCCTTAGTACTAACAGAACAAAATTTTATTTAAAAATATTAAACTTCTAGATTGGTTGGGACTGCTCAAAGATGGTATTGAGATTAATTTTAGATCCCAGAACAAGCTTGTTGTGCAATGTCATATTTTGAGGCTGAAGGGGAACTGAGGTCCCCTGCGTCCTGGTCTATTTTTCTCCCTGAAGCATACATAGTACTTATTCACTCTGTCTTAATCCTTGTGGGCTCTATGACACCCTCTTCATCAGAGTCAATTTATATAGCATTTTTCAGTTTAAATAAAAGTAGAGCTTATTTCTTGCATAGTTAAGAACAGATTCAAAACCAAGGAAAGAGTTGAATTATTTGTATGTGATAGAAAGTAACTGAGTTGCATTTGGACATTACTTTCCTCAGAACTTCTGAACCCTTTCTGAAAGGCAGAGCTTGAGAAGTGAAGGGGTATTTTGCTACAAAGTTGGACAAGTAGTCTTTGTGCTTGGCTTGAGCACAAGAGCTTTTGTTGGTAAGGTATTATCACAAGATGTTTTTGTCAAGATACTGCTTTTATTTCTTAGACTGCATTAGTCCTGTTCTAGCAGTGAGCCAGGGGGAATAGAAATCACTTCCTTCCCATCTCTTTCCTTTTTTTTTCCTCCTCCTGCCCACCAAAATCTTCAGCTGTCATTTGAAATACAGATGATAATAGAAATTAAACTGTTCTTGGCCAGTCTGCTACACAGCCACACTGTTTTATAGCTACACATATGAATCCTTCTAGAAAACGAGAAATACTAGAATTAAGTGCTGTACAAATAGCATATRAGAAAGTAATGCCTACTTCTCTTCTGTCAGGGTTCTCTGCCACTTCCACATACCAAGCAGGAAAAAAAGTCCATAGAAGCAGGACAGAGTTAAGGAAAATTAGAGATGGGGAGTGACATCCATGTAAGAAGGGAATAGTAAAGAAAAGATTAAAACTTGCTTGATTTAAAGCAGGAATTGGAGTGTGCACTGTGATAAAAATAAAAACCAAAATAATATTTTTTTWAAAAAACCCAAAACTAAAAAATCCTACAGATGGTCTCCTTTTCTTCCACAAGTAAAAATTTGTGGGGGGAAAGTGTCAAAAAGATTACTCTTTGCATCCTTTTCTAACAAAATAACATGGAAACATTCACTGAAACTGAAAGTTTCCTTTTATATTTAAAAGGAACTACTTTACATCAGTGCATAATTAAACCACAAAACACACTGTAATAACATCATTACATATACAGTTTTATGGAGCTGTGAATATTGTTATCTGTATAAAATATTTTTTTAAAGAGTCTCTCTTTTCAAAAGAAAGATCAGTGATCATGCTTTAGGGCACAAATCAAACTAATGAATGGGACTTTAAAGCTCTCCTCCTCTACTAGTTATGCCAGATAACTTTATTCTTTTCTGCTGCTCCCAGTATGGTGGTTCCAGTGCATTTTTGATCAGAACTTCATTAACTCTTCTGATGGATACACTTCATTTTAACAGTGCAAGAAATGTCTAGGCAGAGCAGAGTAAATTTATCTGTGGAGTTTTAAACACTACTGAATATTTGATGAGACCAAGGATCGAAAGGAACTTGATATCTTACACTGAAGACCTCAAACCTGTGTTGAATGGGAAAATAGCACAATAATGATTGAATGCCATTTATTATTTGCAATTTTCCAGTCTGTTTCTTTGTGCAGACACAAAACAAAATCAAACCCTAATCAAAACCTGATGCAGAGACTAGAAGCAATCATTTTTCCATTGCAGCCAATGGTCTAGCTAAAGAAAACAAATCTYGATTTCTGAATTAGTGATGACCCACAGCATTTGGTTCAGAGTGCACAGTGAAATGACACATGCTGTGATATGGAAGCAGAAAAATGAGCACCAGTGCAACACTGTGTGATCACAGGGATGCTGCTTCTGAGCCTACAACATTCTTTTAGAATAAACATACCATGACACCATCCTGACAGGCCCAGCCTTGGCCAGCAACAGGTCCATCTTGGAGCKGTCTGGCATTGGCTCTACTGGACATGGAGGAAGCTTCTGGCAGCTTCACACAGAAACCACCCCTGTAGCCCCCCTACTACCAAAACATGGCCATGCAGACCTAATACAAGCTTGAGACATCTTTTAGCCATAGTATATGCCCTAAGAAAAATTGCATGTTGGGGCACTGAGCCCCCTACTGTCTATTGGTTGCAGCTGTGAAACTGAGGCTGACGCCAGGTAAAAAACATTTCATGTTGTTTTTGTCTTTTGTCACTTAATGAAGAAGGTAGAAGATTTACTCACAAACTGATTTAGAGACTTAGGAGCATGTATGTCCCAAATCAACCTAACCGAGTAATTATAGTGTCTCTTATCAGAGAATGATCCCTAGAGCTTGTTAAATGCAGAGAATAGCTCTACTACCATATCTTGGAGTTCCTCTCCTAAGTCCCATTCCAGTGAGCAAAGCAACAACCGATGCCTCCAAGGAGGACCTGTGTCTTTACAGGAAAATTTTGAGGGCATTTAGAAGGTCTTTAGGTAGATTATAGTAAAATATATGAGCATAACATATACTACAGTCAGTAAAAATGGCAATGGAGCTCAAAGTTTTAAGAATGTAATTATCAGAACTGGAATTTAACCAGCATAGAAACTGATTTAATGCTGTTCTTTCATTGAAGTATAGTGACATTTCTAATATTTGAAGGAGTTCCTATCTCTTATGACAAGTGTGTGGAATTGAAGTGTTTACTTTCAGGCCAACAGTTCTTTCTTGAAATCTGCATCCCCTTCTCATCTCCTTGATGTTACAAGCTGTCAGAGTGAAAACTTAGAGGGCAAGAATGTAGCGTCTGAACTATTTTTTAATTTTATCAGTAAAGTGCAATCCTTCTTGAGTTTCAGTAGGTGTTTGGGTTTGCCCTGGAGATTTACTGGAGAAATACRTTAATATAACTTGTGTAGGTGTTTGAAAAAAGCTTCCAAAGACCAAACCGATGTTTTTATTTATCTGGGGACTTGCGCATTTTAAGGATGATAAAACTGCATTAACAACAGTTAAGAAGTTGAGACTGTATAAGATTCCATTTACCTGGGGAGTCTTTCCAATTGTGAACAAAAGACTGTGCAGCGTGTGAGTATGAACTGGCCTCTAGCTCTGAGCAGGTATTGTTCCATTTGTTATGTTCTACTCAGTTCATCAGCACTCACTGCATGTTCTTGTATCTCTTTCTATTTTTTCTGTTCTGTCTCTCTCCACATAATGAAGAACAAAATTGTAACAACTGATAATGGACTTGTACCCATAATGGAGCTGGGCAGAGATGAGAGGACTTTTCTCCATCACTTACTTTTTTGCAAGAAAAAAATTTTCTTTTGGTCCCTTCAAGCACAGTGGGATATCCTCTGATGCATAAACATCAGTATAGCTTAACTGAAAGTGATTTTCTCTAATTTCTTGCCCAAAGACTTGAGAAAGGGAATGAATTAAAAAAAAAAATTACAAAAAACTAATATAAGACATCTACAATTCTACACATAGGTTTTGCCTTCATCTGGGCTTTAAGATTCCTGTCYTGAGGAGCTTCAGGTCACCAGGAAATCAGTGCAAGCCATTTGGAGTGACTGAATAGGTCAGACACCTGGGGTGAGTTGAGCTGTGGTGCTCCTTGCAGCCTCTGTGTCTTGAAGGAATCCCGTGTCTCAGGGAGCTGTGGGCCTTGTGACATGCAGTAGCACTTGCAGTCTCCTCATGGGCCTCTTTTATGTGATCCAGCACACAAATATTGTACTATCAGCTGGGCAGATTTGGTATTTCTCCCATTGGAATGGATGCAAGTGGAGATTTTTGGCTTTGTTTTCATGTCTGTAGTTAAGAAAACTAGCCTACCTAGATTTTAACATTTTTTTGGTTCTTTTAAATTTTTTTGTTAATACTTGCATCCCCTCCTCAGCCYTTTCTTCTTGATCATGTTCTGCCCTACAGTAGAGGAGGATTTTTCTTGCCTTCACCTGCCAAGCACCTGCTACCTCTGCTTTCAGATATCCTTTCAAAGAGACTCAATCATTTTAATCTTTAAAAAACTTTGTTCTGTGAATGGCTGCCATCTGCTTTTGCTCTGCAGAACTGTTCTGGAGGCTGAGTACAGTGACATGTACCGTCATCATCATAGGTAGCAGCTCATGAGACTGGATTTGAATGAAAATTGGAACTCGGAGAGTACCTGTGTATTCAGTGAAAAATCACATCAACAGTGGGTTAKATCTGAAACAAACAAACAAACAAACAGAAACAAAACAAACAAAACCCCCAAACAGTCGTGTAGTGTGGTTATTGGTATGAGCATGCTTACTTCTGACACTTAGTATTATGTCTTGGTTAAAGAACCAGCAACTGCTAGGGGGAAAAATCAGTGGGTATGTATTAAAGTTCATGAACTTCAGCATGCTTTCACCAGCTGTCCTTAGAGCTATTTATTTCAGATTAGATGACAGTGGTAAAGGTCAAAAATACTTGATAATCAACTTCAGCAATTAAATTCTTTGTTTTGATCTTGAGRGAGAAAGAAAAATTCTTTCTTATTCTCACTTGCTCAAAGCAGAACTGCGCCTTAAAAGTCCAGGATGGTTTGCATACTGGTTTCCCATCTTATTTGCCACTCAGCTGGGTACAAAACTTTTTTCTTTGATGCAGTGAAATGTAGAAATAAGCCTGACAACTGACACTGCACATCTGTAGAACTAATGCCCATCTCCTGTTGTGCTGCTTCCAGCACTCTTCCCACAGCATCCTTCTCTTTGTTCTATGCCAGTACCTTGTGGTCTTTCTGCATTTCCAATTCTGAACACCTTTTGGGCATCAGCCTTAMGCAGGTCTTGTGATATCTTCACCTATGAGGAGAGAAGGTGGGAATCTACATGTAAACTCTCTGGACTAAATTCAGATTACAGAATGTAAAGTAAATCTAAATAAATATTAGTGGGTCTTGGTTTGTTTGTTTGTGAGGGTTTTTTTCTCTTAAACTGTACAAACTAATATAATTTTAGGTTTCTTTTCTTTCTAATGAAAAAATGTTTATGTTTGTATAATTCTAAAGGAATTTGTAGGTGCCAGCTATTTAATATATCATCTTAACAGTGAAAGAGATATTGCTTAACATATTTAGGGATTGTTTTCCAACCTCCAAAATGAACCACCATCCCTCACACTCCCCTCAAATGAACTCAGGCTTTGAAGGAACATGTAGAACTGAAAAAGAAATGCTGTAGTGATGAACAATTTGGGTGATGGAGCAAAATGTGTAAATAAACAGTATCTACTATAAAAGTAGTTAAATATTGCCAGTAGTATAGCATCCCTTTTCTTTGGGTTACCTCTTCTTTCTTACAAGGTAGCAAGCAAATGCTGAGGGATTGCTGGTGGTAGTGATGTTGTCATGCTTCAGTTAATCTTATTTCTTGCCCTTTTTCTAACTTAGAACTTAATAAAGTGAAATCCCACCAGGAATATTTTTTCTGAAGCTTATGACCTCCAATATGTGAAGTGTGCTCCTTCTCTTAAACAATTAAAACTTTTTACTAATCACTTTCCATGATTTAAACCCTGTAGTCTTCCTCACATCATTGCTTAAAAAAAAAAAAATAAAGGAGACATGAGCTTACATTCAGCATGAAGCCCCTTTTGTTAAATTTCCATAAATACCTAGATATCTTCAAAAGGTGTGCTGGCATTCAATCCTAGTTCTCCTCCAGGCTATATTGAATAGCTTAGGTCTAAAGTGGACTAGTTTGAAATGGTAGTTTATCACCATGCAGGCTTTACACTTTCACTGTAAGTATTTCAGACGCAAAGCTAATAAAGTATTTTAGTAAATGTCTGTTTGGAATTCTGCCAGTCTGGTAGCACAGTACATTATGATGCAAACACAGCTACTAATTTTCCTCTACATTCATGCTAGAATAGGTGATATAGAACCAGGTTTAATTGCTGAATGTAATTGACAGCTCTTTCCTGAAGCTGAAGGGGGAATTAATTGTCTCTCATTGTTACTTCTTGCCGTCTAAGCATATCCTCAGGATTGCAAACAGGTAAAAGAAACAGTGCTGTTGTGCATGTGCTTTTCTGTCTAACTTTGTGTTGCTGCTTCTGGTCCTTGAGATACKGAACGTTCTTGGGATGATAAACAGATTTCTCAGCCCTGTACTTCTCTTGAGCGAGTGTGTCTTTTGCTGTACTGATATAAAGCGTGTTAAGTATCTGTGGGAGGGAAAGCAGCTTCATTTTTCTCTTGGAACCAATTCATTGACCTGCCTCTAAGAAGCAGGCCAGGAGGAATACTGAGAAGCAGCAGAAATGCAACAGACTTGATATACTGCTAAACAGTAGCTATTAGCTGGGAATATGGTGAGATACTTTAGCGTTTCCTCTTAGAAGACTTTTGAAACGGAAGTTTTTATCTGCATCATTACGTCTAACAGTCATAGGTGGGTTTATTTATTTTTATAATTCAATACTTCATCAATTGCTTCTTAATCCTTTTAATATTTTCTACCTCAACAATATCTTATATTTGCTGTTTAATCTGCCTACAGTTGTGGTTTTCACCACAGAGCTAAAAACCATGGCTAGAGAAAAAATATTTAGTTATTAATCTCAAAATWATTTCTGTTATGAAAACACAGGCTGTTTAGTATTCCAAGATTTGATGATATCAGTGGACAGCATTGCTCTTTGTGAAGTTATAGCAACCTCATCTCTCCTTTTTCCAGTGTGCTATTTCAGGTTATGATAACAATACCTTTCCATTTGCAGCTAAACASGCCAAGTTTTTTCTGCATTCACAAGGTACTGACTATCTAGTGGCCACTGAACGTGACTGTAATTAATATTTGCTGTTTGCCTAAGCAAGAAGATTTGAACTTCATAACAGTTCATTATAAGTACATGAGAATCTGCTCTCTTAAAGTCTTATAGGTAAGACAAGTGAGATGCTGCTAAGGTAAGGCAGATGGGATGCTGCTTGGTACATTAATCTTTATATTCAGTCTTCCTACCAGTTAACGTGTCATATTGAAAAGAATTTTAGAACTAGATGGGAAAACAGAGTGTGTTTAAACAGAGATCTCAGACCCTTACGCAGGATATTTGAAATACTAACAATACTCACCTGTGGTGACTGTGTTGTCAGGTGGGGCTATTAAATGTTGATTGACCTCAGGACAATGATGCAATTAATGCCATTCATAAGTACTCTCCCTGCAATAGTCCTGAAAGGCGGGAGGTGAATGAAGTGGAAACAGCTGAGAGCTCTCCTTAGGGAACCAATGTCTGTGAGGGGGATGCAGAGATGTACTACGGCAAAGGTTGTGTGAAGGTACRTGTTAAAAGCAGTTACTTGTCTTTATTAACTCATGGTACAGTTTTGCTCTAGGTTTTTAAAATGTGCATTAGTCTTGTGAAATTTGTTATTTGGTTTCTTGGGTAGMTGGTGAAGGTACAATTTTTTATGCATATTTAGTTCTTGGAGGAGGGGGAGAGAAAAAGTATGGGAGTGTGGGGGTCTGAATGCCCTCTTATGTTAGTATAAACTGGTTATAAATAGTGTTAAACTCCACTGACTTTAACTTTCAACTGGAAATGAGGTCTGCATCTCTTTCTTTATGTCTGAATGAGTCTCAGATCTTGCACTTCTGTAAGTAGAGGAACAATAATTATCATTTATGCAAGTTTTGAGGTAAAATTTAAGTTTAGCTTTGCGTCATAAGTTGTACCCAAACACTACTAAGCAGAAGAAACTGGGAAAGGTAAAAGTTTAGACAGACTACAAGTCTACAGAATTGCAGAATATATTGAGTTGGAAGGGACCCAGAAGGATCATTGAGCCCAAATCTTAGCCCCTACATAGGCCATCCCCAAGAGCCACATGTGCCTCGTCTGCAATTTCAGAGCTAATAAATGTAATTTGGAATATTTTGCCTGTTATGCTGTGAGGGGAAAAAAAAAAAATAAGCAAAAATGAGACTGAATTAATGATGGTTATTTATAATGTTTAGGTAAATAAGGAATGCTAAGCAGGACTTGTGGCAACTGAAGTCCAAGAAGAAATTGATTGGTAGGGTGTTTAGCATATGGCAAATGAAACATCTTTAAGAGACTTAAAGTACCCTTTGCTTGGAAGCACAACTGTGAAAACAGAGAAATGAAGGTAAACAAAGATCACCTTTGGAAATAAATGTTGATTCAAAGAGCCCCCTTGGGTTCTTTTTGTATTTATCTAGGAATTCAGTTCAATCCTATGGAAAAGACCTGGATCTGTAGGCTGGGAATTGCTGGGAAACGTAGATATGAATTTTTCTCAAGTGTTAAATTGATAGTTGTGTTCAGGTTGCTGACAGACACCTGTGAGAATAATACATATTTCATTTGGGAAGGGAGGAAAGCTAGAAGGAAGGGAGAAGTACGTAAAATACCCAGAACTAAAAGGTTTATAGCACTTTGTGTCTTCTCCAGATTGTTATGGCTTGCTCATGTTTTGGAAATGTGAGGGTCTAAAGGGTCTAGTAAAAGTAAATTTGTATCATTTTAAAATTATATACAGCTGAAAGATCAACTGTTGAGCATATAAATATAAATCCTGATGAAAGAAACTGGAGCATGCAGAAAATCAAAATGAACCATGAGTGAGTGTCAATAAAAAAGAAAAAACAAAAATCAGGCCTAGTTTTTGGTGTGGATAAACACAGAAGAAAAGATTGTTGTGGACACAGGGTTTTTTTGTTTTGATTGTGTTTTTTTTCTGTTTGGGAGACCAATTCAAAAACTGAGATTTCAGTGTGCATTTTAATATAAAAATAGTGTTTTAGTTTTAGTTATCTGCAAACATGATATCTAGCTAAATGTGTTGTTAGGTCTTCAGAAAGAAGACTTATTGTAATTGTGTGTTGTCAATTCTCCCCTCAGTACTTCATCTGTTGTTGCAAAGAAATGTGTGCATAGCCCTTAGACATGACAGAATTCCTCAGCTGCCTCAATAGGAATTGAAAACTTGTACATTGTTAGATGTCTAGTCATCATACCATGAGACGCAGCCATGCACAGTGTGGATTCTTAGTTCTGCTGATTACAGAACTTCTTGAGTAGTTTATCCAGAAGCTTGTGGTAGACTGTGCCCAGAGTAGGTTGCCTGACCTGTTGAAAACTTAAGTTCTTGCTCTCAAGAGCACATAATTAAATGTGTATCAGTCTGATCTGAATTCTTCTAGGCAGAAATTTTTCCACAAAAAACAGAGCATTTGCCACCTCTTGGAAACAGGGCCTTGTTCTGAAACAAAATTTAAGGAATAACTAAAAAGACTCTGAATAGAGCTGAACACTTTAACTTTTGTAGAATAGCTTGCTGTCTTTTTTTCCTTCCTGATTTTAATCAGACTAACCTTTGGGGAAAGGGTCTGAATATCCAGGGAACTTGCATAAAGAATACTGAAGCTCACATAAAGCATACTGAAAAGGTCACCTTTTGTGTAATGTTGAATTGTGTAATTCAAAGGATGCAGTTCACAGAATGGCATTCAAGTCAGTTCATCATAAGGGCTGTTTTCCATTGGTTATGGAGAAAATAGTCTTCCCTACGGTATTTTTCGTCTTCTTCCTTCCCTTCTTTTTTCACACTTCCACATACATATCAGTTTGGCATGCACAGTTCTACAGTCGTACCACATGTGGCAGCCTCACACTTGAGTAATGGAATAGGCTTATTTTTATTGGGTATGTACCTTGTCCTGTTGCTGTGAACTAGAATGAGACAGTTATAAGCAGGCCACAGACAGCCACATAAAAGCCAGTGTACACTAATGAAGTGGGTTTCTTCTTACATCAGCTAAAATAAATTTTTGTGACTTATCATATTGTTCATTTGGACATTTCTACAAAAATAGAAGAAAGCTCAGAAAAATTTCAAGGGTTCCACAGCTGCTGATTTGTTTTTTATGGTTTGTTTTCTCCAGATGTCGTGACAAGGAATAATTATATAGAAGGGACAATGGAGGTTCAAACCATTGGGCCAGTCTAAGTTTTGTCGTGCTGTTGATGAAGCAGAGAATGGYGTTTGTGCGTTTCCAGGAAAACTGACATGTGAAACTCAAAGTTTGGGAGATCACTTGAGCTTTTATATCCCAGTCTCTTTGATCAAGAAACCTGACTCAGAACCCTCAGAATAAAAGATTTCCTCTTCAGACTTCCAGTGATCTTCAGAGGCTATAAAAGTAGCTGCACTTCCTGTATTTTGATGATTTAGGAGCTCTGGAGAAGGCAGAACTATGTTGTTAGGTTGTGGGAAAGCACAAGGTAGTAGTAATACTGTTCCCTCCAGTAAACTCCAAAAGGTTCTGCAGTTAAGCTTCAGGAAAAATTCTGGTTTTGTTTTAGCAAATAATTGTATTCTGTCTGTCTTGGGCTTAGCAAATCAGAACTGATGCATAAAACTATGAAATCTATTGATTCTTAGGTGTCTGGTGTATTAAAAATCTGGGAAATGAAGAATATTCCTTTTATATATGGTATTATTAAGCATTATTCTTAAAATATTATTAAAGTTTCTAGCCTTGGATCAACCAGGCCCATAACTATTAAATATTGAGATGACAATTTTGACCTTAGACTAGGTGTTTGGAATAATATGGCTGAAGGTCAGGGCAGGAACCAAAGTCTGACTGGCTGTTGGAGAACATTTATTCCAAGGAGAAACACACGTCAAAAGGCTGTTATCGGACATCTAGTGGCAAATGATATTTTCAACAACCTACGTGCACATGGAGGGGAGCTTTCAGTGTGACTGTGAATGTTTTAAGGCTTCAAAAGCCTTTCCTCTTAATAGTTCCTCTCAATTTTCAGCCATTTTCACATGGTCACTAATTTCCCCTTAAATCCTGGTTTTCTGAGTGGAATACTGTTCCCAGGCAGACTTTAAAAAGCCCAAAGCAACAAACAAAATACACACAGCCCCAACTCAAAGGATCCGGGATCTTTGCTTCTCAAGTAGAGAAATCTACCTTTGCTTTTGGATAGAAATCTAAGAGCTGGGAAAGAAAGAGTGATCTTGCTTTTCCAGGGTCAGCTTTCTTGTTTTTCTTCTTTACTCATAACACTTAATGTGTGCACACCTAAATCAAACAATTGTAATCCTCTGTTTAGAGCAGTGTCTTCTTCCAGACTTCTTGCAACTGGTTTTTATTTTTCTTTTTTATGTTTCTAATTCTGTTGAGGGCCTTGCTAACTACTTTGGGTATTCTTAGTGTTAGTACTGAGAGAGTTTATATTTTAATTAAACAGACTTACTACAAAATATTCCAGTGGAGGCTAGGAGCATTTATCTCTTGACTTTGTCTCCTTGTAGAACTCTGAAAAGTAGTTTTTGCTGTCCAAATCCTACAGTATGTCCAAGCAATGCTGTTCCTTTCATCAGAATATAATGTTTTACCCTTTTTGGACTAAATGACTCTTATTATTTGTCTGAAATATGTAACTAGGTAGGTAGTGGAAACAGTATGTCTGTTTTTTCAAGTACAGCTTTATAAATCAAGGTTACAGGGTAGCTGTTTTGATTTTTATTATTTTATTTTCTTTTGTCAATACTGTGAACAGTAATGGTAGTAAAAGACTTTTTTCTCCTCCGCTCCCTGACCCTTCAGGTGAAATAAAGTTACTCTTGCAAGAACGCTTTTTATAATTGTCAAACTATTGCATCATCTCTACATGTACAAGGTCTTAATTTTAGACATACATCACTGCTTGAATTGCTTAGTTTGAAGTAAAGTAAAAACTCCGGATGCTTTATGAACTTTTAGTAAGAAAAAAAAAATTTGCAATCATGTGTTCACATCTTAGAAAAGAATTAAAATGGAAAACACAGAAAGACTGGAAAACCAGTAAAAATCAAAATATCAACATTTGTTCTGTGAGTATAAAGCAATGAAATGGGGAATGGCAGTAATCATAAGAGAAGAAATAATTTAATTTTGAAGCTGTTTGCTGCTAGATTCCCGCCTGAATTGCTCCCTTTTTAGTATATTGCTAATTTTTGTATCCAGTCACATTGTTGTCTGATTTGATGTATGGTGTTAAAGAACTTCTGCTGTGCACAAATATTTTGTGTTAAAGCTTAAAATTCTCCAACCATGCACCTTATTAGTAACTAAGATTATTTCTGCATAATTTAGTATACATACTATTCTGAATTTTGATTACACTGTCAAGTTGCAGGTTTGCCATTGTAAATATTTTTGTGATTAAAGCTACAATTTTCTAAACATTTTTTATGATCTGAATGCTTAGATATTCAGACTCTTGCCTTAAACACCCTACATTTGTTTTCACATTTTCTTTAAGTTGTAAAATATTTTAAAATGGGAGAATGAATTAGACAGGGCATTTTTTTGGGGTGATTAATTCTAATTTAATGGGCGTGTATATATATATATCATGATAATGGTGCCCGATGAGAACTTGCTTCTCTCTTGCCACCCCATAAATTCACCCTCCAAAAAAATGTTTGTTTTCCTTATTACTTGCTATGCAAAATTCATAAATATTATTTCTGCAGCATGCTACAGTGAGGATCAGCAGAGAATAGGTGAAATGAACAGGAGGAAGTTCATGTGTATGTGTAGTGACTTGGTTCTCAGTATTGTTTTACAAAAGAAAGGGCAGAGGCACAATATTTAACAGTCTTTATCTTAATTAGAAAGCAGAATATCCTAAAAATCATCCCTTTAATGCATGTTTGCTTTCAGGTGACTATGCATTTATTGAACCATTTAGTGTGTTCTGAGTTAAGGTTCATTGTAGCTTCAGTGATCTCCTTCAGCAGGCACAGATGAAGACACCAAAGAGCTGTTTTGGCTAAGCCAGCTGAGAGGTATGGTCAACAGCAGTGCTGAATCCTTCAGCAGGATAATAAAATGCTAAATTCTAAAGATTAATTGAATTGTGATAATTAAAAATGGCTTTTTTGAAGTTCTTGGTTGCTTCAGAATGAGACAAAAAAAGCTTAATTAACAGAGCACTTGTTCTTATCTCTGCCTTTTAAACAACTGAGTGCATATAATATCTTATTGTTAGACTTCTGCACTTAAAGAGAAGAGAGGATTCTTTGGTTGAAGGCTAGATATACTTCCAGCAGATCACTGACATGTATTTAGTTTGTCTGCAGTAGCAGGAAGTGTTTCTTAATGTTTAGGTTTAAAGTGAGATTAATTGATTCTACAGGATGAAGTCAAGGCCGTGCTCTCTATAGAAGAAATCTGTTCCTCCTGGCTTGGAATTTTGGAGCCTTGGAGTGGCCTATCCAGCCTTAATCATACAGTTATGATTTCTTAGCTCATGTTTACTGCTGGTAGAATGACTCTGATATCAATTGATGGTAGACTGGCAAAGGAAAGGGGAAAGCACCACAATGCTGTCTCTTGCTCTGCATTCCTCTGCTTTTACACAACTGCAGTGCAACAAAAGGCAATTTCTATTTTTTACCCACCCCCTCCTTCTGCCCAGTCCTTCTGTTAGGTCATCACATGTTTGAGACATTTGTCTGTTGCAGAGGAAACTGTGGTATGAGATATTTAGGATCATTAGAAATTCAGCACAAGTTTCAGTAAGTAAAGAAGGTAGGCTGTTAAGTCTTCAGGTGCAAACCCATCACAGATATTATCAGAATATGTCAGGAATAGTTATAGAGAATGAGTTGGAAGTAGATTTGTCTGAAACATTTAAAACTCTCCTGAAGAATGGAAACCTACATGAAGAAAGTATTCTCTGAGGGACTGACATGACCTTGCACTTACTCAGAGTATTTTATAACAGCACTTACTATGCTATTTAAATGCTATTATCTCTTGTGACACTGGCATGTCTTTTGTATTTCTATAGCAATAACAGGATAAAATACTGGGTTTTGCAGTTGTTTAGCACCATCACTGACTCACACTGGTATTCCCTGAAAAAAGTAGACAAAGAAAATTATCTTTCTTCTCCTCAAATTGCTCATTTCTCTTATTTTTATACACCAATTTAAATGTAATTTCCACTCCTCAACATAAATCTCTTGGCTCTGTGATTCTACAGTAATTTCTGGAATCTGAGTCTTTGTTTGCCAAGGTGCCTATGCTGCACAGACCTTGCAGAAGCTTTGGTTGGCAGGAGAGGGCTGGCTCTGGGCTCTGTGGTCAGAGCATGACCTGTCCCCCAGCACAGGCCAAGAGCAAGTGGATGAGAAGATTTCTACACGACTGGGGCAGCCAAGTAGCCTGACGGAGGTTCTCCAGGTGTTTGTGATGAAGGGATTGGTTTGACAGATTATACTGTTGTTAGCCCTCTCTTGACATCGCCTCAGTTTCCAAACCCTGTTGGCAAAGAAGTTCAGCCAGTCTCCTGTGTGCCTGACATAGCAGCAGCTTGGCTGCCTCCTTTCCCTGGGGGTCGAGGAGACAGGTATAGGGGCAGCACAGAGGCTGAGGAAGTTACTCCCCTGTGGCCCTGGGTGAGGATGCAGAGTGGGTTCCCTGTACAGCCTGTGCCATGGCTCCAATAACTAGAGGAGTGTATGTTGTGCAGCTGTCACTGCTTGTTAGCACTTCTGCCCTCTTGAGAAAATGCTGTTGACAAAAACCCCTAAATTATATGGTCAGGTTTGAAAAATAAGTTGATGTGTGCAAGGATGTTATTGACCCGATTCATCTGACATAAATACAGACGCCTTTGAAAACTGATGAACTAAAACTGCTCTCTGTTTTTGAGAAGAGGCTTGAATTTCTTTATATCCAAAGGTTATTTTCACAAGGTTTATACTTTTTGTTTGTTTGTTTTGAGAAGACAAACTCCTTTTTTTTTTTGCTCCAAGATCACCTGTGGACACAGTTGAAGCAACCCCCTCGCTTTCTCTTTCAAAAAGATGGCTAGTAGTAGGAAGGTTAAATGGTTAAAATATCACTGTATTTCCTATGATCAGGTAGATTTGAAAAGCTTCTTCGGAGGAAAATATTTCAGCTACCAAAAAAATATGATTTAACACCAGTTGTTTTAATTCTTACTAATTGCAGTAGTATTTAATTTTATTTTTTTACTAAAAATTGGTGGGAACCACGTTGTGGGCTACAGACAGTTAACCAGCTTTGATATATGAAAGTGTTTTCTATTCTACTCACTGCAGATTTGAATTATAACTAATTTTACCTATTTTTCTATGTAGATAGAGGAGGCAAGAGAGATAAGAATAGTTTGTAGCGGACATGGTTTACTGCTTACTTGAAAACTTCCTTTCTTAATTGAAGCAAATGGAGAAAGCACAACATTTTTTTTAGTATTTTACTGAATATTTACTATTATGAACAGCTTTTTTTTGACAGTATCAAAAGTTTTCCACAGCAGATGTGCATTTACACTTTTCAAGGACATCATTCCTCACAATACAATCAACAGTTGCTGGGTATTAATGGAATTCTCTCGGGGGAAAAGTCTGTTATCTCTTTGATGGGAACAGATCTTTTATCAACAATGATTGCTAATACAGCTGAGGGAGACCAGAGAGGCTGTTAATTATTCTGTTTGGGTGTGCTTTAATGGAGTTATCAGCAAAGTACATCTGTGAACTTTCTTTTATAAAATGAAACTTGCAATAAATATGAAATTAGATTTTAAGGGAAGAGATGGCATTTGCCTGCAGATGGATGGCAGTGTTTGTGAACAGAGGTACATTTGTTAGTTGAGCAGTAATCTTCTCTAATGTGATTCATGCAACATAATTTTTATTTTAATAATAACCATTACTTTTGCTGGTAGCTTATTTTCCTGGTAAGTACTGTCTTTTCCCCTGGTCAAATTTTTTAGCTGTTGATATTTTTTAGATTATCATGTGTTTCTTCACACAATGTGGACATGATCAGCAGCCAGATGAATCTGACTCAGAGAAGGTTCAGGGTGGATCCTCCAGTAGCAAAAGCTATTGATCAAATTCCTAAATTCTGGGACAGCCCTCCTGCTTCTAGATGCCTTCAGCAGGCAATTCTTGCATACCCATGCCTGGTGAGCCTGAACTGAAAGCCCAATAGCAAAAAAGGTAATAGGACATGAGCTTGGGAGAAGAGAGCAGTAATATTTATGTGGGAGATACTTCTTTATAGAAGTATAATTTTTTAAAAATTGGAATTTGGAGGTTTCGTGCTTCTGTTCCCTCAAGTGCATATGAATGGGCAAAGGAATGGGTAGTGCCACGTAATTCCTCTATTCTCATCTAGTATATTCTCCCCATGAGTTACTGTCAATCAGTGGAAAAGTCATGTGTTTGAACTACAATTGCTGTAGATTATTTTCTCTTTTTTCTTAAGACAGTTGCTCACCAGTGCTATTCTAGCACTTCTACTATACCATGTGGCTCTCAGACCCTCACTCTTTTACAACTGTAGGAGCAAAGGCTAAATAGATAAATGTCAACTGACTGGCAATTCTCCTGCCCTCTCCTACCTCCAATTTCTGCCTGTTCTTGGTAGTTTCAGCAAAAGCTTTTGGTTTTTTTTGCGCTGCTTCCTACAGAATTATTTCTGCATTGCACTTCAGCGAAAGTCTTCAAACTAATGTTTATACATCAGATAATCATGGTGTCTCCCAAGGCTCATTTTTCATACACCCAGAACATAATCTTGTATATTTTCTGATGTAAAGGCTTTGGGGAATTTTGGCTATGTGAAAGTAGTACTCTCTCCAGACATCTCTTAAAGATCAAATGTCTTGAGGAGATGCAGGTGTTTACCAGCATCACATGTAAAGGACAAGGTGTGGCCAGTGAGAAAGAGGGCTGATTAACAGTAAACACAGTTTCTAAACAGATTTAGATTCCCAATAGGAAAAAAAGTATCAGCTGACTGGCACTTAAAAAAATAAACATGAGTACATGCAGCYGTAAAGTTATTGTACACCTTTTAATACCTGAGGGATAGGAGTGAACTTCAGACAACAAGGCTTGTTTTCTCTTGCGACCAATTTAAAAAAAAAAAAAGAAGTTTGAAGGAGATACTGAGGGAGGAGCAGCTGGATTCAACAGAGACCTGGTTGYACTTTCCCTTAAATTTCCAAGATGCTCTGCT
Organism: Parotia lawesii; assembly: GCA_003713295.1. NCBI lineage: Eukaryota > Metazoa > Chordata > Aves > Passeriformes > Paradisaeidae > Parotia > Parotia lawesii. The sequence continues at coordinate 230,329 of RAHM01000315.1, forward strand.
TTTTCATTCTTTCTTACTGCCCTTTCAGAATTAATGCCACATTTCACTTCTTCTACTAGGATGTCTGTAGTTATAGTTGGTATTGAACACCAGAAGACAAAATCTCTTCCTGACTCTCCTTTTTTTCTGTAATGAATTCCTTCTCTATATGTAACTAATAGTAGGAAAATAACTCTGTTCTGCTTTAGGGATGATGTTAAGTTTTATGCAGCTATACAGCCCTATTTATTTAAATCCTTGTTTAAAGCATATCACTGCAGAACTTCAACCCAGGATTATGCCAGTCAATGCCAGCTCTTCCTTTCATACACCTGGGTCAGCTTGCAGGTTAAATTAATTGTTCACCACTAAAGCAATTGCAAGGTTACAGGTTAGAAATTTCGTGAGCAGTATGCAAAGGGCTTGTGATGAAGGTTATTTTATTATGTAACGGACAACCTCAGTTACAGGAATATTAACATYGTTCAGGAATGTGGTGAGCTGAATCACTGAATTGCACATGGAAAAATAGTGGGGAGGGTGCTCAGAAAAAAAGTCTTGTTGAGTAGTATGGCAGAATTCCCTTTGATTTCTTCAAAAGGGGCCTTGAAACTTTGCTGATTTTGGGTTGTTGATCAGGTTGAAACAAATCTCACTACTGCTGCTAGCTTAGGTCTTGATCTTCTTAACCCTTAACTGCCTTTTTAACTTGTAAATTTATTATTAGGGTGTTTCTTTCAGGCTGTAGAATCATATTATACTTAATTCATACAGCACTCCTGATTCCTTTCAAACCAGTAAAATTCAAATGATTTTCTCCCACTGAGAGTAATTTCCTTCCTGTATTCTCCCTCACTTATAAGCTTTGAGAGAGAAATATTAATGTAATTTTTAATGTTTTTCTCAAAAAAAATTGTAAATCCCAGTATTTTTATATTTTAATGTATATTCTGCAGAGACTGACACTAAATTTAGCATTAATTTCTTTTATATATTTCAGGACATCATAGAAATGCTGTGAATTTTCTTCATCTTGCCAATGAGAAGCATTTTGCAAGAAGGTCTTTCACAGGGATGTGAAAAGTTTCTAAGCTCTTCTGCTCTGCCTAGTATTAATCTACTGTGCTTTGGCATTTCTTAAAATTTATTTTAAAATCAGGAGTGCTATTGTATTGTTTAAACTGATCGCTGTACTATAAAACCTTTAGCTACTTCACATTGAGCCTGATAGCTTTGGTTTGACTGAAGCRTGTGGTAGATATGACAAAAGCATGTTTATCAGAAAATGCCCCAGCCTGTRTGCATATCCAGAAGGACACAGAATTCACCGCTCTCCTGGAATATTCTGCCTTGAAGCCCCATGCCACCCAAACCTTGACAGGTAAACCCCATACAAGTAACATTGCAGGCTGAAGTACAGTTGCCTCCCTACATCTGCTGGTTTTGTTTCTCTTTACACATCCCAAAATTTCTTGGGCCCCCTGACCATAGCACTGGGCTGGGAGTCCTGCCATGATGAATGGTTTAAATCTTTGTGTGGCACCCTCTGCTCCACAGCACCCTTTTGATTGTACAGCTGGGGCATAGTTTTTCTAAGGGTTGTTTCAAGTTTGTCAGCMATAAAATCCCTTTTTAAGAGATTGGAACGATTTAAACAAAGGTTGGGTATGCATACAACATTGACAAGCCATTGCTTGCACTAGCTGAGGTTGCACTATGTAATTTAGCTGCATCAGCATGTCCCAAGCGCTAATTACAGAAGCCTAATGAGGGGCAGAGTGTGTAGGTCTGAGCTCCCACCTGACCTGCAAAGTACCATGATACTCACCATATTTCATATTGTGACTGGCCTTTCATCATAACTATTTACTGTTTCACCACTCTTTATGCTTCACAAATTTTTAGAGGTTTTATGATTCTCTACAGATACCTCATTAAAATAYGAAATTTTAATGGACTTATTAGCATCTCCTGTGGGTGCCACCCTTTAATTGGTGATTCCCTGTGGAGAGTTGCTTTCTGGAGGGAGGAACCAAACCTGAGACACAAAAGTTTTTTATAAGATCTTAGATGTATAGCTATATAATTGTCTTTTTTTAAATAGTAGATAAGGACCTAAAAGGTTTACAGTTTGAAGATATCTTAGGAAGAGCTGTTGACCAGAAAAATTTTCGACAGAAATTCATATTATATGAATAATATAATAACTGTTTTGCTAAAGACTGTTAAGTACCACAAACTTTAAAAAGTTTTGCACTTAAAAAAAAACAACAAAAAAACCAAAAAAAACAAGCAACAACCAAATAAAAAACATCCTCCATTTCAAAGTTGAAGATATTTAAATTAAGAAATTAAAACAAAGTACCGTTTTGGGCTGATTACATTTGCAGCACTGAAATCCTGTAACCTCTCAGGGAAGGTTTATTTTAGTCCCTCCTGTAACTCTGCTTCGGGCGTGAAGCAGCCAAGACTTCATCAAATTCTGTCCTCTCCCTGCCAACACTGCAATTTGGATACTGACCTGCATCATAAATTACTCCTTTGTACCTGAAGAAGTCCAGTACTTTAAACTAACTAGATAGATGTCGTTTGCTATTCCTTTGACTCTTCATTTTTACTTCAGCTGTCAACAAAAGGGTTTTTATACAACAATATACCATTCTGAGCTAGGATGGAAGGGAAAGCTAGTGCTGACATTAATTCCCTGATGTCTCCCTTGCCTTTTTCACTGCAGCTAAGTTGTTCAATGTTCATTCTGTGGACTTTTACAGTMGTCAAAAATATTTGACTATTTTACTTTTGTGCACCTTGTAATTGTGCACAGATACTTCTTACAAAAGTAATTATCATGTCAAAGATATCCTGAAAAGTTCTTCTGTCTGAACTTCAACTTCCATATGTACTGCAGACAACATAAAATAGCAGAACAACCATATCACAAACAGACTGCAGGTCTGGTTTTCTGGAAGAGCACCTGACTCTTGCAGAAAACCATCCTTCTCTGTATTTTTTTTAAGGTAAACTTGTAGGCTAGTTTACTGTGTGGAAACTTACCTTGTGAGATAAATTCTGAAGGGCTGATTTCAAGTTGTTGGTATCCTATAGACTTATGCTTGTGTTGTATATTTTGTACTTAGCAACAAAGTGTATTTCCCTGGCTTAGGCATTGTTTACAAAGCATTTCTGCTTGGGTTTTTTTTCCACACAAATGTGGGGATCCATTTAGAAGAATTGAAGGTTACATAAATTCCCTAACTTTTTCCTGCAGCACAAACTTGCCACAGAATTCTTGGTGTCAAGTATATCATGTAAAAGATGGGTAACTTAGTAATAAGCTCAAAGAGAGGAAATTCATCTTGCATTGAGCGCAGAGACAAATTAAGTGTTGAGGAAAAATAAATGAGTATTTGTAGGACTTAAGTGGAAATCAGGTTTTCTTGGAAGGGAGGTCAAATTATTCAACATTTTAAAAAGAAATAACAGATGAAATTATTTAAATAAACATGTAAAAGATAAGTTTGTCTTGTGAAATTGTCTCGCCATCTCCTATTTGCACTGCATTTGAGCAGTGGGCAAAATGTTTACCTAACCCCACACCCTGTAGCCGTTTATAACATATTTCCTTTGGAGTAATTTTCTTTCCTGTGTTAAAGCCAGAAAGGTAAATATGAATTTAAGGAATGTAGGATTAACGTGACTCAGGGGCAGTAAATAATTCTGCCACCTGCACTAGAATGAAATTTCTGATGTCTTGTTTTTCATCTCTGCTACTAGTGTCTAATATGCTATTCTTTTCAGACTGTAATGCATATGATAATATAGCCTAACTTTATTTATGGGGTACACTGATGTGTTGTCAAGAAAGCCACAATTTTTGTGTTATTAATCAAATTCCAGGCTACATATCACATTTCTGAGGACTTGAGACCCTTTTATAGATACGATTTTTTTCCAAAATTGCAAAGATCAGTAAAAGTGTATGGGTTTTTTTCCCTGGAAGGTACAGGTGATATCATGGAACCAAAACTGAAGCCACGAGATACTGGGTGGTAATAGAATTATCCCAAAAGTTCTCATAGCAAAGAGGGAATAGTTGAACTGTACACCAGCATCATGAGTGTCTCCAGACCAGCTAAAACAAATACACAAGATGGAGAAGCTTATTTTCAGCTAAGAATGTAATTATTTTTTATGCTTCCAGGGGTTTTCTTTCTATTCTGTRCCATGCTATTACATGTGGCAGTTCTTGATATACTTGCTTGTGGGGAAATATCTGTAYGAAAATATGTAGAGGAGTTTTCATGGCTGGGAAAGGAAAGAAGGCAAGATGTGTGTGCTTCTARAAGCACACTATATATCACATAATATAACCCTGCTGTGTGCAGGGGTGCATGAGCAGTCTTCTTAAGATGGGGACTTGGTAATGAGTTCTCAGTCTCCTCAAAAATACATAAAAACAAGAGTCATGATTAATATTTGGAGATAATGGATACCTAAAGACTTAACTCTTTTACACATTATGGCCCTGATTAGTGGTTGACTAGGAATGAGACATGACTGCAAACGCTGGTGAGAGGAAGATACTCAGCTTCTTATTTCAGAGTGGATATTCCAAAAACCCAGGTGATAAACAAAGGAGAGGAAAAGGACATATAGGGAAAATGAATAGTTCTGTGGTGATCCAGGGTTTTTCAGCTCGACTACAAAGTGACTTTGTGGAATAGAACAGTTGGGCTTCTGGTGTTGACCAGGCAAAGCCAGATTCTTCTCAATAGTACCCAGCCAAAGGACAAGAGGCAGTAGGCTCAAATTGAAATATAAAAAAATTCATTTCTTTTACAGTGATCACGGTGAGGTGACTCTAGGACAAGTTGCYGAGATAGGTGAAGGAGTCTCCATCCCCGAAGGTATTCAAATCCTGACTGAATATTGTACTGTGACATTCTGGATGATGTTTTTCTGAGCAAGGGTTAGAACCAGATGATCTCCAGAGGTCTTGTTCAACCTTAAAATTTCTGTGATTCAGGTGACAAATATGTTGGCTCTGGCTATGTGCCTGTAAGCCTTTTGAAGACAAAATTAGGGTTTTTTCTTACTCTTATTAGTTTAGTGTTTCTGCAGGAATATGACCTCCCTTGTTGCAACAAGAGTCTTGAACATTTTAAGATAAACTGTYCAGAGGTTTAGCTTCACTATTACACCAATCTTACTCTACAGGCAGTGTAAAAAACTTTTTTTTTCAGCTCATCTTTGTCTTCTGAGAGGTGAACTAGGTTTTCTCTTCTGTTCTCTACTGATGGGATCCYACGTAGGTAATCCTTAAACATCAATAAGGAAGCATGTGCGGTTATTTAACCTGGAATTTGTTAGGAGGGATTATGTGAGGAGAGGAAGACAAGGAAAATAGGTAACACATAAAAATAGAGAAAGTCACACTTGGGAGGAGTTTAGAAGAGAGCAGTTCTCTTGACTTTTGCTTTCTGACTTGTAAMAGAAATATGGTATTCATGGTTTATTACCAAACTTTCAAAAATAGCGACTTCACCTGAGAGGTCTCTGAACACAAAAGCAAATTGTGAGATTCCTAAGATAAACTGATTTCTATGAAACTTCTATGGTCTGTCAGCCTTATCAGCTCTCAGGATTTCTAATTGCAAAGGAGATGAAGCAAAGTGTTGCTGACRAGCCATCTGGACAACCTGTATAATGCAACGGACTTAAAAATGTATGGTAAAGAAGATCCTCTCCCTTTTTTGGTGGCAAATCATTGTAGGATTTCTATGGCATGGTTGCTGTTGGGAGCACATTTATTCCTCCTCAGCCTGGATGTTGACTCAGAGGGTGGAAGGATGGCAACAAAATGCTGAGGAGTCCAGATTCCATATACCAGATATCAGTAGTATGTCACCATGGACAAGAAACTTCAGTGCCCCACCTACAAAACAGATAGCAGGAAAGTCTGTTCACTTGTCTTTGAATTACATCCATTTCCTCATTTCTCTACTAAAAAAAAAAAAAGGCCAAGCAAGGTCCTGTTAAGCCTTTTTATTAAGACATCAATACCTCCATTTTATGTCAGTAGCAGTTGTTAATTTTAGAAATATTTTGATTTTGTTTTTATTATGAAAATTGGCTCAGAAATAAAGAACACACTCTTGTTTGGCCTCTTTGCCACTTTCACAGCAGGAAATGCTGCTAAGTTGAGAAAGATGATGAGCTCATTCTGGTACTAAAATAGTAAGAAATCAGCCCGATACCCACAGAGTTATCGCTTTTCTCTTGCCCTGACCACTGTTACGCTCTGCACCTCTGTCCAGCACACACACAGCAGGATGCTGGTATTCATGCTCCATTAGGTTATTGACACGTCCTGCTCCTCAGGAACCTCCTGGGATCAGAGTAATTGAGCTCAACAGTTGAGTCTCTATAGAAATATCCCTGACCTTTTGCCTTGCAGTCGGTGGGGTGACCATATGTGAATGCCAATTAAGAAACCATGGGCATTTTGACTGAGGCAATTGGGTCAAGCATAGCTTTGAGGTTATATAATCCTTTTTCCTATTAGCTTGTGAAAGTTGGAAGTACAGAGCCATTCCTTTCCTACCTTCCCTTCACCAATGCATTTTTATTCATATTTGAAAGATGTCACCTTTTTTTGCAAAAGCAGATCATCATAATCAGCTACTTTCAAACCCATCAGTACAATATTTACCCTTCTGGAAGATTCATTACGGTAACAGAAACCAAAATATTGTGAAAATGGGGATCTTTCTCCTTCCTTCTGAGAAAGAAAATGAGAAGATGAGTGCACTGAAGGTGATGGTAAGATTGAAATGAACACCTGCTTACAGTTCTGCTTAGTTCAGATGCTTCCTTAAGGTGAGCCTGCTTTCTAAATTGCAGCTGTTAGATTTTCTGATTTAAGTGGGGAAATTTCAATTGTATCAAGCAAGAAAGCACAGTGGCAGACATGGAACCAGATGAGTAAATGTCTGAGGAAATGAGGAAGGAGAGTTTGCAATCTCTAAACTATAACACCTGCACAGCAGTAGGATTGAAGCTTGTGCTGCACAGAGTAACTCCTGTACCAAGCCAGTGGATTTGCGCAGAGGAACTGCTGCTATCCACAGGGGCCAGCAGCAAAACAGCTTTACTGTTTTTATTTCATTTGCTGAAGCTTAGTCAGCTTTGCCCTAGGAGTCTATGAGGACCCACTTACACATTTCCATCCTGCATTATTTTGTGATAAATCGCTTCAAGTTTTAAATAATACATGAGTAATATCAGATTGTTTTGTTGTATTGCTGATGCAGTCAGGGTTTTGCTCATAAAATGGAAAATGGTATCAAAAGAAATTAATGTGACAGTCTCTCTGGCCTCTGCTCTTTTCTTGTTATGAGTGTAATGTACAGGAATGGGTGGAAAAGGCAAAGACTTCTCTAGAAAATATAGGAGAAGAATGGTATGGTAAACAATAAACTAATGAAAATGGAATAGTTCAACTAATGTGTCGCACAATGACAGACAAAAAAGTCTGCTGAAATATTCATGTTGAAGAGAAGTCTCCAAAAAAAATATGCTGTGAGGAATTAAGGGAGCAGAAAGAGATGTGTGAGGGGAATTCAGAGGATGTGAATGGGCTGACACTGAGCATAGAGAAGCCTTCATAAGAAGCAAGCAAATAAGAAAATGGAAATGAAGGGTGGGCAAAGAGAGCTTTTTTCACAAAAAGGTGATGCAAATCATTACCAGATAATGGGAGATGATTGTTATGGGAGAATTTTAGAGTAGCTGAGGTAACTCGAGCATACCAGTTTTTGGAGACTTGGTCTAAATGTGAAGGAGGTCAGGAAGACCTACTTTCAATGAGGGAAAAGCTCATTATTGGTGAAATTACACATCTCACAGAGATGTGATTTCTTGATTTTTGGTTGGAGATAAGTGTTGGAGTCTGTTGAAGGATTTCAGCACTCACAGGAGGTTTGGGGGTCAGAAGGGACCTCTGGAGACCATCTGGTCCAATGCCCTGCCTAAAGCAGGTTCACTTGGAGTAGGCTGCACATATTCACAGCCTGACAGGTCTTGAATATCTCCACAGAAGGAGGCTCCACAGCCTCTCTGTGCAGCCTGTTCCAGTGTTCTGTCACCCACACAGTAAAGAAATTTTTTCTCATATTCAGATGGAACTTCCTGTGTTTCAGATTGTGCCTGTTGTCCCTTGTCTGGCAATAATGTTGTTCACAGGCTGCTCGTCTGACACRGTTCTGAAGCAGTGGATTTCTGTTGCATAATCTGTCATTTAGTCCTCTGAAAAGCTGCAGTATGCGTGAATTTTCAGTTGGGAGTTAATGAATAAAGAATTTACTTTGATAATGTATCATTTTGGTCATACTAAGAGAGAAGCTTCTGAAAGCATACAGTAATGCTTAGCTTGCCAGGAAAAGCTATTTCACTAATTGAGAAATCTCATTTTAGAGGYAAGTTCATGCCAGACCATTACTGCAATATTATACTCAGAGCACGTATGGGAGTGATTATATTTTAATCTTTGGTCTTGATAGGGGTCTGCTTCCTACAGCCTTTCAGTTTTAATTCCAGCTTGGAAAACATACAGGATCGCCTGTAGAGTGACATTTATACTGTTGTTTAACTACTTGTCCTTGAGGCTGGCAGCTTGAGTAACACTGTTTCCCTAACCTGACATCTCACTGAGAAAAAAATCTGAGTTTTGCCCCAGGAGCAGAGAGGAAACATGATGCCCCATACACAGCAGTGTTCTGACTGCTGGTACACTTACAAATGAGAGCAGCAGCAAACCCTGCATTTTCTATGCTTCAGTGATTTGCTAGATTTTTTTTTTTCCCTGCTGTGGGGTCATGTAAGTTTTATCTGGTTTTGTAATTTATAAGTAATATGACTAACACATATTCATGGGGTCTTTGGGCTATGCCTGGGGAAATAGACCTGTGTTTTAAGGATGGGCTTGGCAAATGAGGACTGAGGAAGAGCCCCCATTAATTTTGAGATTGCACCACTGTCTCCTGTGTATGGATGCTGGGGTACAGAATGGTTAAACGACTTGTCCAAGATACCATTTGTGTTTTCAAGCACACAGCCACAAATCACTTCTAAAAATAGTATGTACGAGTGATATTGACCACAGCACTGAGAATGGCAGGCCCATAGATACGAGATTTTCTCAGGAGAGAAAAGTCCACAGGATGGCATCAACATCATTATGAGATGACACTGTAAAAGATGAAGGTGTGCCAGGTTTTAGGCTTGTGAGGATATTTAATACAACACTTTTGGTTTTCAGAGAAGTTGTGGATACCCCACCCTGACAGTGTTCAAGGCCAGGTTGGATGAGGCCTTGAGCAACCTGATCTAATGGAAGGTATCCCTGCTTGTGGTGAAGGGATGGGAATTAGATGATCTTTAAAGTCCCTACCAACCCAAACAATTCTGTGATCTGAAATGGAACAGATAGTGCTGGATGCAGAGAGAGTCTACACATTAGGATCTATATACATTTTGTGTAGATGATGGGGTGGGATGAGAGGCAGAGAAGGCCTTCACTTTGTGCATGCACTGCTCAGTAATAACTAAAGCACCAAATTATCAAGTGTTTTAATCACAAATCCAAAACACAGCTCTGTATCAGCTTCTATGAAAGGCAAAATGAGAACAATAAGTGAAATAAAGGACAACAACAGGAAAAGAGTGAATAACTCAGATGTCAGTTTAGTGGGAGTCAGTTAATGGTGGGAACAAGTGACATTTTTTTAATTAACAGTGCTTTTTGCCAGCTTTAATTTCTTTTTTTTTTTTAATAGTAAAGGAAATACATTTGTACTGTTCCTTTTGGGGTAGATGATGTTTAGATTATACAGATTTTAGAATTATATTGGACTAGGTGATTTTCATGGRTTCCTTCCAACTAAATAACAGTATTGTATTCTACGTCTCTCTGTACATCACCACGATTTAAACAAGCACTGAATAGTTATGTTCAGTAGATCCTCCTGTTTATCTTATCACTGGATACTGGATTTTTTCCTCAAAATCCAGAGAGGAACATACTAACCTTACTTCACAGCTGTGTTTTAATATCGTTTGCTGCCAGCTGCTTGCAAATACCTGTAAATTGTAAAATGATTCTGATATATTCACCAAGACGTTTAAAGAATTATGACTGAAAGTGCAAACAGTAACATACCCTTAGAGGGAGAGATACATATAGCCAGAAACATTTGGTTTTAAGTTGAAATGATCTTTCTTCCTCACCGTGAGAAAGCGTGCATAATCCTGAATTATGGAAAAAGAACAGGCAGTTCCCGCCACACTGGGAGCCAAGTTATGAATAATTAATGACAGCATGTAAAGGCAGGGTTGGTTTGCAGTTTTAGGTGGCTTACCTTCTTTTTAARTGGTTTTCCTGGGAAAAGGAAGGAACTCAAGTAATGTGAATATAGGAAATGGAGAAAAGGAAGACCTGTAAAAACAGAGGAGAAAAATTTTGAAAAAGGCAATAGTAAATAGGTAAGTATCTTGATGGCTTTTTGGTACAGAAATACTCAAAATGGTAATCTCAGTAAAATCTTTGGAATATGATACCTTTATGTCTGTTTGTAGACTTCAATTCTTTYATTCATCTGGGGACTTTGATTATTCTTGTAGGAGTCTGGTATCTGTTATTATGCCAAAATCTAATAACATACGGAAAGTCTGTTAGGAGACAGAGAACCATATTTGAATTAGGTTGGGGTCCACTMGGAACCATAAAGATGTTCCATTTGGTCCAGCTTCAGAAAATCCCTAACAGAGATCTTTCTGCTATTCACAAAACACTGAGGGATGACAGGTCAGCTGAGGCCTACTTTGTGTTTTGTCTAATTCTGTCTGATCATCATTGTATAATTGCACAAATCTGTAAGTGATACAACCAACTCCATCATCCAGTTTTTGCCAATTCCTCCAGAAGATAACAAGCAGTTCCTTGCATTGCTGAACTGTGATTCCCTGTAATGAGACAGGACAGTATGTAAAGCAAAGCCAATGYAGATGAATGCTGTGGTGATGTTGCTGAGAGCAATGGAACCACATCCCACCTGGGCCATTCAACAAAGTTGTGTCACAGGACCCCTGTCCCTGTGAAAGGTACAAGGGAAATCTGCTTCTGCTGTGAATGTACAACAAAAACTCTTCCCTTCCTTTCCTGACTCTTTGGCCTCTTTTACAGTGGTGGTCTGAAAAGAAAATGCTCAGATGTGCCAGGCAGTTAGTCTGAAATAAAGGGAAGAATCGCTTCTGAGCAGTGTTCAGTCATTCAGAAGGTGGATTCAGCACTTGTTGTCCGCCAAACCTTTTGTGTGCATTTCTAGCTTTGAAAATGTAGATGTACAAATGGTCCTATGAACTCCCATATTTATTCCTTCTAAAGAATTGTCAAATCAGATTCAGAACCGTAATGAAATATAGCAGGTCTGCATTTTTGTCTTTATATGTGCCTTCTAGCTGCCGGTCTTATCTATTCAACCTGGATCCTGAGAAGCTGTCCAACTTGTTTTTATTTGTGTTGTCAACAGAAATATTTTGCTTATGGAAATTACGTGGCCCTTCCTCTGCAAGGCCAAAGATTGCAGTCATCAGGAAGCAGCTACTGTTCCTCTGGCATATATGTACAAACAGGTGAGGATTCTTTCTCCCTAGTACATCAAAGACTACTTCTTGAACTTGTCCTTTTCTTGATTGTCTTCCTCCTGACACAGTTTTACCAATTAACTGCAAGCAATTTTCTGTAACAACTTAGTTTAAAGGCCAAAAGTCTTCACATGTCAGTCTTGTTGGAACTCCACTACAAGGCTGCTTAGAAAACATCTTGTATCGCATGCCTCATTGCCAGGCCACATGTCAACTTGAGGAGATTAACTTTTTTTTTTAATTTTTTTTTTTTTAAGCCTATCACTATCTGAGTTTGTCTAGACCTGTTTGTGCCACCTATGTATCCCTCTTTTTCAATAGTATATAGTAGTTTGGGGTTTTCATTCTTGCAAAAAAAATTTTCTCACTCTTACAATTTTAAGTAGAAACTTAAAATATCAACAAGATCAGGTATTCACCAAGAGCTTAAAAATCTTTTTTAAAATATACATATTTGTATTTATATTTATTATATTTTTATATATGTGGGGTTTTGTAATTTTCATTAATATTATTTAATTATGAATATATTTGATAATTAATACTTACTAACGCTAATAAAAATAAGATGAAATTGAGATGGAAGACCAGCTAGAGGTCTAAACAAACAGTGGGTTTATAGGAGAATACAGCAGTAAATCTTTCATTTTTCCCTGTGTATCCCCATGTATAAAACATATGCACCCATTTCTCCTTGTTTTGCACAAATTAAAAATTTCATGAGCTGAAGCACTAAAACACCTCAGAATAATTTGACGCTTAATGAGGTAGGACTTGGAACTAGTTAAAAACGCATAATTGCCAGAGACGCCATTTTAATTGCTTTTTGATAGTGAGCTAAACTGGACAAGACTTTCTGTACATTGTGGGACAGGGAAAGATTTGAAAAATTAGCTATTCCATTTGGAAGTCCAAAAGCGCTCTCTTAAGCCCTCACCATGGCACRTAAGATAGATTTGTAAAAGACTTTTGGCTTTGCCTTCTGTTCAAATGCATTGTGGTTTATCTTCCTTTTAATTTGCCTACTGGTTACTCCTTACCTCTAGTCTCCAAAATTTAGAAGTAGCCTCATAAAATTCTATTTGGTTTAATTATAGTGAGAAAAGTAAGGACAGAAATACTAGGGTTGGGAGAAAGAGAAAACCAAGTTCTCCATCTGAGGTGGAGCCGTGAAAGTGTGGCTGGCAGAGAGCATTTCACTTAGAATTGAGAACTTTGTGCCTGAGCAATGGCTAGGTGGAGAAAAGGGTGAAATTTGCCTAAAGTTTTCCTCTAGAAATGGTTACCTAGCCTTGTGAGTGAGAAGAGTAGGGGAGAGAAAGTATTTTTGCTATCATGGAGAATCATCATCAGTGTTTGCTGGCTTGTTTTCAGGATGAAGACTGAGCTATGGCGATGCCCAAGGCTGTTGGACTTTGGTTAGTGCAGCTGGTCAGAGCGTGGTGCTAAAAACACCAAGGTCATGGCTTTGGTCCCTGTACAGGCCATTTACTCAAGGGCTGGACTCGATGATCCTTGTGGGTCGCTGCCACCTCTGAGTACTCTGTGATTCTCATGCCTTTGCTTTGAAGTTCTGAGGGCTTTGTGCAGAAGGCTTTCTCTGAAAYAGAGGGTTTAAGTTGTTCTGTGGGTGAAAATGAACCTTGGTGGCAAATCTGCTGTTTAATGTTACTTCAATAACTGTATAATTTCGCACCTTTCACCATTGTTCTCTGGGTACTATATGAAATTAATTATCATTTGCTTATTGAGAAAGAAATTTAATTGTAGAGATAGAATTGCCCATTTTTATTGGCAAGTTCAGTAGTTGTGAATTGAGAGCTGAGTTCCTGATGTCTGTTAGGGCCTCTCACAAAACACTTTTYTTCTGATACTTTAACCAGATTCTATCTAAGAGTAGTGGTAGTTTATAAACTTGTTGAAACTTTTGTGCAGGATAGATTTAACTTTTCTAAATAAATCAGATTCATTTTTTCAGTCATTGTTAAAGAAATTACTCAAAGAATTTCACATTGAAGTTCAGAAATTTTAATGGGCATTTTAAGGATACACTTTAGCATTGAAAAGTGGAGCGATCAAACATACCAAGTTGTCCTAATTAAGTGCTAATTTTAATTAAAGACTCCACCTGAAAGCAAAAGTGCTTGTTTTGTAAAGGTAAACAATTGCTCACTATGTTCTTGATAATTTCAGTAGCTACCCATACAGACTGTGTTGTAGTGTATCTATAGGTATTGCGGAAAGGTAGGATAGTAGGGAGATGAAGAGATTTTTTAAAAAACCACCACAATAGGCCTTTTAGACAAGTGCAAATCGTGTTGAAAAAAAAAGGAGCTGTATTGCAGGTGGGATTTTTACCTATTAGGTGATTATTACCTTTTATAGGATTATTAATCATATATTCAGGATTCCTGTTGTTCAGACCCTTTCTTATGTAAAAGACAAGGTTAAGGTAAATTGGAATATTTCAGGCAAGGAGAAGAGAGAAAGTAAATGTAAATATAGGTAAGTCTGTACAGCATATACAAGTAAAGGCAATTGAGAGCATTTGCAAAAAAATGTAGCAAGTACTCTCCTTATCTGTGTATGCTGAACATAATGGGAATGACATGCCTCATTTCTTCCCTGTGCTCTAGTTTAGACATAACTCCTTTGTTTGCCTTTTAAATAGCACTCAGTTTATTTGAATTCCTTCTGACTGACGAAAACAAGGCTGCCTTAAAAAATGATGGGGATCATTCATTTAATTGATATTAGTTAGTTTTACTTACTGCTTGTTTTAAATCTCAGCATTTGTCATCATGGTTAGACTTGGAGGATGAAAAACGTTCATTCTCAGAGGCAGATAATAATGCATGGATGTGCTCAGTTTTTGAGAAGTCCCTGTCCCTCTCACAAATTACAGACATTAAACATCTAAGGTAAACTCCACTTGTAGCTGAGCAAATGCATATGTGGAAAGGATTTACACGATATGTTTGTGTTAATGCTCCTCTGACAATGAAGTTTCCAAGAAGAACCTTTCCCCAGATGAAGATCTAGAACTGGGCTGGTGCAGAGCATGGACGAGTAGGCACGCCAGATATATCTGGCCAGGTGCACATTGACTGCTKCATGTTTCACTACATGTAGTGGGCCACAATTTCCAGTGATGGCCATTGATCCTGACTGAAAGATCAGGATCTCTCTTACCTCCCTAGTTCAGTGGGAATCCAAGCAAGTTTCCACCTTAACTTCAGTAACTGATTCAAATCCTATTGAGTTCTAGGTGAGGCTTCAACTATTTCTATGCAGCTGAAATTTGAACAGAGAAGTGAAGGTGAACAAACTATACGTAGCTGGGGAAGAAAGAAAACAAGGACTTTATTTCATTAAATTAATACCTGAGGGCTCACATACAAGTCCTTTACATTTGCTTTTCTCTATTTTACTGATTTGCTCTGATTCACAGATGAACATGTTTGATTGTCCTTACATATATAAATGAACTYTGACTTACAGTAAACTCAAGAGAACAACACAATGGGAAATGCTTATGCAACCCATATCAGAGAAAGTTGCTAATATGAGTCTAAAATAGCCTCAAACTATTGCAGTTAAAGTGAAGTGCCCTAGAAACTTTGTGACTTCACTTGAGTGACCAGCCTGAAGGAAGGTCACATCATGCTGGGAGATGATCTGGCCTGACACACTGAAACCCTTTTCAGACTGAAAAATAGAAATGTACTCAGCAACTGAAAATAGAATATAGTTTATGCTAATTTTCTTTGTTTTGCTCTCAGTGGTGGGCTCACTTTCTTATAACAAATTGTCCTTGATCCAAAACCTGAAAACTCCTTGTCTGCCATGAAGACATGCAGCCAGCATTGTCTTTTTTTTCTTAATTTCTTTATATAGAACCATATAGTGTATGTTTACATATATGCATATGTAAATTTGAGAGTGTATGTATGTATATACATATTTTGTGCGTGTGTGCATTTACAGAAATAAAATTGTGCCCTGTTACAGACTGCTTTGGAGGGAGAGTTTATTTCCATTTTTAGGACATTTGCGTTCTATATTTCACCACATTTTAATTTTGTCACCTCCTAGGCAAGTGGAGTACATGAGAATAGGGACACAGATTAAGAACTGCTTCAAGAATAAGGAAAAGGAAGCTGATTTTGTGTTACCCACACACTGGGGAGTACGGTTTACTTTCTACCTGGCCAAAAATAATTTAGAGATTTCCATAAATAAATCTTAGTGCATGTGAAGAGCACTCCTCAGTGCTGGCTGGGGTTTTGGCCTTGGAGGGCTTTCTGTATCTAGCAGTACATAGAGCCAATGCTGCAATGCTGCTCTAGCTCCATGTCACAGGTCCAGCCAGAAGGGAGGCTGAACATGTGCCTCCAGTAGATGCAGACATCCACACACATGTATTTACACAAACAAATAGCCAGCCACACAGATCAGTGCAGACAGAGACACTCAACACTCACACAAACAGCACTGATGGCCTCATCCTATTCCCCTCCTTGGCCGACCAAGATAAAAGTTCATTATTGGGAAATAAATGCATATCCCCCAGCAGTGACCCTGTAGTCTGTAGGTGATCTCAGGGTATCCTGACGACTCAGAGATGGATGTCACTCCAAGTCTTGCGGCTGAAACCCTTGTGGGATGTCCTAAGGACTCATGTCCCTGACTGGGTGATTAGGGTTCCCTCCTGTAACRCTTGAGGCAYGGACCCAGACAGGCAGCRAAACTGAATCRTTTATTCAAAAGAAATGAGCTGGTTTTWTACRCTTTTCCAAGGCACAGAATTTGCTTACAYGGTACTTCTCTCTGCGTGACCTRTCCCATGTTGCCACATCATAACACACTTTCTAAATGTCCTTCTATGGGGTGATCACTCACTGTTCATCCGTCTGTCAGCTCCGGGCAGGCTCCTCTCCGTAGGGGTCTGCAGTGTGACACCTCCTCCCGCCAGGGTCCGGTGGACACAAGCTTCTCTCTGCCACCATGTGCTCCTTTGTGCCACCATGTGCCTCTGCAGGCACCTCCCACAGCCCACAGCTCAATTCTATCTTATCTCTCCTCATACCCTCCCTCACAGCTCTGGTCTGTTCTGCTCCTTCATGCYTGGAGAAACCAGCTTTTTATACCCATCCTAATAGGGCTGCTGGTCAGGTGCTGATTCACTACCTAAAGGATTAGCAAGGTTAACAACTTTCTTGAGCAGTTTTCAGTTAAAATTATTATCCATCTTTTCAWAATTTCCTAYTTTTTAAATTTTAATTCAACTATTTTTCATGACCTAAGCAAATGTACTGAGGTGCAGTATGGTATTATCKAATTGCTTTTCTTCCTCTAAGATGTGTCTGTGTGGCTGTACGGTACTGTAATAATTTGCATGTGCTCATAAAACATTTCAGAGCCCCAAAAGTCCTGTAAAACTCACCTCTATATTGCCTCTTCTTCAGRTATTCAGAACTGACTACTTAAGAAAAGCGTTAACAATTACTATTTTGTGTTTAAACTCAGTAAGGAAGATTAGGGTCTTCATGGTCACAGGCTTCAAGTCAAGTGCTTTTAGTCTTCAAAAACAGCATTATGGAAATAAAACAAGACCGCAGTCATTAGCACTGAAGGAAACCTGCTTTCCCCAAGTCCTCACTGTAGTGTTTTTTCATGCTCACTGCTGTAAAATAACAACCTCTCTTAAATTATCCCAAGAATTTCTYTTTTTTGAGATTGTGTTCTGATAGGCATATAATTACTGTCAAAACAACAGCAAAATACTGTGATTTCAGTTTGAAATTTAATAGCCTTACTTGCATAATYGTTGCAGTAGAAATTAGGCACAGGTGTAGAGCAGACAGAAGGTTTCTTTTAACTAAAATGATTTCCTTTCTCTTGACTATATTGAACATGTGCATTTCAGGGCTCCAGATTTTGAGATGTTACTTTATGACTGAAGAGTGTGTATGCATATTTTTYACAGATATAGGCAAAGATTTATTGTCATTTTTCTTCAAAATGTCTAAGTAAAACAGTTCTTTGCTGGAAATGTCCATTCTGCGCTGCTGCTTCTGTAGCTTATTTATCGAATCCTGGAACTCAAGGTTTTGATTTTAATAAGGTTTTCTCTTTAAAATTAAGGCAGCACATAAATAATGTTGTGGCATTAAATCAAAGTAGTTGTCATGCTTGTCAAATGTCTGTAGCCTGCACAATTAAAGGCCCTCAAAGGGGAAGCAGGGGTGGGGGGCAGTACGGTTTGAAAGAGAATTTACAATGAAAAAGAATCTCCTCTTAAACAATTGACAGGATGCTGATGAGGTCAGAATAAGCAGAAAAGAGTGGGTATTTTTGCTTGGTAGCTAATGCAAGAATGCTTAAGCTTTATCAAAAAGGAAATGGGGAGATTAAAAATCTGCTTGCTTCATACGCATGGAGATTGGTCTGTCTTCAGTAGTCTGTCCCACTTTCCCCAGGGTAGCTGTTAGAAGGCGACTTGTCCCTAGAGTTCTTCACTAAGATTCATCCCTTAATCTGAAATCTAAAATTATATTCTTCAGAGTCTTTGAGAATAGGGAGAGGGTTTTCATTTTTTTTTTTGTTAATGATCTGGGGTTTTTTAAATCTAAATCTAGAACTAACTTTCAGAAATYGTTACCAAAAAAATGTATTTGATTTTATTGATGAAAAGCAGGCAAATGAAATCTTTCATGGTTTGTCTTGAAAACTCTTGTCTCTGCTGGAAAAAAGAGGGCTTTCTTAATGTGGCAGCCCATTTTTCAACATATAGAATGAGCAATGAATATTTGTTCKTCTCATTTTTCTTGCCTCAGGGATGCTGGATGATAATACATTATGGAGCTGTTTTATGATCTTTTAAGGTGTTTGGGGACAAGTACATATTTAATCATTCAGTTGTCGGACTAGACATGGCAGAATTAAATGTGTTCCTAGAAGACATGCCTTCAAATACCTACTGAGTGTTAAACAGGAAAGCCTGTAGAAGAGGTGGTCATCTTATTAATAAATAACATCTTAAGAGGACCATCTCCCTTTCATAGGATTGACTCTTATCATGTAGTCCCCCCCCCGCGGGGTTCTTACTCTTTGAAACGGCAGAAGAGAAAAGCTGTGTCTTCCATTCAGATTTTATTCTGCTGCTGGCTTGTTTCTTAAAAATTTCTTTCTTTCTTGAGATTTTATGAGGCAGGCATTTCAAAATACTTTTTGAATCAGATAGATGGAGAGGAACACAGTATCTGTAGGGAAAAAAAAAAGGATTAAGTAAATACAGAATAATAGTTTGCATGTACAGAATTCAATGTTAGCTTTTAGGCTTTTCAAAGCACTGTATGTAATTGTTGCCACACAGGTTCTGTAAGCAAAGCTCTGCATGACTGACAGAAAATGCTGAACTGCTGCTTCTGCATGAGGAAAGGCATACTGTTTAGGTCTAAATACTACCTTTAATTTTTTTGTCTTGTTTTCTCAAGAGGTCATATTTCATCTAAATATCCAGAAGACAAAGAAAAGAGAGAACAACCAGTCTGCAGTTGCAAACTTGGCTTGCTAAAGCATAACTATGTTTCTGAAAATTGTTTCATGCATTTTCAATTCCCAGGTACCTTACTATACCTGTAAATATTAACACATCTGTTTCCTTGGGATATTATATTGCTGTAAACCAGGTAGTAAGACAAAATGTTGCCTGTGGAAAGGTCTTGTTCAGTATATTTGGACCCAAATGCCTACCAGAAGTTTGCATTAATAAATCTGCTTATAGTTGGAATGACTTTGCTCCCTCTTACTAGCTCAGTGTTGTCCACTGTGGAGTAAGACAATTCTTGCAAGCTTAAGTGATCTGGTCAAATACAACGTAGAAAGCTCATTACTTTTTCTCTCAGATCAGTTATGAGAAATAAGTGGTTCAAGTCTGTGCTGTTCTTTGAGAATCCAAACCCTTTTTTTCAAAGCCCAAAGGCCTGCAGTGCCTCTGAACTAATTTAGCAAGAAATTGTGTCATCTACCAAAAGATTTTCAAAGACACCACTCTATCCCTTCCCGTGACAATAAGTGTCACTCCTACTTCATTTGGAATGAACAAAGTTGATTTAATCAATCTTAATCCTGAGACAATCTCAAAAAAAGAAATTAAATTGTCAAGTGTTATTGGTTTGAAAAAGAACACATGCCAGAGTATCAGTCTACAGATGTCACTGTCATCAGCTCGTTGTCTTACAGTTCTTCCAAGCAACTTTTTTACAAAGTTGAACACAGAGCCTGTAGCCCTCTTTGGGACTCCTCTGTGTAGGACAAAAGTTTGTTCAAACCATCCTCAACAGCCCTTTGATTAGAGGGAACAAGGCCATCTGCAAGTTAACTTCAGGTCTCTTTCCTCTTTAAAATGGCTGCCTACTCCTCCAAAACGTTGGATAAAACAGTTGACAGTATGATTAATTTGATCAATCATTAGTCTTTCATCTAAGAGGTCTTGAAGAGGTTTAGTTTTGGTATCAGAACATGAGTAGTTATTTAAGAATAGATAAGTGTGTTTTTTTAAAAAAAGGCAAAATCCAAGAAAACTTGTTTCAGATGAATGCTTTATGAAATACTTTCTACCAGGTAAAGTAGGGGAGGATGCAAATGCGAGTGGGGAGATAGACAACAGTAGCTAAAGTGACACTTTTGTTGGGAGCATATTTGAACCTTGTTTTTATTTTTAACTCGAGGATTTATATATCAGGAAGGATTACCAAGTGGTTGTTTTGTGATGTTTCAATGCACAAATAAGTATGACTTTGTACTTCTGCTTTTTAATTTTGGATAAGCAATCACTTTCTGTCAAAACTGATCGTAATGGAAAAGTGGTATTTGGATAAAATGAACAATTTCATGCCTGTTGTCTTCTGTCCATGGAACAACTTAAGTGATGAAAATCTCCCAAGGATATATTCCACTACATTTTTTCTTGTAATTGAGGAATGCATCTTGAGAGATCTGCTTGAGCTTAGAGGTGCACATGAATCACAGAGTCCATTCTGGATAAACATTTTTATTTTACTTACGGGGTTGTTTTCATTTGATTGTTTATTTGTTTTGTTATGTTTGTCCCTGAGCTCTCCTAAAGAATATGTTCTTTCTCTATGGTCAAAAGTGTTCTTCAAAAGTGTTTCTATTCAGTGTTAAGAAAAAAGGGCAAATATTTTGGAAACATTTTTAACTCAGGCATAAAAAATTACTTTGGTCATCTATCTAAAATAACACAAAATAGAAAGCCTTTGGAAACTAAAGTTGTGAATCACCAGAAATTTGAATCCATAGACCTCATTTTTCAGGCTCCAAGGCCTCTAATCCTTCACCAGTCTCTCCTGGTGTTGGCTCCTTTCTTTCCTTTTCCATTCCTTTTTTTTTTCTTTCATAAATTATTTGAAGAGATCACCTTCTTAGTTATTTTCAAGTGCTGGTATTTTTAAAGGCCAAAATTTTTTTCTGAGGGTACGGATTTTATCTTGAAAATATGGCCCCAGTAGAAATTCTAGAGGCTGTTTTTGTTGTCATTGTGTAATTACAGCTAGGCTTGTCGGCATGTTTAAATATGGTCCTTAAAACTTAATGATCACTGGGCTTGGTATATGAACAGCTGACACAGACAAGCACAATCTTGTATCAGACATATTGACATCAATTTTCTTAATTAATGCAATTTTTTAGAGCTGGACAAGCCCGCTTGGGATTTTCAACAGTATGAGATCTGTACTCTTAGTTCCTAATCACAACTGCATTCTTCCCTGTTTGATGACAGATTGTCAAGCGAGCAGGTGCAAAGAAGCAAAAATAGAGTGTGTACTCTGTGTTTGTAAATGAGTGGATGTGTTTCCTCCTTGTTTTGATTGATGAAAGCTTTATTCCAGGAAAGGTTATTCTCAATTTGTTACTTATACCTTGGATGATCAGCATAGCCCAGAAAATGCTTTTCCAAATCAGCTTTCTCTACAACCAGAGCCTGTACAAATGAACCTTCAGGCTTTAAAAGGAAAGAGAAAGGGAGACAAGTGTCCAGCACAGATGTTCTCATCAGTGTGTTTTCAATCAGGAACAACCCTCCCCTTTGCAAGCACACCTTCACAAGACATAGATAAACTCATTGGTTTCTGCTCTATGTTTCACCTCAGCTTAAGCTCTGGATCCATCCACAACTGTGGCCTATGCACAGATTTAGCGGTTTATACCTCCTCATGTCAGCTCCACTGGAATGAGGAACTTCCTAAAACACAATAAAAGAAGTAGGTCCATTGTTTGTGTTATTGTGTAGAAGTAAATTAAACTTAAGACTCTGATTTTTTTTTTTTAATTTTTTTTTTCCTGAAGCTGAAGAGATATTTTTTATCATTATTCATCATTTCCATAACTGGCCTTTTTGGTTTCTTTCTGAACACTAAGTGTTCAGTCAATGACTGCAGTAAAAACACTTAATTTTGAAAATCAATAAGACCATAAAATTTAAATATGTTTTTGATACTGTAGTAGAATTACATTTTATGAGCTTTCTGGAAAAGAAGGATGTTTGCTTGAGGTCCTTACCTCAGCTTCATACTTTGACTATAATTACTTTTGTTCTCAGGTTTTATTTTCACTCATACATGTTCAGTGAGCCAGTTCAAAGGATGGTTGTGTCACCGAGGTGCAAGAGTATGTATGAAGGGGAACAAGCTCAAAATTCCTGTTACTGTTGTTGAAGACCTTGTATCATGAGGCTACCACCCTGCTGTATAATTGTTTTATTTTAATTGGTATTCATCCCTGTATGCAAAAGCAGAAGGAAGTGGTTGAACTTGGTTATAAGCAAGTATAAAAGCTATAGAAACTAGCAGTTCTGTTTAGAGGTGATGTAGTTCAAGTCTAATTTGCAAAAAAAACCACAAAACCTCAAACATTTTCTCTTGTGCTGTATCATATAACCAGCCTTGAAGGATTTTTTTGTGTTCTGCTTTTGGCTTTATTCAGGGTATCAGCTGTTCAGATGCCCACTTTCAAGTCAGGTGCTTGAGGTGACATTTTCCCTTTCTGGGTTGTAGCCTCAAACAGCTGAAGACTCATGTTGTGAAGATGCTGTTTTTCCAGCAGGAAGACTGGCAGTCTGGAATTCTCATTTATGCCCAGCTGGCTGCCTTACCAGCTGTAGTTTGATGGTTACTGCAATTAATTTATACATAAAATAAAGGCTTCACTGTGCACTACTGGGGCAATTTACACCTAGCTGGCAGAACAATCACCTTTGTATTTACAATGCTATTCCTGCACTGCCATGTCTGACCTTGCTGATAAATCTGAGTCAGACAAGTGTACAGGAACCGGTAATTCACCAGCTATCACTATTGTCAAGCTGAAATCAGAATTGAAACCCTCATTGATTTAAAAGGGAAAATTCTTCATCTTAATGACTCAAAGGTAGCTTTTGGTCAGAGAGAAAAGAATAACATAGGGAAAATTTGCCTTCAAAGACATAATTTCCTGTGGAAGAATGTATTATTTTTTTGTCTCCTAAGTATTAGTACTGGTTTAGTTAATGATAGGTTTATAAATAATGGCTTGAGCCTGAATGCAGATACACACACCTGTAAACTACCATCTACATGCCCAGATTTAAAACAATCTAACTTGCTTTTCTTTAATGTATATATTCTAGATTTGGAAGGAAAAAGTGCTGCATGTGATCACCTGGTGTCCTATAATATAATTAGCCTAGATTCAACAAGAAACTTTCATGTGTCTATATGGACTTGAAAATGCTTGGCTACCAATCAGTATTACAACCTGATTTCCAGAGCATTTGGGTAAGTTATAGACCATATTTATCAGCACTTGATTACTGTGCAAAAAATGTAAAGCATCCTGGAAGGGAGAGAAGCAGCAACAGCTCGGTGCCTGCCTAAGATACTCTTCATTCACACTCTTCTTCTAGAGTAGCTCTCCCCCTTCAACATACTTCTGTGACTTTATGATGCAAATGCTACCTAGGGAATCCCAGAGTTGTTCCTCAGGGTATGCCTACTGGATGCCCTCAACAGATCAGGCATCTTAAGAGGGTGGTGTGACCCACATATGATCTGCACTGCTGTCTAGATTGTATCTTACTGACAGGAAAGACCCTGATTTTCTCATTTGCTTAAATTTCTAACTTCTATGAGATCTCTCTGCGTTAGACATTTAACCCTGCATTTGGCTTTCTACAGAATGCCCTGACAGAAGCCTCGGAGGCATAAAATGTTCAAGAATCAATTCAACAGTGCTCAAAAAGGAGTTAAGTCTGACCAACTAGAGCCAGGTTGTGCTAGGTTTCAGGCTCTTTGAGAAAAAATGTTCTTTTAATAGTTATTTGAATGTAACCTAGTAGAAGGTCTGACCTTTGCAGGGGTTTCTAGATCACTTATAAGACCTTAAATGTTAATAAAACCATTAAAAAAAATATCACTAAATAAAGATGCATAATTCTATTCTCAGAATCAAAAGTCTGGAAAAGTGCTTGTCTGGGTGTCATATACTGGGAGTCACTGCATTGCTATGTAGAACCTTTAATAGCTGACTTCAAAACAGAAGAAATGAATTGGTGTAAATTATGAACAGAGTGGAAAAGCTATCCAAAAATGCACAAAAATCCTACAAAGATCTTGCATACAAAAAATGCATGATACTTTAAAATGCATTAAGTATTCAACATGTTTCTGATGGAAAATTATCCCGTTTTATCCCAACAAATTTCTGAAATAAATTTTATTTTTAAAATCATAATGCATGAGGAGGGAGACTGTTTTTGTTATAAGACCAAGCTATTCTGAGAATGCCAGAAGAGACAAAGTGTCTGCTTTTAATTTTCAATCCACTTTTCAGTTTAAGTGTGTTATGGAAATTATAAAATAGTAAATGGTTTCACAGCAAATTTGACTGCAATTTAAATTTCATAAATTTAATTTTCCATCAAAAAAATTCAAAGTATTTCCCAGTTCTAATAATATTCTTGAGTCTTGATAATACTATTTCATTCTTTTATCTTGTGGATGAATAAATTAACTCTGTATAAAAATGTTAAGTTTTGAAATATGTGCAGGAGAATCCCCAGATAACTGAGGTAAGAAGAAATATTATGATGTAAGGAAAAGTTGTGGAAGACAGGTAATCCAAGAACAGTGATGTTTGAAGTTATAAAGATAAAACAGAGATACTGTGTCACTGGGGAGAAGTTTTCTTTGCAGCCTTATTGGTCCCACAGTGCTTTTCTTTCTGCTATCTGAATAAGGTGGAAATCACAGAACTGCTAGGTTGTCCTGCTCTTAATTTAATTTCAAAAAAATGCCTTAAAAAAAAACAAAAACAAAAAAACCCAAACATACAATGGAGTTCTATAGTGAAGCTCTTAAACATGATAGAAAACTTATTGTCCCACTGTCACGTTAATCAATGGTCACAAGTAGTATCTAGTATTTGCAAAATTGAGCATCTTATAGAAATGTTACAGTTCTGAATCCTCTGTAGAAAATTATAGGGATATTATTTTCTATGAACTTCTAAAAGATGGAATTTTTCTCTCCCATGCATAGACTGCCTGAGTCATAGGGTTTTTTTCCTAATTATTGAAGTTCCTTCTTCAGAATTTGCTTTTCCTCTAGTATCTTATTGTATACTGGCTGCCATGACATTTTTCCATAACATACAGTAAGGATGCAAATTGTATTTCCTAGTCTCAAATTGCCAGTTTAAATGAAGTTGTGACAATGTGCCAGCCAACAGCTATTTCTCTTTTATCTATCAAATTATCTGTCTAAGGTCCCATTCAGCAATCACCTCTCTCAACTTGTTTTACATAAGTTGTGGAAAAGCTATCAGACATTGAAATGTGATTTTTGCTGCTGCATTTGTTTTGACCTCAACTAGTAAGTTGGATGCACCACATCTGTTCTGGCAGAGTATTCAAAGTATTCCAAATGGAGCAAAGAGCTCACAGACTTCAGTAATGTAGCTAGCAATTATCCATTAGATGGTGCAAGCACATATTTTGTAGTGAAGGGAGGTTTCCTGTGTTATTTCTCACAAACATTTTTGATCTAAATAAAGCCAGTAATTGATGGCTTTCTGATCAACTTGTGCCATCAAACTCAAGGCAAGAGCTTTTACTGAAACCTGATGAGCTGCTCCTGACTACACCTTGAATCTGAGGAGAAAGGAATATAAATTCTCCCATGCAAAAGGTGAGGGAACTGTCTGACTCACATTATGCTCCCAGTAAGTTGTACAGGGTCTCAGTATGATGATGGTCAGACACACAGTTGTGACAATATATACATATACATATGTATATATATAAACAAATGTTTCTAGGTCCTGCACCTGGGTCAGAGTAATTCCAGGCACAAAGACAGGCTTGGGATTGAAGGGTTGGGAGCAGCCCTGAGGAGAAGGACTTAAGGTTACTGGTGGGTGAGAGGCTGGACACTACCCAGTAAAGTGCACTGGCAGCCCAGAAAGCCAATGGTGTCCTGGGCTGCATCCAAAACAGCGTGGCCAGCAGGGCAAGGGAGGGGATTCTGCCCCTCTTCTTCACTCTGGTGAGACCCCACCTCCTCTTGTGTGTCCAGCTCTGGGGTCCTCAATGTAAGAAGGATGTGGACCTGCTGGAGCAAGTCCAGAGGATGTCCATGAAGATGCTCAGAGGACTGGAGCATGTTTTTGGGAACAGGCTGAGAAAGTTGTGGCTGTTCAGCCTGGAGAAGAGAAGGCCCTGAGTAGACCTGATTGTGGCCTTTCAATACTTAGAGTGAGCATATAAGAAAGAGGGAGAGATTCTGCCAAAGCCTGGAGTGACAGGACAAGGCACAACAGTTTTAAGCTCTTGTGTTTACCCTGCAACTGACAGTCTCCAGGGGACAAGGTGGTTTGTGCACAAGGTTTATACAACCTCAGATGCATCAAAGAGCAGGACTATCTTTCTGATGCTTGAGGATTTGCAGCTTCTTTATCTTTGTTTTATCTCACATGAGTACAAACCTGACTAGTTGCAATAGAAGAGTTCTGTTTAGAGTGCTGCAGATGAAGTTTTGAGGAGCTGATGTACACACCATTGAATCTACACTTTGAGTATACATTATGTGGAGAGGTATTCCCCCGAGAAGTACTAAAATGACCTCTTTAGGATTGCACCAATTTTTTCCCCTTGTTTTATACAACTAGAAAAGGTAGAAAGGACAAAGTGATGACTCTCAAGTGTTAATTATGAACATCTTAATTAAATCTCCATTATTTTGTCTCTGTCCTCACCATCTAATTCTCCTGGTTAGAATCTCTTGGTATATGTAAAATATGCACAGCAGAAGAAACTTCTGCAGAAATTTGCAGATATATCTGGAGGTAACTGCCATAAAGGTTGCATAAAGCTTTTCAATTAAAACAGACATAAATTTCTCTATTTCACACTTTAATGATCAAATGTAATCTTCAAAGGTTCTAATAGCTGTTAAATTTTTCTAGAACATTTATAAGGTAAAACAAACTGTTCCATTAGTAGCAGAACTAATGAAACTTGCTTTCCTATTGTCATCAGTCCTTGCACACCAGCCCACACTTGTATTTTTTGTCATGAAACCACCACAGCAGGAGTGTAGCTTGTTTGGAGCTGTGCACCTGCTTAAAGGATAAAGGATTTCTACTTTTCTTCCTGTATGTTGCCTCTTGCCTCTTGGAAAAGATTTGGGCTGAGCTCTTTCTGATTTTTCATTACTAAAGGGATAAATAGTGTCTTTCTTCTGCCTAGAAGTAAATTCCTAATGGAGTGGAGGAATAATTTAATTCCTTAAAAACTTGTCTGCTTTCAAATGTGAATGAAATAAACCCATTGAGGAGACGGTGAAAGTATAATCACTTGATTTTTACTTTTTAAGAAAGCTCATTAAATTTGATACGGTCTTTAAAAAATTGAGATGGAACCTGGTTTTGAAATGCAGCTTTAGGGACATTGCTTTACTTTAAATATGGGCTAAGAATTCCTAAGGTAAGATTCTAGCTTGTGAAACTTGGTATAAGTTTTCTGTTTTTTATCAAATGGAGAGCATTGGATGCCTTAGGAGGACTTTCAATTCAGCTGATTTTAATGTTGCTGAACATTTGCTTTGAGACGGAAGTAACTCTAACTTGCTCACTTCTGACTCAAAAGGTTGCCTGTGTTGAATGATTCAGAAACTGATATTTAGTCAAATATATATATCCACAGCCATTTAACAGCTGTTGTTTGCTCTTTAAAATAACRTATAATAAAAATCCACTCAACCTCATCTCTGTAGGCTTGATCCAGAAAGATTTTGCTACAAATTTGCCGCAGTTAAGGTCAAAGCTAAGTTCTGAATTTGGGAGATATAGTTAGGGTACTGTTTGAGAATGGATCTGTGAATGAGGTTTTGGGCCTGTTAAAATTGATGGGACTTTACCACAGCTATTTTCTTATGAAGGATTTCTTGTGGAACAGGTA
This sequence comes from Parotia lawesii, assembly GCA_003713295.1. NCBI lineage: Eukaryota > Metazoa > Chordata > Aves > Passeriformes > Paradisaeidae > Parotia > Parotia lawesii. The sequence goes on from RAHM01000315.1 coordinate 258,530, forward strand.
GTGCTTCTGTGAGGTCTTCATGTTAGGGTTGCATGATTCTTGGCAATGATTCCTAGTTCAGGTTGGTGGAGCAGCATTGATGATTAGTCTGTTTTACTAAAATCCCATAAAATCCTGTCTTCTGTTACACTGAGAAACTAGAGATGTCTTTGACCTTAAAGAGTTATTTTTAATTCACAGTTCAGTTCTATTTTTTTGATTTGACAACACAGGATTTTAAATTAAGCAGGTCATAAAACTACAGTGATATACCAATTTTTCTAGGGATTATTCTTAATTTGCAGCAATAATATTATTTGCAGATAAAAAAGATGCTAACCCTCTGCCTTCCTGCTAATGAGTGTAGTCTCCCAGAATATTAACTTAAGGCTTCTTTTTGGCTTTTTTCCTGTGGTCACATGACTTTTCCCTGTCCCCTATTTTGTCATGTCCCACCCTTCCCCTGATGGATTTAATTATAACTGAGCAGAAGCCTATTTCAGTTGCTTATAAAAATCATAAGGAAGAAGGTTTATGGTCTGAAGGAAGGGATAAGAGGGAAACTACTGCACCTGGTGACTGGCAGCACACCTGGGGTGAAGCCACAGGGGTGTGGATGCTGTTGAAACTCTGGTTTCTCCAAGAAATTTATTCCTGCCTGAATCAGTGACTCTTCTAATTCAAATAACAGTTTGTGCTGCAGTAGTTACTTAAAATCAACAGTGACTGCATGTGAAGTAAACTGATAAGAAAATCAAGGATTTAAAAGCCAGGGACATGAAAGAATCCATTTTCCTGAAGCCTCTGCACGGTGAAATACAAGTGCTGGAACAACTGGCTGGAGCTCCTTGCAATTAGCTTCCAGCGATCTGTAGATACACAGTGCTGTATATGCGGTTGTTATTTTCTCTGTGAATTTTTGTTTCTTGAAACAATACATCAATTAGCAGTCATAATACGTGGGGGGGAGGGGAGGACTCTGTTTTTGTTTAACAGAAAACATCCTTTATTACTCTAGCAGGTGTATGAGCCATTTTGTCACAAAGTTTTCTTTGAAAAAGAATCAGCGTATTCTGTTGCTTTGCAGAAGGCAAGTATGATTTGGAAGATGAAAGCAGTTACATACAAAAGACCTTCATTTACATTCAGGCATCATTGCTTGTACAAGTACGTGAAAGAAATCCTCTTTTTAATATGTATTTCAAAAGTGGGGGAAGAAAAGCAATCCTACCCATGGATTTAAAATATGCTCGTTAGTGTTGAAGAAGGAAGTAATTTAAAATGATGATGAAGTTTTAAATTCTCTTAAACCTCATTTGCTGATGCAGTCTCTGATGACAGTACTCAGATGGGATGTTGAGATTTTAAAACTTCAAGATGGATGGGATATGAAATTTTGTGTTTCTCACAAACTCCTGTCAGAGATAGATACAAATGAGATTGGAAGTTTAGCTCACGAGAGTGAAATGCTTGAGCAGGAGATATTTCAGAGTCTGGAAGGAGAGAGATAGGAAGAGATTTTGACTTGGGTGCCACTCTCAGACAAAAATATAGACTGTGATTTTAAGATTTAGGACTGTGTGTGATTAAAGAATAGGAACTGTATTTTCTTTCAGCACTTGCTAGAAGACAAAGATTTTAAGTTAGGTAATGACTGTTTTTCCTTTTGGTGGTGATGATGTTCTGATGTGGTAGTGAATTTTAATAGCTTGTTTTCTCTCTTATCAGAAGGCTTAACAGGGAAGGAAGGAGCTACAACAGAGCTGGTGACTATGGTACCACTCTAGTTGTTGACTCACCAGTTCTAAGTGTTTATTTTGAAATAAAAGTCTCCTATGCTCATCAATATTCTACTTGGATGTTTTAAAAGATGTCTTTCAGTGTCAGAAACTAATAGCAGTATAAGAAAACACAAAAAATATCTCTGTTGTATTTTAAGTGTTCAGCATTGTTAATATTGTTAGCACTGCTGCTTAAGAATACACTGTGAATTCCTGGGTACAGACTGGAAAAGGTGCTAATTTCCTTTTACTTTCCAGTTGAATCAAAGTCTCACTTTCCTCTGGTTTTCTCCATTATTAGTAGACTTTTAAGACATTGTGATTTTTGGTTTGAGTTAGCTGCTGCCACCTTACATGGTCTTCTAACTCAAAGCATTTTTAACCCTCCTTCATTTCCATGCATATATTCAATGTCTTGATGATAATTCTAAGCCAAATTGAAAAATTATTTCTTATTTTTCAGCTTTTCCTCAAGTCAATCTGAATTTTGACGTTTACCCTCAAGGTAATTTTTATCAGGTTATGTGTAAGGAAATCTGCAGTACTATCCTGACAATATTAACTGGTAGATGAAACCTTTTAACTTTTCTTTTTACATAAACCTAGTTAATCTCTCTTATGCAGAATGTTTTTATAAAGCTGACTTCTTAACCTTCATTTTCTCTACTTATGAGAAGTACAAGGTGTCTCATAACAAATCTCTGGGACATCTAAAATCTGATTAAGGGAAAAAACTAGTGAAAGTACTGGCTTTAAAATGTGTAAGCACTGATATTCAGAATCTTTATTAGTATTCCTTTGCAATTCTTAATCCATTTCTGTTGAAGTCAGGGAAAAAGAATTTATTTCCCTAGAGGCAATCTAATATCTGTGAGCTCCCATAACTATTAACTAATAAAAAAGTACTTGGCTGGCTAATGTAGCACTATTATATGTTTATAAACACTATATGTTTGTGTAGTTCAAATTCCAGTGTGATTGTCCTAATTTAAAATAAGTAAATTATTATTTTGTCACGCATTTTGTAACCACTTTATATGCATAAAATACTTTCATATATAGGATGTTTGCATGTTAAACATGGTAATAATTCATCGTGCTACAGAATCAACTCTTCGGATTTTATTTTTTGATTGAAAAATTTACTCCTCAGCCACAAGAGGTTTAAATAGTGTTTCTCCCTTTGAAAAAAGCAGAACAGGGAATTGCAGTGGTCTCTTCTTTGGCTAGAATGGATCTGTGCTTATATGTTTCTTGGGTCACGGTTCTCTAAGAGGAAGGTTTACTGCTGGCTCCATAAGTGAAAATTAATATTATTCATCTGCCTTAAAGACAGTTTAAAAGTGCTTGTGCTATACATAAATGTTTACTCTCTATTTTTAGTGTGAAAGCAAGACAAACAATCTAATCAATTTTAAATTTCTGCATGTTGTAATTAAGGGAACACATTTCTTTCAATGAAGTGCCAAAATTTCTCATGGTGTCTAACATAGTAGATACAAAGAAAGTTCCGTTTTCCATACAATATTAAAAATAATTCAATTTCACAGTTGAAACACATATGTAGTTTTTTTATTTTTATTTCTGTACAGTACTATTGAGTATCATCTCCAAATGTATAATTCTTTTGAGCCCCTGCATAATAATTCAAAAGCCTCTGTATATTCTCAGCCTCTGTTCAAATTGATTAATAGTTACATCTTTGAAAAAATTTGATACCTGCAGCCAACTTTTCTCTGTTCCAAAAGCTCTTAACAGAATACTAAATATGTGTAAAGCTTTTAATCTCAAACAATATTAAGGTTAAAAAACCCAAAAAACAAACCAAACCAGAAACCATTTAAATTAGGGAAATAGAAAAATTATCCAGCAGTACATCCATTTACATAGGCATGCTACAGTTAAAATATGTAGTTCTAGGTATTTATAGCATTGCAATACTTTTCCAAACATATTTAATTTGCTGACATGCTCACTGGGTAGTCAAGCAGCAGAAAATTTCAGTTAAATTTAGTAATTATTGCATGCTGCATTTGTTACTGGTAGAACAAAGTAATCAAGGTTCTGCTTTTATGTCACAGCTGAAAAAGACCCACACTGCTGCTGAGCACATTTAACAGCAAACAACTGTGTCTGAAGCAGGCAGAAAACTTGCAGGAATGCTCATTCTCTTTGTATTGGCTCTTCATTCATCTTATTGCCTTTGCATTGCTCTACTTAATGCACTTTTTGCATTGAGTGCTACTTAACATTGAGAATGTGAACTCAACAAAATTTATGAGAGAATACAGAAATGCACCTAAAATAGATAAGACATAACATAGTGTATTTGTACATACATAAGTCAAATATTACTATTACATTTGATTATTCTATTTGTTAATGTTAATGATTTTTAACATGTTGTAGAAGAGTGTTACTTTAAGAAGAGTTAGTATGTTCTGAGACTTGTGACTAACAACACTGTTTTGAGGAACATTTCTGAAATGTGTGTAGTCGGACTTTTAAAATAGCCTTAACTTAAACCGTGAAGTGGACTTGGTATGCATGTCCCATTACTTACAGCCTCTACACAATAAACACGTGGTTACATTAGTCTATTGGTTTAGACAATCAGAAATCTGCTCTATAGAGATACAGCTTATTAGCAAAGCAGATAAATATTTTCCACAGCTACTTTGTTGTTTTTTTTTTTTCTTATTCTCAGAATTGACAAATTGAGTCCTGAAACACATGGGACCTCCAGTTGTTTTTATGAATTTTTTATAATATTTATTGCATGGATGAGTGATCTCCAGACTCCTCTTAGGTTGGATACTTAGTTGCACAATCTCTAAAACATTATAAAGGCTTCCTTCTCTAAGGAAGATCCAAGTGGTACTGCTGATACTACAGGGCAGAGTATTTCCCTCTCTCCTTTCTCTTTTCAGCATCTCTGCACTGTCACAAGAGGAATTGGACAAACACTGGAATCTTCACTCTTGTTGAATGTTTCTCTTAATGTAAACTTAATTTTGTTCAGACTGTTTGCTCTTTGAAGATGTGGAAACTAAATTACTTTTTAATGTGAGTACTAAAACTCTGAAGTCTGTCAAGTGAGCTGTGTTGCATTGTCTTGAAAGCTGCTGTCACACATTCATGAAGGTCAAAATCTGTGTCTCTACTTTCATCAAACAGATTTTTATGCTCACCAGGTGCTAAGTTAAGTAAAGTTCAGAAGTGTGAGTGGCAGGCACATGGGACAGACAGAGGATTTGAAGTACTGTACAGACAAAAGTAATTTTGGATGACCTTTTGAATCTGTGTGTGAAAGCATACAACTTCATCATAAACCAGGAAAGGACTGTTCAGAAGAAGACAGTGCTAGTAGTTCTGAGATCAGATCATCAGCCAAATCTGAAGCCCTTCAGCAGACGGGCACATCTATTATTTTGTTTTCCTTTCTCAAGTGTCTGGCTAGCAAGGACTGAGCAGTCACATAAAAGTAAAAATATCTATGTCTTCAAGGGGAGTTTCAGTAATTTTAATAAACTGTCAAATATCTTGTAGAAAACTCTGTGTTGCTTTTACGACAGATAAAGCTTTCAGTGAAGCTGAGTATTTGTAAAATTTATTTTAAGAAATGCAAACTTTTGCCACTTTATCTTAATAGCTGGAGCAGACTGAAACTGTTTTAAAAATAATTTACCAGGAAATAGTAACATACATTGAATTTTACAGACTGATATAATCTTAATCTAAACCACTCAATAGGAAAACCTTTATTTTCCAAAGTATAATGGGCTTGAATTTAAGCAAGTACAGCATTCACTGTTAACGACGAAAAAAAGTCAGACTTTCAGGAAGGGCAACTGAATAAATTTGCTATTTTCATGTATACAGAAAAAGGTTCAAACACAGATTGTGAAGTTAAGCCTTAAACCCACTTTTGTAGACATCTAAACAAGGACTAGAAACATAATTGATAATGAGATTCATGGTGTGTTACATCAGATGACAGGATTCCGTCAGTTCATTCATATTTCACAGGCCACTGAATGACAGAAATTCACTGAACTCCATAATCAGTATTTGATAGACATGTCTGATCAATAAGGCATAAAATATTGATGTGAAAATGTTAAGAAATCAGAATTTGCCACATATTTGGTTAGCTTGTTTCAAGTCATACCAATGTCTGATTTAAAATATGCTTACTTTTAAATTGGAATACTTTGGTATGTTCTTCAAGACTATATCAACAGTGAATGCTCAAAGTGCTAAGGAAATAAAGGATGATCTTTCTAAAAGTCATCCCTGGAAAAAAGAGTTGGATATTTTGATGAGGATGGGAAATTTTGAGAGCATGGGTGTAGAGTATCTTTACAGAGCATAAAAGCTTGATCCTAAATTCTGGCACTGAACYCCTGTGCAAGTACATAATCATGTTGTTTTATGAGGAAGTTTAGAAATGTTTTTATGCCGTCTTTAGAAGAGACTACATTGGAAATGCTTTTTCTTTTAATGTAGATACACCTTTTTCAGGGGGACTAAGAAATATTTTGCCTCTAGTTATAACAGGATACTGCATGTCCTGATATTTTACCCAGTGCTAAAAAAGTGGGGCAGATTCTCAGTTAGATCAAGGGCAACCTTACCAAAATTATTGGGACCATTCAATCTCCCAAAGAGTTAGCTGTTTGATTTGAAAATCTGGCTGAGTATCTAACCTGAAGATGTTTGGTATTTTCTTCTTTTGAGACTTCAGTTTTTATCAGATTATGACTTTTTCCTATCATGTCTTTTAAATGATTGAGAACCTCTGAGGAAAAAAAACAACCAAACACCAAACCAAATAACTCGATACTGTTTACAGCGCTGCTTTGCTGATTGTTATCAAGACTTTGACAACATGAGTAATATATTAGAAAATGTTTAGGTAATACCAAAGGGACTATTATAAGAAAACAAGAAAAAATGTCTGCTAGTTCACTAGTTGGAAAGAACTTTGTAACTTATTTCAAATAATAGAAAAGTTTAATCTACAATTTACAAAAACCGAGGTACTGACTATTGGTCAGGTTCATTACATTTTTTAATTTGTTCTGATTTAGTGACAAGTTTCTAAGGCTAAGATGTTAGACAACTACATCTCCTGTTTTCATTGTGAAGAAACAGAATGTTCTTGTGCATTCAAGGTATAAAATTGCCTTTTGTATAGCATAGGTTAAGCAGTTTCCTGGTTTTTAGGGTTCCATAAATCATTTAAACCAAGGTACTGATGAGCCAGTGTCCTTACATGATTGTTTTAAAGCTGCTGCCTACTGCTAGCTGTAATTCATTACACTGGGAACACTTCCATTACACCGGGAACTAAAGAATGCTTACTGCTATCTTTTAGAACAGAGAATATTAATTTGCCATTGGAAAAGAAAGATTAAAAACTACAGTGATTTGTCACCATCTTGGGGTTTGCAATTAAATTAAGTCTTGTGAGAAGAGAAAGGGATTTGGGGACAACTTTGGAAGACAAGTAAGAGCATTAAATGGATCATAAAGCAATCAACAGTGGAAGTTATATATGAGAATTACTGGTCACTATAAAGTAGAATGAGGATAATCTGTTATTTTCACATGTAGCATCAGGAATTATTAATAATGAAATGGTGTCTTATCTCCTCAAAGATGCATCAGTGAAAGAAATTATCTTAAAAAACAGCCTGAGGCATTTTACTAGCTGAAGGCTTAAGAGCAATCCTTTCCTAAAGAAAGCTGTTTACTCACTAGCTGAGGGATTTCAGACAAAGGAGGAATGCACTAGTTTCCCTGGCCAGCTACAGCTTTGCTGAGAGGTTACAGAGGGGCCCTTGTCAGAATTCTGTCTAGACTTCTTTACCCAGTTCTGCTCCTAGACAGAGGCTTAGAGAGAAGGTCTCTGTTCTCAGGTTTTGCAGTTCTTAGATACTATTTCAGGAGGTAATTTAATGTTTTATATTACTCTTCTGAATAAGACAGGTAAAAACTTCATCTACAATTTGATGATTATAGTTCTCAAAGTTTCAATCAAAGGCAGCAAGCAAGATACTTTTAGTAACATTTTGGAAATTTTAAAATTTTACTCTTGCACTTCCCATCCTTGAATCTTTACTGAAAGTGTGATTTGGTCTTTAACACACCTTCACCTAAAAAGTTAGTTATGCATAAGAAATTCATCCTATTGCTCAGATAACTAATTGCTTAGATCAAGGCAGTTCCTGAAGGAATTTTTGTCTGTGGTTTTTTGTTCTTCCTGCTGAAATTTTTTAGTTTTCCTCTTGCTAGCTTAGTTTATATTAAATTAAATGGGGCTCTAATGCTTCTTTCTGTCTCTACTTTGTTTCTCTCAAAGTTCATCAGTTTCATTGGAAGATGTTCTAAGAATCTTCTGCATCTTTTTCAGGTTTCCTGAGCCACTTTCAAATTAATTAGGCAGTGTAATTTCTCCTTGTGTATTTCAACACCTGATTCTTATTTTGACAACTTTTACACGGGCTGTGTAATACCTTTGAATAAAAGCATAGAATAATTTTAGGTTAGAAATATCAGGACAGGTTCTCTAAAACAGGAAATAGGGCTTACAGACATCTTGCTTGTCTTTTTCTTCTAGAAGGCTTTTCTTTTTGATGTAGCCCTAAGATATGAGATGTAGCCCTAAGATATGATTGATGGGTAGCTGAAATGCCTTAAATTATCTGCCTCATTTAAATGCCATGCTCTGGAAATACTGACATCCAAAAGACAGCTTTTTTGACCTGAAAGCTAAAGCATAATATTTTATTTGTTGGCCCAATAAAAAGTATTGCATTATCTACCTTGTCAGTAGACACTGACGTTCATAGTGCTTGGCCCTTATCCTAGGACACATAAAATGCTCTTGATAAATTACTTATGAAAAGGCTGGATAGACAACAGGCACAGTGACAGCAGCATATCTGTCCTCCCTGCCTCATTCAAACAGGAGAGAGGGTGTGTTTTGTTTTTTCCAGTATGGGATGTTTCAGGATGATTACTGTAATTGAATCTGGTAGCAGACACATTTGTGGCTTGGTAGATGTTGTAAAATAGCGTTTAATGTTTTCTGTCCTGAGTCTCTTGCAAGCGGCCCCCACCTCTTCCCATCCAGAGGAATATCAGCTGAGGTAATAGCTTTTATGTTTGTGAAGGAGTTAGCCCTCAAAGTGCACATCAGACCAGCTTTTTTATGTGTTTATTGGCTTCACACAGAATGTCAAGACAAAGCTGGGGATTCAGCACTGTCCAGACTCTGTTTTCATAGCCATTCTTTGATACCTGGAGTTTCAAGGTGGAAAYCTTGTCCCAAAAGTTGGCTCAGGTAAAACAGGGATTTCTACAGGAGAGTAGAGGAGGAAGAGAGAGCTCACTGGCTTTGGCCCAGTGCAGTGCAGGAATATTCTGAACTAGTCATGAGCAGGGTTTAAAGTTCATGCACCACTCACTAAGGAAAACCCAAACCTGGGCCCCACTAAAATAAAACATTCTGTAGCCATTCCTCTGGAAAGTGAGTGAAAGATTGGACACTGTTTATGCAGCCAATGGTTTATAAATTCAGAGATTGTGAAAAATTCTTGGATGCTACAATGAACTGCATTTTTACAGGTCCATGGAAGAGATGTCATTTCAGTATAGGCTATGCAGATTTGAACTGATATATGGAACTACTCTATCTTCATTCCTAAAGATTTACACCCTAACCAGCAAAATCTGAGGGCATAGGATGATATGAAAAAAAATTATTAGCTGCTAAGAAACCAGGTTCAACAAGTTACAAAGAATACAATCATTTAGGTTGGGAAAGACCTTTAAGATCGGGTCCAGCTGTTAACCCAGCACTCCCAAGTCTACCGCTAAACCATGTCCCTAAGTGCCACATCTACACATTTTTTAAATACATCAAGGGATGGTGACACCACCACTTCCCTGGGTAGCTTGATAACCCTTTTGGTGCATAAATTTTTCTTAATATCCAATCTAAACCTCGGTGTTCCCACTGGAGCTCTGTCTGGGCAGCTGGATCAGTCATGGTGGATGCAGAGATTGGAGAGGCAGTGGCTTTCTGCTGAGTGGATGATATTGCTCACTGATTGAGCTGTCTAGGCTTCAGTGCCCTTTCTGTGCCCCCTCCTGCTCAAGCTGTCATTCCATGCCCTTGCTGACACACCACACTGTGGCTATGGGCACTCCCCAAGGACTTCTTTTATAGGGTTGGGGTGCTTGGCTGGCATGGCTTCTGGCCTCCTCCAGGCCTCATTTGTCACTGTGGCACAAGCTGTGGGCTCCTGGCAGGTGTCTCTGCTCCCCCGAGGTTCCCCTAGATCAGGAAACACCCATGTGCACCCCGCTGCAGCAACTGAGAACAAATCTCACAGGGAAAATATAGATCTACCTTCTTAAATCTCTCAGGTTTTTAAGTTTGGGTATGGATGATGTACTTGTTTTTCAGAAGGTATTAGAATTATAGGTGAAATATTGTTGACCTCTTCTGTGGTTTTTTGTTGTTCTTATGTTTGGGTTTTTGCTGAAGAGGTTTTTGTTTCTTTCCCCCCTCTACATATTTTAATTAAACAAGTGAAAATGATGTAGAACTTTAAAACTCTTCTTGCACTCACAGAAACTGGATGAACRTGCATGAAGTCGTGGGCCTTCTTGGGTTGGAAATGCAAAAAACTCTTTTAGTATACAATGTGTTCATCTAAATGACATGAGACAGCCTTTAAAATAAGGCAGGTGCTGTATGAATGATTCCTTTGTCCTGAAGTTCAGGAGTATTGAGTTTTAGCAAGAAGTTTTTATTAGGTATCTTAAGGATGAAAGAAATGGGAATTAATTAAAATACTACTAAGAAAACATGACAGAGTGAGTTCATATAATAATGATGGGAAATAATCTGATTGGATCCTGCAGAAACCTTGATGTGCCTTCAAAGAATCTCTGATCTAATTCAGTGTTGTAGGTTGGAAAGTCATGAACATTAAAAGGAGAGTACCTGTAATCTATGTGGGATTCCATTTGAATACAAAAGAAAGGTTGTGACTTTCTTTTTATCTTCTCTTTCAGGCCTTTCCCAATAACTGTGCAAGAATGCAGAATGAATCAGAACACAGTCATTTATATTTCGTTTGGATGTAGGTAGTACGTTTTGTGCTGAAGCCTTGGACTTACCTCTTAAAGTGGAATATAACTTCAGAACTACTGTACAGAAAAACAAAGCCTGTAGTAAGTAAATACTAGAAAATACTCATCTGCTCATGTTTTATTTCTTCAATCCAACTAGCCATTCATCTGTTTTCCACCTCTTGCAAATCTGGGAGAGAGTCTCAGCTCTTTTTTACTCAGAGAAGCAAAATATTAGTTTTCACCCTTCTTTGGTGCAAGAAATGTGCTAGGGAGAATTTCAGTATGTATTTTAACAGACCAAAATCTTAAGGAGGAATGTTTATTGCAGAAGGCTTTGTTCAAAGGAAAGTCCTTTAACTGCAGTACATAAAATGCCTCTTTCTGGTAAGTTGTTGGGAAACAATTTGTTTTTTTTACAAAAACAAATATATACTGTCATCTGCCACCACACATAACAAGTGTGGTTTGGGTTTTTTTCCTCCCCAAAACTTTCAAATACTTCTTTAATTTTTCCTGGAAATTATACCTTTGCACTTATCTGAAAGGTGTTTATATTACTTTAGTATCATAACCCTCTTATAAGGCTGAAGTGTTAGCCTTCTGTCATGGACAGGAGAAGCGGGCTACAGTGAAGCCATTAAGTTTAAGTAACTTCTATCAGGTCATAAATTGAGTCACTGCAGTGTCACCATGATGCAAGATTGATGAATATATTCTTTTGTTTTCATCTCTTGTGCCTATTCTCACGTACAGACCATATTGTCCCCAGGGATCACAGAGATAGGTGTATCAGTGGGAAGGTTTGTCATCGCATAAGTGGCAGATGAAATTTTGAAAAATATGTATCAGTGGGGCAATTTGCTTCCCTGTGAAGGTGGAAAGGAAGAAGATGCTATTTTTGTCCTTTAGAACAACCAAACAAGATATTTGGCATATCAGGAATCCTAAGACTAATTAAAACCAGTGATCATTCATGTAAAAGTTTTCTTTTCATGAAAGAAAGACAATTTTGAAAAATGAAAATAAAAAGAACAAGCCTAGGAGCATAGTCCAACCTTTCTGATGCATGAGTAGGAATGTGTGTAAAATGAGTGCTCTTTTAAAGGACAATTTTCTTAGTGTTTGGGTTAAGAAAAGGATTTCAGTTTGGACAATGATTTCCATTTTATGCTATTATACTTAACAATTTCATGTTGAAATTCTCATCTTATAAACTTGCGTATTTATTAAAAAAAAAATTAAAAAAGAAACAGGTTACTTCTGCAAAATGCATCTGGAGATGAGAATGAGTCATGATAGGTTATCAGTCCACTGTGAACTRCTGGTTCCCTCCTGCGCTAGGACAGACATGGTCTGTGGGTGCGAGAGCAGGGGTCTATCAATGAAGAAGTTAAATGTCCACAATACATCACATGGAAAACTTGGTTTAAAAAAGAAATCAGAAAATTTTAGCTCTTAGAGAAAGAGGGGGAAAAAAAAAAAAGAGAAACTCAGCAATAAGAAAAAAAATCCCTCAAGTTTTTCCACTTTAGTGAGAGATCTAAGAAACCCAGTCAATTTAGCGCTTATTTTAATTTGAAGCAACTTAAAAGGTAAATCAATTGCCATACAGAAGTACTTAGCAATTGGGATTTCTGAAAGTAAGTAGCTTATTAAAGTAGCAGAAAAATGTAAACTACTAAAGAAAGGCAGAGCCCAAGCAAACGTATTTCCATAACAAGGAATACACTGCTGCTTTTCAGTTTTCTTAAGGCAGGCAATTAAATATTGGCCATCAAGAAGCATGAAAACCCTTTAATGCTTGAGCCTTATGTTAGGATGTATAGATCAAATAGAGCAAATTTGGATAGTTGAGTGAGGTGTGTGGCCTGTGTCATGGTCAAGTACTTGATCACAAATCACTTGTTTAGCCTGAAGATTTGTGGCTTTTCTGTAAAAGCTGTTTTCTTACTGGTGCTTCAATCCGTACTGCCAAATGTCCCTTAATCCTCAATTTTCCTACAGCTAGGTTTGTTCAGAGAGTTTATGTTGTCTTTTTAGGAATGCCTGAACACTTACATTCTAATTCCCTCAAAATCATCCATCCATCTCATTGACAGTTTTGAAGGTAAGACTGTATTCTGTGTATCGCTAGATGGAGTTGGGATGGGTTTGGGATCAAGTTGCATGGCGCTTTGACTGTGGGGTGGTCTGGGTTTTGGGGCAGAAATGAGGAACAGCCCTCACAGAGTGGTAAGGAAACAAGTAAAGTGTTTCCTGGATGTCCAGAACCAATGCATTTTCCCCGAGAAAATGCTTGCTGTCAAGGTGTTTGATGTCATATCTGCTATTTGGATCCCAGGTAGCAGTAAGCAGACCTTTTCTTACTGTGCATGCTTGTTGGCCACGAGTCATAGTCCATCTCTGCTGGCATCATAGAATAGATTGGCAGCTTTGTGGATGGTGATCCATAGGTAATCACTATGCAGAGCATATGGACTGACAAGCAATGCTAACACAGGAGATTTGTCCTCGTGTCATGATACAGTCTGTTCGTCAGTGACTAAACAGGACAAAACCATATTCTTTGATTGATGTATTTATTACTCAACTGCAACACCAAAAAAGGTCATTTCAGACAAAGTTTTCTGTGGAAGTGGGTTTGTTTTATAGCCGGTATCAAGGGTTTCAACTTAGCAAGGACATTGCCACATTTTTGTACACAGTTGGTATGTGTCTGGCCATTGATGGAGTCATTGAGGGCCTGGCAGGTCACAGATTTAGTGACAGTCAAAAGTCTCTATCACCATTTAATTTCATCTAGCATGGTCTCCATCATCATTTAATTTAGCTTCCAAATGAGGAGATTGGGCTAGTTTTCTTTTCATTCCAAGGTGAAAATCTTTTAACTGCACTTCAAGTAGAAGAAAGTTGCTCACTTTGTTTCTGACAGAAAACCTGGCAGGGGAGAATGATTTTTGAAGTGGTGAGAACAAAACAGTCTGTGCCATCTTTACTCACCCTAGTAAGATTAATTTCTTGCAGATCTGTACATTACACAACCCGAGGTGGAATGTCAGTTCCAAAGGAAACCAGAAGCAATGAGTAAATCAGCTTCACTTCCTTGCAATACTAGCAACGTTTGGGTTTATAGTGCCCTTGTTAGCTAAATCAGAAATGCCACATAAGTCTGAAGTCATGACATTGCTTCCCCTAAAAACTGGAGAAAATCACTTGCTTTTATAATGAAATATCATTTGTGGTGTGGGCTGTGCTTTCTAGATGTGGCCTTAAACAACTTTCATAGCATGTAAAGTGTCTGTTTATTAAGTGCAAGGGAACTAGAGGCCAAATGCATTACATCTTTTCAGCTGAATTCACTTTGTGATTCTAGAATGGAGACTAGGCTTCTACTAACAAAGCTTGTAGTGAGGCTAAGAACAGAAAAGATAAGCCCTTTGCKCTTTTTGCTACTCATTTCTGGGACTGAAATGTGAAGTCTGAACTTTTACAAAGGTGCAGAGCAGCATTTCAGGATTTTTTGAATAGTCTATTCTTCTTAATGGGCTTTTAAAATACCTGTTTTGGGTGTTTTTCAAGTTGCAGCCTATTTCAGCTTTTATCTAGCACTTCTGCTTTTACTCCACTCCTTCATTGTGATAGCCAGAGACTCTATATATCTTGTGTTTCAAGGAAAGGCAGATGAAATACCTGTTTTGCTTTGTTTTTTTGTTTTTTTTTTACCTAAGGCTTCACATTTTTTGTTAGAGTACCATGGCATTTACTTGCTTGTGTATATTCACGTTTCTTATTGCTAAAACCACTGTTCAAATTTAATCCTCATTTTGCAGTCTTAGTAGCAGAGCCTCATATGGGTTAATTTTTTTAGTTGCCAGATATTTTGATGAAGCACTGACCACTTTGTCAAGAGAGCATTGTCTTTGCTCAGGCTTAATATTCCATTCATCCTGCTGGGAGTTTTCTCATCTCTTCTTGAAGGAAAAATGGAGTTATAGGAAAGACACAATATCCTCTGCAACTGTAAATCATTGTAGGATTGATTTTGGAGGGAGGAGGAGATGGGAAGACAATGRTATAAGGGTATTAAGAGGTAAGATATTTGGCCATAACAGGCAGACAAAATGGGAATTCTTTGCAGTGCAGTCCCATATATTGCTTCTTTCAGGAAAGATCTTTCTCACACAAAGGTGGCATCTGTAAGGGTTTGTACATGTCCAGCCTGCAGGTACTGCCGTGGGTGAGGAAACTGTGGGCAGGAGTTGCACTTTGACCTATTTGCCACCTAAATTCTGCCCACGAATGTGCCCCTGGGGGGACAGTGAGAGCTCAATAGATTAGAAAATGCCAGTGAGTTGAATTAAAGTCAGGAAACAGTGATTTTTTCATCAAATCGTGCCAACCTGTASAGAAAGGCATCAGTATTCAGTCTGAGCTGATAACAGGTTTAAAAGATGTAGTATAATCAGCACTGCCAGGAGACAGCATAGACACATCATTCCTTGTGTGCTGCTGTAGAATAGAAATTACATTGTCCCAAAAGGCTCTGTTGAAATAAAACTTTGTGCTTTGTGTTTTATGAAAAGTTCTGATACTTGGAGATTGGTGAACCAAAAGTTTCTTTTCTTTTTTACTTTTTTGTGCTTATCTGAGGAAGTGGAAGTTTTAGTATAGTAATATTTGCTAAAAGGAGCTCTTGAACGTGTCCTTATACTCTAATGCCTACAGAAGGAAGCAACAACTTAAACAGCCTCAGGGAAGGCTTTTAAATGGACTCCAGGATACCCAGTAGGCTCTGTTTTGAGGRTTTCTCTTGATTTTACTGAAGCTAAAGACAGGAAAGTAAAAATTTAAAGGAAATATTTTCCTAGTSTAGGTCTTCGAGAGGACCTTATATATGTCTCACACTCCAGTCTCTGCTGAATGGATAGTGAGGGGATCAACACTGTCAGTTGGGATACATGCAGAAATAAATAATTAACAAAATGTGGAAGAGAAACAGTTTTATATAGTTTAGTTAGAGGATCACAAAAGTTACAGAATCACATGAGGTATGTAGAAGTCTGCACTGTTTCTTGGAAGAAGCATTGGCTGGGGCCTTTTTTCATTTGGTCCATTTATACCTCTGGGTAGTTTTTAAGAGTATGACAATCTAACATTTAAACYCACAGTCACCTCTTAATGCTGTGCTACTGTGGAATATCACTTTTGCATAAGCTGATGTGAGCATTGCTGAAAAGTTGGGAAATGTCTCAGCTATGAAATTAGGATCCTTAAATGGTGATTCATAAATTTTTTACGTGTCTGGGAGTCTTTTATAGTTTTGCATAGAATCAGCTCTTGTAATGAGATAAACATGAAGCCATAACTAAGMTTCACTGTTATTAAAAAATAAATCAGAACTTAACAATAGTGGAAAGAAGTATGATTTCTCATTCTATCTAAAATACAAAAAATGTATAGAAACTTTCCCTTGCAACTTCTTTTAGAATTGAGGAGGGTGGGAAATTTTTTAATTTTTGATATTATTATCCATGTATTGTAATGGTTTCTGCATGCACTGATCACGAATGATTACTTCTATTCACAGAAATGTAATCTTTCTACATATTTGGTAAAGACCAATTTGATTCTGAGTGAGGATAAGGAGGGTTGAGCAAATGAGTGTCAGTTATGTTGACAGCAAATAAGGGACAACTTGTAAATGAACGGTCCCTGAAGCATGACATCAGTTCTTACAGGGACAGGAAAAGAAATATGAACAGTTCCTTGTTTTCCTCATCTGCCTTCTTAGCTGTCTGTGTTAGTTTTGCATCAATTCATCAGCAGTGGCACTGTGTAAGAAGTGTCTCACTACCTATCAAAGAAAGCTATTGCTCAAGACCATAGTGCCAGGCAAAATGGACATATTCTCTTTCCCTCCTTTCTCAAAGTATGAACTTCTGATAGTGGCTGTTACTTTCTTAAAAGGGATTATATTTCTGCTATTTCTGAGAGCCCAGAGGATGATCCTAGATACCTCAAAGAGGCTCAGACACCAAGTCACTCTCTATGAGTTGAAGAGCAATCAATTCTTGATCAACAAGAATCAAGTCTCAGTTTTCCCTGACGCACTGCACACACAAAATTGACACCTGGTCACAAAGTCTCCTTTCTTTCTCACAGCTGCTATTAGATTACCAGGCATCCTCACAGAAAAAATGGACCATCTTATGCCATATTGTGGTATATTAGAAAACTTAAGTAGGATGACATTAAAAAGCCTGGAATGAGTTAATCATCTGGGACCTTCAGAAATCCATCCGCTGGCAGAGCTGACCTTGTCCCAGGTGCAGGTATGGCATGTTAATGTCTGGTTCAGAGCTTAGGACTGAATTAGAGCTAATCATTGCAGACAGCATTGCAGTATAGAGAGAACAAAAAGTGACATACAAATAGAGTAAAAGAAAATTGTGCTAAGTAAGGAAGGAATGGATGACTGGCTGGGTTTCTTTATTATTACCTTGTAATGAAAAATTTGAGTTTGTTACTGACCTGCTGCTAAAGCCAGTACCATTAAAGTGGAACTGGAATGTTARTAGCATAAATATTTCTTTCTGATGTTTCCAGCTTAATGCACCTTTAATTAAATCTTTTGGAACAACTGCTTTGCTTTTCTTGGAAAGGTGAAAAAATGTTGGTTATAATCCATKGTTAATTTAGGGATATCATTTTTGTAACCATCAATGCAATTAGTAAAGGTTGCTTGGATATTCTGAAGCTTTGCTGTGCACTCTGTAATCTTTTTACATGTGTACCTCTTAGCATGCTGCTAAAACAGCAAGGAGATAACAGTAAGATGACTGTTCTTTTTTTGTAATTTTCTCAGTGCTTTTCCCATAGCAAGTACTGCTGAGCATGTGAAAGATATGCCACCAAATCTTCCCTTTTACATAAATATAAAGGTGGAAGAACAAGAAGTGTGTTATCAATGCTGTTGAAGTAGATGAGAAAATTACCCTGAATTCATCAGAGGCCAGTGTGAATTTGGAATGAACTGTAAGTGGCTGAAAGTTCAGTTCTGGCAGTAGGTACTGAAAGCATGGCTGGCTGGCTGATACCCCTCAGCCTCTCACCAGTGCCCATTCACTTGCCTGTAGCTTGCAGTCACAGCTCAGGTAATGGTGATGGAAGGGTAATGAGCTTGGGTAGGGGCTGCTCCAGAGGATGTATATCCCACTCATTTKCTATTTGTATGGGAACARTGGGGAAAGCAGAATTAAAAAGGGAGGAATCGAAACCTTCTGAATTTTCTTTTTCTAAGGGAGAAGAAGAAATGTAGTGCTTAATGGATGGTGGTAGACTCCTTATGAGGTCTAAAAGAAGAGCCTCTCTGTTTCTATTAAAGAATATAACTGGGGAAGTTCATCTACTGCTCTGATATCCATGGAAAGAGAGAAAATTTGCTGGGAATATTGCTAATGCAAAAGGAGCTTCTGTTCTCATTAAAATTCCCACTGTGCTGGCATATAGCTCAATTTGCTTCTACTCAGTCTTATTTCAACACCTGACATGATGCATCAACTGGGAAAGAATCCTCCTGAACTGCAATCACTGCCCTGTGGCAACAGGTGGTGGTAATGGATCCCCTGGGGCTGTTTGTAGACAGCATTCAGGCCTGCCATGGTGTACCCAGTATTGCTTTGCTTAAGACAGAAGAGTTTGCACCAGTAAAATACCTTTAAAACAGAGCAATTGGTGTCCAATGAGACAACATTTGTAAGATACTTCTCTTTTTTCCAGACCAGTGTGGTTGGATTGACCGCAGCTGGATGCCAAGTGACCACCAAAACTTCTTTAAAACTCCTCCCCTCAGCTGGACAGGGGAGAGGAAATATAATGAAAACCTTTCAGGTCAATAAAAGGACAGGATATTTTGCTGAGTGTTTTGTGAAACAGAAATATCAATGGCACATCTCCTTTCCAGGTACTTTTTTGGTCACGGATATCAAATGTTGCTGAAAGTCATTAACTGCTCGTGGGCTGGGAAAGTTTTTATCTTTGGGAATCTATAGTTTTCCATGACAAAATAAATGATAATGAATGCATGCTTTGTACTGATAGATTCTCTTAGTGAATCACGGCTATAAAGAAGAAATTTTCGGCTGCCCTGTAATAAATGTGCATACCAGTCAGAAATAAGGTCTGCTGAGTTTGCACCTCCGGGCAAAGATAATTTAGAACCATTAAGGAAGTCAAATGACAATCCTGGGATGGTAACAAAAGCCTTGAAAGTATAGGCACAGGACCATGAGGGGTCCTAAGACCATAAGCACAAATGAGTACTTACTGATCAGTCTGGACGCAATCTGGAGAGAAATTTGTTTTAGGAAGATAATAAAAAATGTTGTTTGGCTTACCTGTGCTGACTGAAGAGGCAGTAGTGGAACCAACGTGTATCCTGAAGAGCGTTGAAAACAGGCACCTCCTGCTAGAAGAATTTGTATATTGTAAAAAATGGTAAGGAAAATCAGCAAATGTCTGTTAATTCTTTTGCCAAGTACTGTATGCAGGGTTCAGGTAGCTTAATCATAAATAGAATTGTGCATCAGCCTGTGAAAATTGACTATAACTCATTACACAGGTGGCTTTGGATTGTTTTTGCAAGTCTGCAAGACAAATCGCTGAGTTCACTGTTTCTACACTTCAGAAATGGACATGCAGAATTGATCAGTGTGATATTCTCTGCTGTACTGATATACACACAAGTATCACCACTAAAGAAAATTCTACCCAGGTATTTGTTTAAGGTTTGGTTGATTATGTTTTGATCAATTACTTTGGTTATATGCCTTTGAAAACTRGGGATCCAGCATGAATGCAACAGGACTTTGGGAAGAGCTTCGAAATTTCAGTCTGTATTCACTGTCATAGACGTATTTTTCTTTCTACATTTTGAAATAATGCCCTCTTAATACAACCACCGTAGCAAATCCTGCTATCTGTTCAGCTGATCATGCATTACGATTTGGTTTATCCTTTCAAGTGTGTTAGAATAAATGAGATTTTCCACAGCTGAATTCTTAAATTGCCTTAAGCTGAACTTGGCCATTGACGATGCTGTGGAAATGGTGAAAGTTGCATGACACCATTCATCAGTATACTGGGAAATTAACACCTGAAAGGATGGGAATGAGGTAAATGCTATATGTTTAAAAAAAATGGCAACAAACCCCAAAGAGTTACACTATTTACTCCTGTGTTGCAAAAATGTGGAAAATACCAGAAATAGTTGTTCATTTTCTATGTGTAAGAAAAGCAAAGAAGCTGTAAGAATTAGAGACAATGTATTTTATTTCCTCTTAAAGAATAGGAAACAGCTGATTAGCAATATCAGAAGAAACCAGATTGTGTTGGGTTGACATTGGCCAGCTGCCAGACTATGACGTTGCCACTCTTTCACTCTGGCACAAAATGGATGTTGGGAGGAACACAAAAAAGGAAAAGAAATAAGAAAAAAACAATTTTTAGCATATGCTGTAGAAGAGGGGAGTAAAAAGGCAGGCAGAAAGAAGCTGTAGTGTTCATTTATCCAGACACCTAGAAAGGATGGCCAAAATATTCTTACTGCTTTGTTCTTGGTGTGGTTCCCACACTAGGCTGCTGGAGCACCTGCTTTGCTGCTCTTTCAATTTTTAAAATATTAGCTTTGAATGCAAAATACCAAGCTCACTTTTTTGGCAAAGGTTCAGAAAGACAGTATATCAAAAAAACTGAAGAGTTCTGTGTTTCAAATGATCTGCTGGGAACTCATGTTGGAAGTAGTATTATGTCTTCATGGAGCCATGGGCAAACTGGGCCTCACACAGCCTGTGGCTCTGCGTGCTCCTGCCTGACTCCTGGAGATAAAGCAGAAAGAGAAAGAGGAGAAATGCTACTCAAATAAGTGTTTGTCTAAGTGCTRACATAATTTGGGGTGGGTCATTGCTTATAAAGCTTATGTCGGAGAACATTGGCCTGTAATTTATTAATCTCTACTGCTTTAATCCACAGGTATTTATGAGCCTGCTGCAGCTCTGGTGTCATGGGCAAACTGGACTTGAGGGGAACTGAAGCAGTACTAACAAGGATCACTGCCATGTGCACAAACAGTACAGAAAAAGAGGTGAAGTTGAAAAAGTGTTCCTGGTAAACACAGAGGCCTTAGGTTGTGAAATAACAGATCCTGACAGTTTCTTTGGAAATGTTATACATGTAGCAGTAGTAGCTGGTATAAATTTCTTTTACTGACCTCTTTTGTGCACAGGCAGGCAGGCTGAGATTATACCCAAGATATAGGTATTATATAGTATAGCTCTAGGAATTATAGAAGAGCCAGGTGTAAATTTTAGAGTTYGGGTTTGGTTTGGAGATCTCCCTGCCTGAAGTTTCACAGGCTGAAATGTCTACAGAGTTAGATCAGAGAACAGCAGTGGATCTTACCATATCAAAGGCAGATTAGTCAAAATATTCTTAAKTAGTCGGGTCTCAATTCTTTTGGTGTTATGGGAAGTGGCCTGTATTATAATTTCATCAATATCATAAATTATAAATAGATTTCTCCTATTGGCATTAGACAGATGTGTGGAACTGACATTTTAAGTCATGTTAGAAGACAATCAGCAAAAAATCACTGTCTATCCTAATTTTTATTTATTTGTGGTGGTTTGAGGATTTTTTTTTTCTTTCACTCCTTCCTTCTCCAATTAACTTTTGGTGTTTACTTGGAAATTTGAGAAACCAAAATATTTTGCAATTAATTCCTCTATAATTCCTCTTTTGCAAACTTCTCATCTGTATCAGGTTCTAAGACTTGTGATTCACTTTCAGTCTAACAAACAGCAAGGAATATGTTTTCTATCAAACTGTGCATGTGTTTAATCCCTACATTTTTGTTAGTGAAGGGTTTTAATTTATTTTCCAGTCTGAACTCCTTCTCTTTGATGAACAGCCTTTGCTCCTCAAGAGCTTTTGTACCTTTCATCTCTAGAACAGGTGGAGTGCTGCATTGCTGCATTTCTGAACAGATTTTCTTTAAGTGCATTCTCTCTTCACAAAGAAATAAATAGCTCTTGCAGAATGGGATGGGGTTAGTCACAGTTTGAAGACAGTGAGAAAGAAAGCAGTCTCCTGAATGAATGCTTGCCTACTGTATGTGGCTAATTAAAATCCGTTATTGCTTCCTGCTTTGCAAAAAGCAGTTGAGATATGGATTATTGGTGGGCTGTGGATAGAGCCTGAAGAAGATCACATTGTAAAGCAGTGAACGATTCGCAGCTAGATATTGAATGGCAATGTATCAGTGATGTATATCTGAACTGACTGAATGACCAAAATATTGTAAAGAAACTGAGCAAATTCTTAYGGCATGTACCCATGGTTGGCAGTGAAACACTCAAACAACATTTTTAAAGGCTTTGATC
This sequence comes from Parotia lawesii, assembly GCA_003713295.1. Taxonomy (NCBI): domain Eukaryota; kingdom Metazoa; phylum Chordata; class Aves; order Passeriformes; family Paradisaeidae; genus Parotia; species Parotia lawesii. The sequence continues at coordinate 280,881 of RAHM01000315.1, forward strand.
CTTCTAAAGATATGAACAATACCTTCAGAAGGATCTGAGTACATATGGAAATTTGAATGCCTACACAAGGAATTGGATSCCAGGTGTTGAGTGGTGAGCCAAACTTTGAAACAAGTATGTTTCTTTGAGCTAGTTTCCAAGTATTACTATCTGTTGTAATGCTATTGGAATAAATATATCTAAGCAAATGTGTAGAGTTGGGACTTCCAGTAGATTTTTTTTTTCCTCTGATTGAAAAACCTGGAAGTATTTGAGCACTTCCATTTTATAAGAAGGTGTTCAGAGTTTGCAGTTTTTCAGTGAGATTTGAACTGGCTAGGCTGATATGGAGATGGGAACAGACGTGCTAGTTCAAAGTTGATCACTGTTCCCTGAAAGATTGCTCTTGGTATAGCTGCCACCACTTTCAGAATAGCCACACTGGGAGGGAGGAAAGAGCTTGATCTTGGGTAAGGCAAGTAGGGTTTTCAAAATACCRGCCGTGTGTTTATAGAGAACTCTTCACTGTAAGATGTTTCAAAAGAGCTGCCTCAGGTCAATGCACTGGTACTTTTAAAAATAAAGGGTTCTGTCAAGAAATTTTTGGCTGTGTAAACATAGCAAGGCATTGCACAGAAAACATCATTCTACAGTAAGGTAGGAGCTCATGTACCCCTAGGGGCTGATTGTTGTTGCAGGCAGATGATGCTTTCATATCCATTGAAACCGCAATTTCAAATTTAGATGGTCTCTGTTGTGCTCTGATTATTTTATGAAGGGCCTTGCTTTCCAGCTCCATGCTGGCATACTAATTTGGTAGTTATTTCTTTTCTAATTTCTTAGTCTCAGACCTAATCTTTACACTCCTTCTAATTGTTTTTTATTATTACAAAAATGTTTTAAGTTCTGGTTTCTCTCTGTACCTTAAGTAGCTTGCTGTCAGTGCAGCATCGTTGCTACACCACTGTGCACACAGTGTTCATGGCCTGTATTTGCATAATTAGCTAATCTTTGTTGGCTGATTACTTTGTGGAAAGAACTGAACTTGTATCTGATAATAATTGCAATCTATCAAACTGCACAGTCACCTCACAAATGATCAATGTTTGCTCAAAGTTCTGCTGAATTTTATGAGCTCTCACTCTCCATATTGACATCCARCTCAAAGCTTTACCTAACATTCAGCTCTATCAGAAGAAAAACTGGGATCTTATTAGGTCAGTTGCTCTGGAATTAATAAAAGCAAGATATTTCTAAAAAAACTCCCAAGCCTGTTCTTTGTATAGGTAATGATGTATCTTAATATAATATTAGTTTGAGGCCAACAGAGAAAAGCATGTACTTTTCCAAGCTATAGTTTTAAATTGAGTGCCTTGCCTTGTGCACTGAGCTTATAATGCTAAAATTTTCCCTGCAAGCAGAACACACAAAGCTTTAATTTCTTCAGACAGATTAAATAACTCTAAAGCTACATATTAATTTATTCATCACATCTAGCCTAAATTCCTCAATTTACCTTTTTTTTTTTTTTTTGTGAAAAAGATTTAGTCCTAGCATTGCTTTCTCTATTCACAGATGAAACTTTTGAGGTAGAATTTGCAAATAATATAATCTTAATGAAATTATCATCTGGATGAAATAAAACAAAACTTTGCCAACATTGGYCTTTGCTACATGGCGGAGTCGAATGTTTTGCTACAGTGATAAAGCGCAGCTAAGTACCTTGGTCTTTGTAAGCAGTGCATTCTTTTCGTGACTGACTTTTTCATAAACACAAACCATGAGATTGTTACTGTATTTCAAGGAATTCTTCATACATTCTGTCCCACGTCCTGAAATTTTTTGAAGTGGCAACAGAAACTGCTGGTACAAATACTAAGGAGAAGGCTCTTTCCTGAAGACCTTGCATGAGCTAAGGTGGAGGGGGACCAAACATTCTTCTCCATGTTGTGCTGTTGTGGATCTGCAGCATGGAGAACTTGATTTGCATGCCATTGCCCATGAAGGGGGATGTGGAATGAGGAACTAAGCACAACTCTTTCCTGGCAAAAGACATTTGAAGACATATATGTGGAGTTCTCCATACTGCTCATACTTTTAAGTTAAAGAGTAGCAGGCTGAACAAACACTTGTGCAAAGAGCCTSTGGCTAGTGTCAGGGAGGATAGAGAAAAGCTAAACCTGGCTGATCCAAAACCACACGGTGAGACTCCAAAATCAGCCTGAGTTGACTGTATCGCRGTATTGCAAGTAATGGTTCAAGTACCCCTTTAGAGTTACTGGTTTGTTTTCTTGTAGGTGCTGAGGTTGTTTTCTTAGTTAGAATCAGAGATAACATTTGGGATTTTTTTTCTAGTTTATTGCCCATTTCTGTCTTCTGAAAGGGTCATTTGGAAGACCAGTTCTGACATTTACCTCCTCTGCTCTTTGAAGTCAAGTCAAACTGGCTGCTAACAATCTAGACCATGTTATACCATAAAGAATGTTAATGCATTTCTTTAAATCATTCAAACTTCTTCAGTGGCTGAAATTTATAGTAGAAATAAGCTCATGTTGGGGGAAACAAACTATTCTTACTTTGGGATTTTGACACTTTCATCTTCTCTACTGTAACAAATGACAGCTTAAGTGCTTGTGACACAAGTGGAGGAGACATTTTTCCATGTGTGCACTATTAGTCATGTTACAGGTTCACCTAGCAACCCTGATGGGGCTCCCATGCTCCACCTGAGCATCTAGAAAACAACCCTCACAAAATAAGATTATGTCCTTCTGCTTTTCAATTATATAAACCAGCTAGGGGAAGGATCTGGTAAGAATCAGAGTGGTGCAAGCAGTGAGAGTATTTATCACAGAGGTAGGGATTACAGAAGGTAGGAGCTTGTTGTTTTAGCTGCCCAAAAGATCATGTTCCAGGAGTTCTTTATTACCCTCTTTCTGTAATGAGTATCATATTTTAAATAGTTCCTTGTAATTTTGGGGGGCAGTGCTGATGGAGAGGGGGACTATCTTTTTTTGGGAGAGATTTAAAAGGATTTGCCATTCTGAAAAGAATCACTGTGCTTTTGGAAAATATTTGATGAAATCTGTTGTCAAAATTTTGTTTAAGTCCCATTACTATTCACCACAGGGGATGAGCTAGCTGATTCAGGGTGGAAGATATCATTGTTTTCCTCAGCATAGCATGTTAGTATTGCATGATGTTGTCCATAGCTGTGTGAAACAGCTGGCACTACGAATAGCCAGAGCGGTAGCTGCAGCAGTGTTGCAGGCTAAAAACAGAACCATGGTTGTTAAACACTACACTGGGTTTCTCCCACTCCTTCATTTCAGGATGTTTTGGAAGCTTCAAGTCTACCGCATGTTGAAGGTCAAGGCAATTATTCAGGATATAAAATTAGTTTCTCTAAGGGAGAAAGCTGCACGGCTCCAAGTGACTTGGCTGAAAATTCATCAAATTTAATTTTCATGGGAGTCTGAAAGGGTTGGGATATCTAGAGACCATGGTTTCTTCTCACTTCCAGGTTCTGTACAAAATTAATTTCCTACAAATATCTGAATGACTCCAAAGTGATTTAGACAGATGGTCTAACTGGCTTCATTGGTCTATAATTTCCCTCAGAAGGAATTCCTTGCCAAAATTGTATTTGTTCCAAACTTTGGTTTCCTATTTTCTAATAGGAGGCTTTTCTCTGTTGATGTAGAGCTAGAGTAAAAAGGGCATTACAAGCAAACACCATCCTGAATCAACATGGGAAATAAGTTCTTTTGGAGCAGAAATCTTTATCTAGAAAATCCATGACAGAAATTGTGACAGTATACACATCGTGGCATTGTTCACAACAGTGGGATTTACAAATCAAGAAAAGGTTGATCAGAAAAAAAACCACTTATAATTTGCCTTCTAAGTGAAAATTGTGTGGTAGTAGGTAGCCTGATTAACTCCAAAAGATTAACCACATCTAAACCATCAAAAATTTTGAGGGAAGTTCAAATGGATTGTTGTGCTTATGAATGTCTGTATTAAAACTAAAGCAGCATTTTAAAAGCTGAGTCAAATTTTAAATGAGTTAATTTCCACARCATCAATGAATCTGATGCCATGACAGGCTTTGAGTTAGAGCAGAGCAAATACCAAGAACAGATGAAATCTTTTGAGAGAGTAAACACCGATTTCTTTAAAAAGGTTAATTTCCCTTGGTGTTTTTATTCCTGTGGTGTTTGTTTCCTTAAAAACCTACTCCAAAAAAGCCTGCTTTCCTCATTCATCATTTTAAGTGAATTTCATGTATTGTCTTTGTCTTGTTCTTTTTCTGAACAGAACTGACCTTATGAAATATTAGTCAGGTGTCAGTTCCTGATTTAACACCATCTAAACTAATTTTTCAAAYCATGTTGATACCTCCCTATGCACCACTGCTCTGTATATTATGCTTTAAGACCCTTTGTTTTTTGCGATGAAACAGCATCAAACAACATTATGCTCTGGAGCTGTGGGGATTTTTTAATTTATTGGTGTTTTGGTATTAGAGGAACAGGGAAGATGTTTTTTCCCTGATATACTGCTGAGTATACAAAACTTTTTGAATCAGTTCTTGCTAGGTGAAGTAATATAACTGGTACCTCATTCACGATCTGAAATGTAAAGAATTGTTCTCCTTTAGCTTAGATGCTGGACAAAAATGAACTCTGAAAGGACAGGATCTGTGTATATGGAAATRTCATTTAAATTATTGGAAACTAGCTTGAGTAATCTAGCTTGGAAGAGTCATATCTTTGTCTACTTATGTATGATCAGTTAATAAAATGCCAGAAGAAGTGTCATAAATACAGTCCATTGATCTGCAGAAACAGTACAAACACTGCAGCTCTCCAAATGACTTCCTCATGGGAAATAAATGATAGTTACTTCTCCTGGCACAAATACAGTTACATTTCAAACAAGTTTTGAATTTTTATCTGCTCAAACTAGCTAAAATTTTATCTTCAGTTCTAGTCCAATGTGATATATAGGTAGATATAATTTGAAAGGGAAAACGTATGCTGTCATTACCATCTATTCTTGAATCTATGGAAAACTGCTATGGATTAGCTAAAAAGTATTATAAGACAACACAAAGTGGTTTAGAAAAGCTGAGACTTTTTATCTGTTGTCCTAGTGATTGAGCTGGGCACACTAAAACAGCCAAACCCAGAATTTAGAGTGCAACTATTTACCATTGATCTATATTTTTTCCTACCATTTCTAAAATATTTTGTTTTAAAGTTTCTAGTTGCTTCCACTGCCAGTATTTCTCTTGCTGCATGAACACTATATATAGTAATGAAGAAAGTGTTTCCACCTGCAGAACTGTCATTTTGTACAAAAAAAAAAGTAAGCATTATTGTATTTTTTTAGAAAACTACGCAAAGTTTCCAGAAATAAAATAATTTGGCAAAAGGAAACTGGGCAGACATGAAGAGGCGAAAAATATTTTTGGATATTACTGATTTTTATCCCAAAAGGCTAACTCATGCTGCAGAGACTAGATGAAGGAGGTAGTTCGGAAACTGCATATCTTTTAGAAATAACACAGATGTTTCTATCCAGCATGGTATCCCAGCTGATGGTCACAGGGTATGACAGACAGGCAGAGCCAGCAGCACTCAATCGTCTCCAGTAGGAACCTGGGTCAGGACTGCTGACAGCATATTTGGGAGGGTCACATCTTCCTATGACCAGCTTCTCAGTTTTTCCAAGTTGGGGATTTATTTAGTGTCTTGTTTTGGGGTTTTGCACTATGATGTTTATTTTAAATCAAGTTTAGTTACACRTTAGGTACGAGGAAGGAAATACTTCTTATCCTTTAGTGCTTGGGCTGTCACTGGGCATTGGGAACAATGAGAYAGCTGAAAACAACAGAGAAAAAGTCTGAGAGAGGTAAATACAATCATGATGGAAARCAAGGAAAAAGCAGCTGGAAAAGGCAACCAGAAAAATACAAATAGATTTAGAGACAGAAACTGTCTACATCTCAGTAGAATAGCTCCCTGAAAGAAAATAGGGAGCTGAATGGAGAAATTTATATAAAAACCAGCAAAGCTGGATAAGGGAGTGTTCAGACTGGAGGTAATATAGCATGTGAGCATGTCTTCAGGTATCTGTTGCTAAAATGGTCATTTATTTTCAGACTGTCACTGATCTAAAGAAGATGCCATTGGTTTCCCCATCACTTCAAGCTTTATTTCAGTCTACTTGTAATATGTGTCAATGTCCTGTTTCTGTCATAGGGCACAATGTAATTTTAAATTATTACCAGGTATTAAGATTTAGCATTTACATAAAATTTTCGTGCACTAAATGTTTTATGGATGTTCTCTAATTAATCATCTCAGCACATATGGACTGTATGAAAATGTAGCTGTTTTGCAGACGGGGAAACTGCAGTTGATTGAATTGCTGGAAGCAATGCAAAAATTGCTTTTATCAGTAGCAATGCTTGGTAGTCAGGCTGTTTGCTTTCTACTACACATATTGGAGTTTTCTTTCTGGTTATTGGGTACTGTACCTCTTTGGATTAATTTGATGCAATAGTGAGGAAAGTTGTTAATATTAAGGGTCAGCTTTGCAGTACCTCTCTCTTCTTTGTTGGGGGACAAGGAATACAAAATGACAGCTATTTATACGGCAAGAGTCCTTGGGTAACTCATATGCCTGTCACAAGAGCCTGTTTTTCTGAAAAACTTGTGMTGCTGCTAAAGGAACTGATGACTTACTTCATAATGGATATTTAATCAACCATGGTCTGGTCTAGAAACATATATATTAGCGTTCTAGTATTATTCACCACTTGGATGTTTGTTATCTCAAACCAAGAAACAACAAATATACACCAAAATAAGGTTACTTAAAAATGAGAGACTGCTATTAAGGTTAAAAGAACAGATATTACGGGAGTCATAATACTCATTGGCCTCAGTGTCAGGCAAACACTTGGTTCTATCAGTTGTCATAATTCCTTCCTCATACTTGCCAGCCTCTTTTATTCATGTAGGTGAGCTAACAAAGTTCACAAAAGTGAAAAAATATTTAAAACACATCTTTGCTAGACAGGGAAAAAAGCTAAACTTGTGAACTTATGAAATGCACAGTCAGAAAAGTAGAAATTAGTGGCAAAACCTTTGTCAGTGTTCACTCTTAGGTTGCATACAATTTCAAAAATTTCACTGCAGGTTCTAATGCATTTTATAATTTGAATTTGCCTAGGTGCTGAATTCATGTGTATATATTTATATTATCTAGCATTGTTTTTCAGGAACTTTGCAGTAGTGTTTAGTTTGTCTCCCAAGAATGTGGTAACAATATTGGATAATCTAAATTCAACATTTGTGGTTTCTGTTGGACTTCCAAAACACTTATATATCATGAACTTCTAATCAAAATATTTGAGATTTCAGACATTCTGTAAATAAAATGTTATTGCAGGTGTTGACAAAACATAATATTTTCCCTTCTTCTTTAACCAAATAATAATTTTTAAAGATTCTAATTTCATTCAGACATGAAAGCTAATAATGCTTTATTACCTAAAATTATTTATCTTATTAAAAAAGACAGGAATATAAAGTCTTTTTTCATTGCACGTATTCGAACATCCCGTTTTCTCAACATTATCCACAAAGTTGGAACAGAGAATTTGGTTTTCATTTGTTGACTTTTCTTGCACATGAATACACACTAGCAGTTGTTTCTAAATATAAAAAAAATCCCTTTGTCAGACCTGAGCAAAATAGGAAGGCTTTAGGATGGTACTACAAGGAGATAACAAAGAGGCAATGAGTTGAGAACAGGTTCAAGGCTTTATAAGGAAGACATTTCAGCATCCTACAGGTGGCTTCTGAAGCTGCCTTGTGCTACTGAAAATGAGGCTGCGCACATAACCTGTCTGGGAAAATTTGGTTATCAAAATTAGGTTATGTCCTTTTGAAAAACTGTATTCTGAAATCCTTTCTTATTTGTTTTACAGTATGTACATTTCAACAGCCTGGCTGATTTTAGGTGAGATTGATCAATCAATCAATCAATCAATCAGCATCCTTTTAAAGGATGTAACCAAAACTGTAAAATAAAGTGCTTGTTTGCTTCATCTATGTATTCTGTGCTCTTATGGTCCTCATGTCTTTCAGCAGCATCGGTCTGTAGATCTCCTCCAAGCTTTCCATGTAGTCTAAATAATCACTCACTCGAAATCCATGGAGTGCTTCCTCCTGCACAAATACACATAGAAAGCACTTATTAGCCAGAAAAAAAAATGTACAACTCAAATGTAATGAATTCCAAGCTTCTAAAGATAGCTCATTTAGTTCTGATTGTCACTGCCTGGCTGTTTAAAATAGATTTTATTATGTTTTATTTAGAAATACAGATTTGGCAATATCTGCTTCCAGACAGTTTTTTTTTCTAATTACACACTTGGTATCAGAGAATTTTATTTCATGGGGACATTGTTTACCTCATTTTTGGAGAATATTTCATTGAAGATTTTTAAGAAAAACAAAGTAATTTTTGAGAATGGAAAGCCAGGTACTAAAATATTCTTTTGAAAGAAGATTTCTACACCAGCACATGGCTTAAGTTTATTAGTGTGGCTTTTATATCCAGCTAGATTCTAAAGAAAAACAGCAGATGTGTATTTTTAAAATCAATGATGAAGGAAGATCTTTATGAAGTGCTTAAAGAAAAACAGAATAAASTGTTCTGCACCACTACAAGCAAATAATTCTTACTAATTCCAAAACACAGAGTAAAAGAAAGTGCCCTCAGGAAAAAGAAGTGAACAGATAATGTTCCTTCTCATGGCTACTATATTAGAGGGATAAGGAGGATGCACCACAGAACACAGGATCCTGAAGAACAGTTAGGTAAAAAGGGTTAATTTGTTGCTGTTGTGTACTCATCATCTACTAATCAGTACTACCACTGTTGGCAGCATGTGCTGCAAAAAACTGTCTGGAGCCAGACAGTCTCTGTGGACACAAGTTGTACCTCTGGAGTATTAACTATGAATCTCTGCTAAAAAGAATTCTCCTGAGAATGTCTACTCAGGCTTGGAAAACTGCACTTCGGCATCTGAGCAGGAATTCAAAATAGTCTTAATATTTCTTCTCCTCTACATAGAAGCAAAGCAAAAGTAAGATTTTACCTTCCAAGTTGCTCCTCATGCACTGTGAGAAGGCTGACTATGGTGGAATATTATATATATATGGAATTGAATGGCATGTAGTGACAGGACAAGGGGGAACAGCTTTAAATTCATAGAGGGTATGTTTAGGTTAGGTATGAGAAAGAACTTTACTGTGAGGATGGTGAGGCACTGAAAAGAAGTTGTGGATGCCCCATCCCTGGAAGTGTTCAAGGCCAGGTTCGATGGGACTATGAGCAACTTGGTGCAGTGGAAGATGGATTGGAACTAGATGATGCTTAAGGTTCCTTCCAACCCAAACCATTCTACAATTCTTTTTTTTTTTTAAATTTCAATTAATTAAGGTTTATCAAAAGCAGCAGTACAAGTATGCTCCTTTTTCTTCTGCAGTGGTCACTCAATAAATTGCAGCTATTACAGTACTGCATTAATTTATATTTTTTTCTCATTAATTTACATTTTTTTTCTCATTAATTTAACAGTACCATGCCAAACCTTTAGTCTGTTTATACTKCATGTGGCAACAACAAAATTTTCTCTTCTGTAATTTACATATACTATCCAATAATGCCATCAAGATGCAGTTTTTAAGCCACCTTGTCCAAAAACCAGGGAAAACAAAACAATACATTCATTAGACTGTGTACCAAACATTTTCAAGGAAACTGATTGGGCTGAGATATTTTTCATATTTAAGAATATGGGCGTTGGATGCAAACCAGTCAGAAAACTGTTATTCTTAGGACAGACAAAGATGCAGATATCTAGTTCTCAAGACAATTTTGACAGGTGAAAAAAGATTGGAGAAAAAGACAAAAATGTCTCTTTGAAGAAGAGTAAGATACTGTATCTATTTATGAATGCAGAAATAGCTAAGCACTACCCTGCAAAAAAACCCCAAACCCAAACATAATTTATAATAGGGGAAGAATATGAAATTGCAAGGCTGGTTGTATAGTAATTGGCATCTCTTCAAAATACCAGCTTGCTCAGCTTCGTGCCACAAGCTTGCTCTACAAGCTTCAGCAAGAGACCACTGTGCAAACTCACCTTTCTGGAGAGCACCTCATTCAGTGAGATTGAGCCCACATACAGAGAACTGAATCTAATGCTCTTCATGAGTTATTGTGGCTACTTTCTTTGCTCATGAAGGGAACTGCTAAGTACAAAATGCAGGAAAGCTATTCTCTGGAAAATACTATACACAATTTCCTGCCAGGAAGCGAATAAAATTAAAGTATTATTTCACTCACTTAAAATCACTAAGTGAAATTCAGAGTTTCAGATTAAGTAATGTATATATCCTCAGTCTTGAAAGCTTTGCTTCTCCCCAGCAGTTGAAAAAAATAAGAAAGCAACACTTACTTTAAGAAAAACCTGAAGATCTCGGGCTTCTGTGTGCTTCAGGATGTCTTGCTGTAGGTGTCTGAACACAGAAATACACATATATATTTGATAATCAGGACCAAGGAAAATACATATGGCAATGTAGTGACAGATCTCACTCCAGTCCATGTAATTCCAGAAACACTGAGTTATCCATTGCAGACAGATCTAGATGAGAAAGAAATTATATATAATTAAATCATTCTATACATTCTGTCACAATTGATCAGCTTTATCTCTTTTCTATACTACAGAACTTTTTCCCTGTAACATTACCCTAGTTGTGAAAATAAAAGGTATAAATTTCTCCATTTTTAAAAGCACAGCCTTTGAATAGACTCCTAGTGAGTTTGACTAAACATAACACCCTGTATCCATGCATCTCAGTTATATGAGTATATTCCAGAACCTCCTGAGGGTGGGACTCAAAGTTCAATGAAAGCAAAGGTGATTTTTTTTCAAGATTTTGTTTTAAATGTGGCCTAATGGGTAATGACAGTGATGAAGGCATGTTCAATGTGGGCTTTCCTTTCAATGAAAGTAGTTCTCTGCATTATAAATGAATGTCAGGCCCTTCCCTAAGACACGTTTTCATTTAATGAAATGAAATTCCTTTTCTCTGCTCTAAATTACAATGTATTAAGATGTATAATGCACATTTCATTTGGTTCTAGACCACAAATCTTCTGCTAATCAGTCCTTGAAGTGTTTAAAAAATATGCAGCAGAATTACCAAGATTCTAATTAGATGACAATAACCATAGTCTGGCAGTAAATCTGTTTTGAGGTATTTATTGATGCACACAATCACTTAAATACATCAGAACTGTTTCCACAGTTCAGAGTTTGTTTTTAATGCTGCAGTAGAACTGCAAAACCACACAGAAAATACAGTGGCATCCATGGGTGGCATTTCAGTGACTTGTTAAATAAATGAAAAAATCCTTGTTAGCAGTTTAGAAGAGTATCTAGTCTATTACTGAGTGCACACAATTTAAAAAAGCATATAGTGTAACTTGTACAAGAATAGTTGAAGGAGTGACTGTCCCCAAGTGTTTTCCTCATTCTCAAACAGGAATCTTACTATAAGTACCTTATTCCTATGCTGAGATAATTTCCTTCATCTCCCACTCTTCTCTCCTCAAAGACCAAACCCGAAGCTGACTACTTTAAGCAATACCACACTGACATCAGCCCCCATTAAGAAGTCACTTCAGCTGCAAATCTCACAGCAAAAAGGAATTTTGAAGGCAAAAGATGAAAAATATGTTTCTTGCCTTGGCCCAGCAATACGCTTTCTCAGTCTGGTGAGAYGGCTTTTGCACTGGCAATCTAACTCACTGCATGGAGCTCTTTACCCTTCTTCATGATTGCAATCTTTACAAACAGTGCTTCTTCCATAGCTTTCCRTACTACCAAAGAATTGTTTTAAGTAGACAAAATGAAAGCTGGCATTATRGATAACTATTCTTCTGTAGTAAAACCTCTTTAATATGAAAGAATAGTGCGTTACCTGATTGTAATAGTTATGGTGGCTCATATAAAATTAATTTCGCTCTCATATCACAGGAACTGCTTCCTATTATATAACTACTGCAAATTACTCATTTCCCTCCTATTTCCCTCCATTTCCTAGATAATTATTCCACGGAATAAGATATTCTGTTTAGTTTTAATGTTAAATCTGAGGATTTAGTATATATTATTTTTATCAAATTTTCTGCATGAACATGTAATAAAAGGTCATCAGCTCCAGTACACTGGTGTTATTCTAYGAGTCAGCTGCTTTTTATTTTCAGATGCTCTAAGTCACTATGTGTTCATATCTCTTACCCTCAGTTTTAAAACCACTACACAAGTGCTGTTTAGAAAAAGCACCCAGTAGTTCCTCAGTGTTCTTGATTTTGTAGATTTAAGTCAACAGGTTGATGATACTTTAATACCCTTTGATCAGTTACCTGGGATGGAGTGAAACCAGACATGTGGAAAGCTGAACAGACAAGGGGCAACTCAGCTTTCAGCAACATTTCAACGTGGTGAGCACTGCAAAAATAGACTGGATGGATGCCGTATTCCAGTGTTGTAACAGGCAGGTGCATCTGGTAAACAACATCATCATCATCAACAAAATTGAGGAACAGGATTACAGACTACAGAAATGTGTTATTTAGTAATGCCTTGCTGAGAACAATATATAAAAATATACACTTTTGCATGTAGGATAAGTCATTCTGATTATTTTAGAGACAGGAAACAGGATAAACAAAATAGGTTRTACTTCCATGAAGAAAAACATGTAGGTAACTAAAGAAAAGTGTTAATAAATATATCCTGATTGTTTTTGTGCATCAGCAGTCTAGCTCCTTATTGCACATAGGCTTTAATTGTCAAAGCAGGGATGGAGAAACTGTTGTTATATAKTAAACAAGAACTGAAGGAAAAAAAGAGACTGATTTCTGTTGGATTTTTTTCCCCCATTTAGTGGTGGAGTGGAACTTCCATGATATTTGAAGCTGTTTGCCGTGTGCAGGTATCTTTGTAGTATGTGTGGAACGCGTGAGTGAAATTCTATTTTGTGCAGCAAAAGGAGCAGAGGTTTTGTCACTATGGAAGGCTCTGGATATCAATGCCCAGTTAATGAGTCCTTGGCACCAGTAGTTTTTCAGCACTCGCAYAACGGAGCAAATTTCAGCATAAATTTCACTGTGCTGTAACAACATCTGGCCAGACTCAGTGCTGAATGGACCGGTACCATCATCACTTCTGGTGACAAGACAGATCACTTGGTATTACTACAGAAGCCTGCATGCAGAAGAAGTACAGAATCTAATCTGTGCTTCCTATACCCCAGAGTCCTCTGGTAGAGACTACAGTTTAAGGTTTATGTCCAAAACATTCAAGACAACATGACAACGTATACAGGGTTTTATTTTAAACACCTATAATGAAAGATAGAAATGATGTTTCCTATATTACAACCTCGATCCAGAATACTGACAATTTAAAATTGTCAATCATAAAGTATTTGTGCAGTAATATTTTTAAAATTTACTAAATATACTCTAATGTATTAAGTAAATTTCAAAGCTTTTRCTAAAAAAAAAAAATCAAATGGATGGACTTGCTCTCTACTGGACTCCAATAATTAAAAAAAAGGTCATTCAGCAGTATCACAGCCTTCACACAGATTTTAATGCCACTAACAAAGCTTGTTTTACCGTCAGCTTTAAAATTCATTAACATTACCTTCACTATCAGTCCATCTGCTACTTCTCTCCTTTTAAACAAAAATTTGAGCAAACRTCAGATCTACATTTTTCCAAGTGAATTTTTCAGAGCCATGTATGTAGTTAGGGGGCCTTAAGGAAAATTTAATGCATTAGGAAAAAAAAAAAACAAACCAAGAAAAAACCAAACTAAGGAAATTAATAAAGTCTCATTTGTAAACTTTCAAAGTAGCCTTTCAGAAAGAATCAGGTTTTAAATTCTTACAGATAAATGCAGTCTTGGTAGCCAGAGAAATGCTGAAACAAGAAGACATGAAAATTGCTGAAGAAATGTCAGTGTCTTCTCCCTGTCCCCTGACATTATAAGGAAGATGGAAGATGCAAACCAGTCATAGCCAGCAGAGTGCTCCTGCAAGCAGCCTGAATGGGAAGGTTAAGGAACTTGGGCAGAGATCTCCTCCTCACTCTCCTGCAGCAACCACAACTTTCCTCCTTCCCAGGCCCATGCACACAGAGCCAGGAGCTGGGCTGTTAGACATGGCCTAGGAGAACAGAGCTGCACAGAAGTCAGCATCAAGGCACAGTTGCCTCTCAAACTGAATTAAGAGAAAGAATTTAAGCTGTTTTCCCCATATACAATTTTTTTTCAGTGCATAAGTACTCAAGCTGAACCAACAAAAGAAAATAAACAGCAAGTAAATGCAAAAAAAACCCCTGCACCAAAACAAGTGTGCTTATAAAGTGCAAGAAAGGATAATTGTGGAGGAAGAAAACACTTGTTAAAATTATGGGAAAAAAACAAAGTAAAAGAAATGAGTAAAAAAAAAAGTAAAAGCCTTAAAAATGAGATTAAGCACATTCTGACTAATAGACCTGAAGTATAATTTAATAGTGGTATGCAAATCTAACAGAAAAGAATATGGCAAAGCCTGTTGGAAAGCTATTATCTGTTTCAATTCTTTTTTTACAAGAAGTTCCCCAGTAGATCTAAAAGAGTCAAAGGTCTAAGCACTCCTGTTGGTCAGACTACATCCACTTATCACACTTATCACTACGTGGGCAATATCATTAGCAGTGTTGGTATTGTGGGAGTAGCACAAATACTCATTAATGTTCAAAGGTGCATTGCTGCAGGCTCCTTCTCACATTCAAAGATGTGATCCCATTCCAAAACAGTTGATGACAAAAGTGAATGAGATTAGCACTTCTAACAAAGTATAGGAACAAAAGGGTGAACATTTTCTTGAGTGCATGGAGTATGCATTTAACTTAATAAAATTTCAAAGTGCTGCTTTTAATTTTTTTTTTTCTTTCCGTAAGTATTAAGCACCTACACCTCTATTAAAAGTGAAAACCAAGAGTTCAAATTCCTCTGAAATTTTTAGGCTATATAATTTATAACATCAGGAAAGGATACGAAGTGAAGATACCACAGTTCTTTGCTGTTGTTTCAGAAACTCCTCACAATTCATTAACACATAACACAGCCCATTTTCAGCATCTTCTTTTAGCAAGTTTAAATATTTTCCATATCTATTTCAAAAAGTTATAAAACAAAACTATTTAAAGATTAAATATTTTTTTGATTTCTAAAAAGTAAGAACTCATATTTAATAACCCCGTAGAGGTTAAGCTGTCATAACGTTCTTCATCATTAAAACTATGCTGCCCATAAATGATTAAATAAAACCTTCTGTGCTCTACCTAGAAAGGATACACAGCAAACACCTGCTGCTCATTGCTACAAATTCTCACCCAAATTCCCTTTAGTTCAGTTTTAGAGACCGTGGTGGGGAGGAGCAAATACTCTAACACACATGACTCAGTTTCTTCACGTACAATATTTAGAATGCAACATAAGTATATTGTACGTGTAATTATTGTAATCAGAATTCAAACATTAATGCTAAAGATAGCAATCTGTGGAAGTACAGACATCTTAGCTTTTCCTTTGTCCCAGCTCTGCAAGTTACCAGCCAAATAAAATGTTTAAATGGCATAAAACTAAGCTTAGCTAAACAGAACCATTTAGAGAAGTAATGTGAGGAAAAAAAAAAGACACATAATTCAGGATAATGCCATTTTATGGTAAATCTTACTAGCACATTACAATTAGTCTTTACAAAAATAGAGGATAATAACATACATAAACTGTAAAGATAATTTAATTATGTACTAATACCTTTTTCAATTCCAATTGGAATTCATTTTCTTAAAGTTTATCTTAGATTTAAACGGTATAAAGCAATGAGTTGATGGATTAAGTATCATTAAAGTCATTCCATGAAAATCAAACAAATCCTAGAAATACTCTAGGGAAATATTTTAATACCATGTACCTGACTGTCATTTCAACACCAAGCTTCTGCACAGATGAAAGGTTTTCTTTCTTCACATCTGCATCCATGGCTAAAACAAAAGAAAATAAATTAAATAAAGTATCACAAGGAATATGATTTGAACTGAATACTAATGTAAAGCTCCTTCTGTGTATGCATACCAATTTTGGAGAACTGTTTCCTATTCAAAATTAGTTTGGTAGTGTTTGGAAAGGATACATAAAGAACCTGAATTCTTCATATATTTTTTAAATGAAAATCACCCTCTTTATATGGAAATATTTATGGTTAGTATGATTATCATGAAGGTTATCATTAGATTTACAGCAAGATACATCTTTTTCAGCCCCATATCTTAGCAGAACTTTATCCTTTCTGGCCTAGAAATCAGACAAGGCAGCATATTCTGATGCACCTTTTTCCATTCCAGAAGCCTTAAAATCTCCTAGCTGTACTTCTAACTTTTTTAACAAAAATTCTATTTTGATATGAATCACAGAAAACTTTATAACTGATGGATTTTTAAAAATCCTGTATTTCTATGCATTTTTTTCCACACAGTAAAATATACTAAATTTTCTGCAGTTGTTTAAAATCAAAAACCAAGCTAGAAAAATTAATAAACAATGATTTAAAGCAACCACTGCAGCAGCATTTCCTTAAAATTTTAAATTCTAAATTAAATTTTAAATAGGCATGTTCCCTATCAGGTACATGAATCACCTAAGATAACTATACCACAGAAAAAAAAATCAATCTAATAAAATTATGAGTTACAAAACTGAGGGAATAAATCTTTAATATACTTCTTTGAAAGTGCTACTTAAAAAAACAGCAGAAATGAAACAAATGAAAACCCCTAATAACAGACAATATTTGTTAAAAATGTAAGTAATAGATATGGCAGCAGAAGTTAAAGTATATTCATGTAAATGATAAATGTAAAAATCTAATTAAGCAGATCACACAGTAACTTTGTATGTATTTTTTCTATATCCTCAGATAGACAGAGAAATCAAACTGAAGGATGCCCTACCTATTCATGTAGGTAAACACTATGTTCCTGGCACACAAATAGGGACTAAGGTATTAAAGATGAAATAGTTACAAGTTCAGGGAGGAAAGGCCTCAAAGGGAAAAAAAAAAAGAAAAGCATGATGTGTGCTCATATGAGATGAAGTAGGTTATAATTTTTATTAAGAAAATAATACAGCAAAATTACACTCAACAATGAAGCAATAAAGTTCAGCAGAGGAAGTATGGCAAGAATAAAACCCCACTATGTTTCATAACTTTCACAGAGGACAATAATTTAAGTGTTACGGTTGTGAGAAATTAACCATGTACTTTTGGTAATAAATTTATACATAACTAAAATCAACTGGTCTTTGAGTAAAATTGTCTTATTCAATACTCTGATGGGATTGAAACAGTAAACCCACATCAGAGAGGTTTTTTGCAATCCAAAACATAGAAGTTCAAATATCTTTTGCATAGTATACCAGCAGAGCAATCTTTGGAAGAATGCATATAAATTCACAGGGCGTTTCAGTTAAAAACCCACAGAGAAAACTGAAACATTCATAACTTTTCACAGCTCTTCTTCCAAGTTACCTGGTTACTCAGGCTGCAATTGCCAAACTACGTCAATTCATTTTCAAGTTTGTATGTGCAACTGGGAAGGCAAGAGGCATACCTACATCCAAGAAAAAAAGGGGAATTTAAATGAGTTGGCTATGACTAATGACTTCCTAACACCAACACGTTTAAAGGCAGCAGAGGGCAAGGAGAGCAATGACCTCTAAGCTCCAATGCAGTCCTGCTTCCATTTTGAGGTGGATCCTCTTGTGGGTGGCAATGCAGGTATCCCAGTTCAGCAAGGGTGTAATGAGGAAAAGCTGTATCACAACCCACAGTGTGAGCCCAGTTTCCATTCTGTAACAGTTTACAGCAAGTACTGAACACTCATTTGCCACTAATGTTAAAAAAACCCCAACTGACTTCACTGACTTTCATTGACTTTTCTTCTCTGTTGTAACAAGTTCTTAGTGGCTGGAAAGGGCTTTTTCACCACCACAATTCCTTCTAATATTTTCCTCTGTATTGTGAAAGAAGATAAAATTAACATGAAGTTTGGATTGAATAATAATTCTCTATCACAAGTACCTTATCAAGGCAAAACCTCTTCCTTTCAGACATCCCTGTGTTTGACATAATCACAGCCCTGTACGCTGCTGTAGCGATATGGAGCAGTGAGGAGTCCCCAGGCAGGTGCAAAGGAGGAAACTTATTTACAAAAAACCTGGCCTTTTTATGCCGTTAGTTGGTTGTTAGTTTACATAGTTTTAAGGCGCAACAAACTAAATTGAACCAACCACCATACACCACGATGCAGGCATGAGGCATTCATGCAGCGTGCCTCACTTCCTCTGTTCTAGCTGAGTCATTCTCCCACAGTCCATTTCTACTTAGGCTAAGTAACAGGCTGGAGCTATGATTTTACCAGGCCTTCCCTTTACAGAGCTTTACCTATCGGTCACACTCTGCTAATCCACAACTCGCAATGGGAACATGCAAACTGTGCTTCTTTGTCCTGGGTCACAAGTTTTTTATTTTCCCTTTTGTTTAGCACTTAACAGACTGGGACGACTAGGCCTAAGAACACTATAAAGTCATTTGGAATACACAGGGGACTACTTCCCACTGATTAAAAACTGGACCTAGAAACCTTAAATGCTCCATTAAACTTAGAAAAATGCTATGAAAAACAAGTGGAATATTTAAGTACTGCATATTGCAATCCATGGACAAAAAGCTTGCAGGAATAAGTTGTGACTGTGCTATTGTGATGATGCCCATACATCTGATTTAATACACCGAGTTAATTTTAGACAAAACTTTTTTGACAGATATTTTTCAATACACCTGATATAACTGTCTTGAAACACACTGGGTTTGATAACAAAAAGGCATGGAAAAAAATCAGATCTCTAAATAAGAATGCCATTCATCCTCAAAGGCCAGACCACCTCTCTGAACCGTGAATTAATAACATGATACAGCACTCTGGCTATTATTAAATGGAATGAACAACATACTTTGGCAGCTTCCTTTTTATTTATCTAATAAAGAAAAAAAGACTATGTTGAACAGATATTTCACACTTCTTTCTTTAAAAATGGAAAACACTGTAAAACAGAAGCCAAAATTAAACTAGTGATTTGAAGGATATCAGAATTCTCTAGGAACCGATTTACAACTTAAGAAAAATTCTTAGAAAGCAATTTAAAAAAAATTCTTAGAAACCCCTCAACAGGTTTTGTAGCATTCAGGAGCACAAAAAGAGACTCCCATAAGGCATGATTTCCAAAGGCAACTATGTATTATTATTAAACTCACTCTATAGCTATAAACACTCCAGAGTAAGTTAACTGCCATGCACAGTCCTGTGGTATTCTTTCTGATCAGCCTAGACTTTAATCAACTTTACAATTTATATGAAAGATTGCTTTCTTATTCATTTTCCCTCTTACCATGACAAAGCTTTTATGTGTTTAAGTCAGAAAATGGGCCACATCACATTCATACCGAAATGACAGGATGACAAGCTGAAACAGCTTTATAGCATATTTCATGCAACTTGTATGGGCTTTGGATAATATTTAATTTATTTCCCTGTTTGAAGTGCTGCTATGGCAAAAAAACCACTGGCTTCCCTTTTGTCTTAAGTGAGAAGATTACTAAAGCTGTCACTCACATTATTGGTTTAGCTCTTCCTGGTGCCCAGGCCAAATGTTTTTATGTCTATATAAATAATCTTTGGAATATGCTAACGGATGCTAAATTTTAACTTCAGTAGTGGTAAGAAATTTTAGGTTTCTTCCTGTGGATGAAAAAGACTTTTGATTCAAAGAAAATATGTAAGCAAAAATTCTGCAAACAGCTGAAAATCCCATGATAGCCAGAGCCACCTGCATAATTCCCATAGATGCTTCAAAATACTTAAAAGTATAGAGGTGTGTTTGCTATCAGATTTCTAGTTCATGGCTTTGTCCATATAAACTGAAATTGTGGAACTCATAATTTTTTGCCTATGATTTATTATTTTTGTTAACAAAACAGCAGGTTTTCACTTACTCTTCAACAGGTACCAAAACACTGACAGTGTCCACTGGCAGATACCCAAGCAGTCAATATTAATCTTTACATTATGTCAGTAAATATCCTTACTCATTCTGATGTTCTTACAAAAGTTTTCTATTTTAAACATTACTTGGACTTGGGGCAGAGCAAAAATTATGAGTTTCTCTCCAGATTCTGTTCTGTCATTTTGCTACTTTTTCTTGATGATGTCACCTCCTTCACCAAGCAACTCATCTAGAACACTTCTGACAGTCTGAACCTCATATTCATTGTTAGAATTGTCTATAAAAAAAATCTTTTTACAAAGAAAAGCATTACTTTTGTTGGATTTGAACTGGAAATGGAGACAATGTAACCGAGATCCATGAGTAATTGCTGAAGAATGCCGCTGGCTTCTCAGAGCTAGGTAATCTCATTTGCAATTCCACCTTGACTATTGAAAGTATCATGTGATCAGTACTCTTGTCATAACAGTACAAGACCAAAACCTTCATATCTAGATCTTTGTTATGAAATGGTCATCACAAATACTCAAGCTATTTCTGGTAACAGCTTCATTAAGAATGAACTACATTTTCAGTCCAGTTACCTAAACTGGCAATGGGTAAAATGCTTCCTGCTAACAGCTTCTTTAAAATGGAGGACAGTTGGAAGAAATGCATTTATCAAATGATGCAGAAAGAATGGAAAAATGCCCTTCCTTCTCCTTCCCTTTCAGCCCAATTTCAGGTTGTAATCCTGTATTTCTCGTTTGCTGTTCCTTCTGAAGAGCTCTATACTGATACCTTCCCACTGGGTTTTTAAAATTTCTCAGTTTGTTACCCAACCCACCTGACCCTTCAAAAGATTAAGAGCTCATTAAATGGTAGAAAGCTCCTATGAGATTTTGTTCAGTCAGAGAACTAAGCTTCATCTAGGAGAAGGAATGCACCATGACATTTGAGTTTTATGGCCAAGACCTGAAATCCCTGAGGTTCTGTCCCTTTGGCAGTAAACAGCAGAGCTGTTTCAAAGACAAAGTCCAGTGAAAACCAAGGCTGCAAGGTCATCTGCAAAAGCAGAGCTACCAAAAAAACCTGCCTATCACAAAACATTGCAGCATTCCCAAGTTTGGGGAGTCTGCAATGATCTCACATGGTGGAGATCAATTAAGAAGCACAGACACCAATATATTAGACAACTTTACATGTAGAATTTCTCTGATAAATGGGTTTGTCGAAACAAAAGAGATTTCCACAAAGCATTTCTGTTGCATTGAACTGGAATTTTCTAACAGAAAGAGCAAGAGGTTATTTTAGGAACTTCATATCCCTAATATATAATGCATGGTATTTTACTACTACAGCAAATTTCAGTTTCTTGCCATTTTATTACCTATTACAGCTAGATACCAATGATTTGGTTTTCAATGTTTTGGGGTTTATAAAAGAGAAAGAAAAAATAAAAGCAAACTAGAAAGTATTAATTCTAGGAAAGGGGACAGACAGAGATCATTTACATATAATACACAGATTCAGTCATCTGAATACACATCACAGCAGTATCATTGCTGCTGGCAGAAAGTAAACTTCACGTAAGATTTGTGTTACTGTTTATAATTGAACACTGCAATTGCATAGTGTTTTATCAGATAATTTTTCCTTCTCTCTTATCTTGAAAATGGTAACAACCCAATCTAATTTAATTTTTCCATATTTGCAAGTTTTATAAGAGACTGAAATCCTGAGGGGTTCCACAGCAGATGGATGACTGTGTTATTCTAATTACAACTAGCTACAGGTTTACAAAGCCATCATTTTTTTAAGATAATCAAATTCTCATTTCAAGAAACATGATAAATACGGAATATCTATGTGCTGTACTGAATCCACTTTCATGAAAAATGTGACTTTTCTTCATTGAAATTAAACAACTATTAGAAACTGGTTTTCAGTTCCTCAAATTTATTTAAGAGAATGGTGGACAGACGCAACTGCCAAGTTCATGTTTGGCTTACTTAGATGGGGAGCTAGAAAGACGTTACCTTCAAACAACTCATTAGCTTTACCTCATACAGAAAATGTCTCTACTGTAACTAGTTTTAGGATTTAGGTTAAATGGCTCTTACAGGAGTATATGCAAAAATACTGTGAAATAACAACATGGCATTCAATAATTCTCCTTGAAGAAATTGCAACGCTTCATAAAGACTAACAGAAAACCCTGGGAGATGTACAGAAACCTGATCAATCCTTATTCAATCATTGAGAAATCTAATTTTAAACAAAGATGGTCTGACAAAGATTTGAGTGTGTTTTGTTGTCTCTTTGGTACAAACATAGGAAGGCCACACTGTTTATTTAAAGAACCTGAAATGAGCACAAATTTAGCTCTATGACCAATTCTTAATCACGCCCTTTTACTGTTTCAGAGTAGACAATGATCACAGATTCAATTTTAGAGCCAGACTTTTGTTTCATGTCAATCAGCATGAATTTATTGGCCTAAACTAACTTCCCTGGTCAACCCTTATTGCTACATCTGTCTGAAAAAGGTGCTATGAAGTTTTAATAACTATTTTTCTACAAAAGTTAAAAGAAACTTTTGATGACACATGTGCTGTTTGCCTGAGGAACACTTTCCTGGGCTGGAGAGCTCTTCACAAAAAGTCTTTGATAATGGTGTTGCTGACAGGGAAAGAATTCAGTAAGACACCATCAGTCCTTTGCCTAATTCTTACCACCAGATTACTGACGATCCTTGAGAAAACTTCTTACTCTCCCATTTCCAAGCTTGTCTTCATTAAAGCACATGAAATATCAAAAGTATTTGCACATGAAAACTGTTCATCAGACAACCCTTTAAATGTAGGAGCCTTTATCTGATAACTAAACAGGCAAACTTATCCAGATTTAATGTCCAATTGTGCCTTTATAAGACCAAAAAAACCCCCTCATTCAGAAAATAAAAAAAGAAATATCAGGCAGACTGAGTTGGTTTATCAGTAAAAGAAAATCTGTAATGCTCAAGAAAACCAAGAACCGAGGTTTTTACTATGTTATCTTTGTTTTTGTATCTATTCTTTGGGATTTTTCATTCTAAATAATTAATTGGATGTATGCAAATATCACAGGATTTTCAAACTTGGTCTTTCTTCAAAGTTGACAATAAGTTTTAGATAAGTAATGCAGTGTTGTTGCCACCTCCATCTAATCAGTGGTTCGTGATGAAGTCAATTAAATAGAAGATCTAGGTTCAACCTTCCTGAATGTGTCTTAAATCCCAGCTTTGACCAAAAGGTTGAGAAGATTAAAACAAATTACTTGTTTGTTGAATGTACTTGATGACTAAGTGAAGAGTGAATACTGCCTCTCTTTAGAGATCTTTCACATTGGATGGAAGCACCTAGCTATCATGATTAAGGAAGAGCAGGATTGCCGTCTTTGCTGGGCAAGGCATCCATTTGAAGGATGCACAGTCAGATATTTGTTCTTCCTCTAGTTAGTTTTTGCCTTTTGAGCTTTTAAAGGAACTATCATAATTATTATTTGAATTAGGAAGTCTCAGAAATATGTAATTAGCAAGCCTTATAAGTACATGGAATTATTTTATTGCTTATTATGCCTCATGAGAAGTTGAAAAGTAATGCAAGACAACACAAAATATTTTCAGTATCTTTTAAGAAAAAATAAAATTGTGATAGAAATAACTGTCCCATCAGCAACTGTCTTCATAAAGCAAAGAGACAGATACTCAAATGAAATTAAGGATATTCTGTTTGCAAGCTTTTGGAAGCTAAAGGCCACTACATAAAAAGAAAGACAGCCTCTAAAATTGCTAAAGGGGTTTTATGCTTTGAAACTTCAAAGGCAAGCCCCAAGTCTCCAAGGATATTATATTTGCATTCTATGAATGGGAGAGTAAAATATCAGTATAAATAACAGACTCTCCCCAAAGTAGGCTTGATTCTTCACAGTTAGTAACACAACAAGTACTCTAAATGGCTGAACTACAACCTGACAGAAGAGTCCTGGACAAACAGCGAAGAATGGAAGTGCATTTTCCAGCAGATATTAACATTGCTTCTAAATTTTCTAATTTTGCCAGTGCTTCAAAGTATTAAAACACATTACTTTACACTCAGAATAAATCAGCTTTCTCATTCATCCTTTATTCTTGGCTGTAAGCACGACATCAGTACAAAACTAACCATCAGATTACTCTGAAAGCAATAACAGTTCTTTAATACATATCCTTTAATACAACATAAAGTGTATACCTTTGCGGGGCTTTCAAAAGGGGAGCCAGATTGCTTACACCATCTTAAATATTTATGCCATCAGCTTTGCAAATCATATTATAATAGGTGTCAACAAATACTCTGAATCATACCCTCACCTGTTCTGCATCTCCATCTTTCCATTATACACACAGAAATGCGAAAGCCCATCACTAACAATTATCTGTTCTGTTCACTCGAGCACATCATCTTCTGCTCCAAAGTCAGGTATTTCTCACCAGTGAAGTAATGAATTTCTGATCTCTTAAAGAACATTTTAAACAACCCCCAAAATTGTACAGATACATTTAGAAGAAAAACAATTTAAATATGAAGAGGTTGCATGGCAATAAGTTATTAGGAGACTGACCTTTATAGCTTCCCGTGCTGAAATAACAATCCATTCGGCTTTCAGAAAGATGTGACACGAACTTTTCAATTAATTCTGCCAAAACTGCAAGAAGTAAAAATCCGTTAAAACATAAGAGACAATGAACAAAATGTGGAACTACATCACCTAACTAAATGACAATATGTGGGAAACTAAAGCTATTTAAATTCCTGCATATTTATTCATGCTTTTATGGGGGAACAACTCAAAATATGCACTGCACTTTTACATTCCTAACACCATTCCTAACTTAAATTAAATTTTAATAGCTTTATTGAGAATATATTCAGTGTAAACAGAAAGAGAATCTCATATTATCTTTATATCCTCCAAGGATTACTTCAGGACTTGTTGCATGGTTTCAATATAAAAAGAAAATTAACTATAATTAAACTATAATATCTTACCACATTTGTCTGTGTATGGAGACAGGAAAGGAAAAAAACCAACCAACCAACCAAAACCCCACAAAACCAACCAGCCAATCAACCACCAACCCCAAATAAACCCAACAACCCACACAGAACAAAAAACTGACACCATCCCAAAATTATGCTAACAAAAGCACATGAAGTTTAAGAACTATTTCCAAAAAAACTCAATATAAAACCACCTCTGCCATCACAAGAAAAAAATTATTCATTTAAATTTATGCAATAGGAGTATTTTATTTGGGAAATTCTGTATTTAATGATGATCATAATGTTCTTCTTCAGTTCTTCTTCAGTTCTTCTTCCTGCTATGGAAGTTCGAGCCTGCAGATACTGCATAGGTAATTCCAATGGTGACATCTGTTCCCTAAGGAGGAAAGCTTATCTCCCACCTCGATAGGATGTTAGTCGGGAAGTTAGCAAGAACTCTCAGTGACAAATTATTATCCAAACTGTCCTTGATTCTTCAATTCTGCAAGTCTGAGGCTATGGCAACTGAACACATGACACCATATAAGTTTAAACAAAGCTTACAAGGAAGCCACTGCATGGAGGAGGCCTGTATGAGGTAAGCCATAATAAGAATTTAAGATAGCAACAATGAACATATTTTTATAAGTAAATGCTATCCTAAAACAGCTGCTGTTGTCTCAATAAATGGGATATAAAGCATACAGATGTGCATACTGATACTTCTTTTCATAAGAAGGCAAAGCAAGGGAGTGTATTTAGAGAGTAACAACTGCTGCTACCCCATAGGATTTCCTTTTTAAAGACCATGTTACCATTTTCTTGGCAGCACCTCCATTTAATAGCAATGAAGCTTCAGCTCCTGTTCCCCCATTCTTGCACATAACTCCATGCACCCACTGCACAGGTGGGTTTGCTGGTTTTAAACTGAATAGTTCACAGAATCATAGAATGGCCTGGCTTGTAAGGGACCGTAAGGAATACCCACTACACCGTTTAAGCGGACAGTGGCAGGAGCAGCTGCAGCAGCACAAGTGAGGCGGAGCAGCAACGCGTGCGGGAGGTGGCAATGGAGAAAGCCAGAAAACTCTTGAGCCAGACATGCTGACAGAAAAACTAACACAAGCAGTTGAAGAGCAGAGCAAGCTCTTTTGGGAACGAGGAGGAGGAGAAAGACAGAACCTCCACCCACAGTCTGATGCAGGTTATGCCAGAAAAACAATGGAGAAAAAGATATAATAAAGACAATTAACTCTTCTTCCAATTATTTTAAGCTAACACACTGACATTATATCATGAGGGGTTTTTTTGTCTTGATTAATGGTCTAAAACATTTACAGAAATTAATTTACACTGAATGAGTCCAAAAAAAGTTTTTAAAAAGTTGAATTTTGGTAATGCTAAAGAAGTTTCACTACAACAGCTAAACATGAATTTACAGGTAGAGTTCCAGCTCCAACAGTAACAAAATTAATTTTGAATTGCAAAGGACTATTAAATTAAAACTAAAAACCTATATGTGTAATTTATATTCTGATGCACTCTTATAGGAAAAAGAAACTGCTAATTAAGCATAACATAGCTACCTTTAATCATTGTTAATAAAACACATGGGGCTAGAAAAAGCAATTTAGTGTACACAAGAGTAATAATTTATTATTTTTTGAAGAATAAAAAAAATCACTAATCTTCACTAATATGCTTAGTGGAATTTTGCCCACAAACAATATAACAAATATTTGTGTAAAATGAGCAAATGTGCCTATTCCTGAAACTGTAGACAGCAAAAAGCAGAAATTAGACTTAAAATTTTTAACTAGCTATATATTTACCGTATAACTACTAGCATGGTGATTACTGAAATACGCCATGCTATAATAATAAATGGGAACTGTGTTAAGATTAAAATATTCCATAATTCAGAAAATTTGAAACCAAGTTGGGCCATTGTACATTTCTTCCCTTTTTGTCGTAAGGCATCCACATGCTTGACCTAGTGGGTGAATACTTCTGTTCAGTGCTTGAGTTAATAGAAGTGACAGCTCAACTGCTAAGCAATATTTTGAAACTCAAACACTAAATTGATTTCAACCATTTGAAATTATTTATCAAAGTACCTATCATGATCTTTGAAAAGATTTTAATGAAGTTTGAGAGAGGAAGACAAACAAGAATTTATCAAAACACATGTGGTTAATACATAAATAGAGGGTTTTCACAGGACAGTCTTTTCCAAAGGAATGTCCATGTGAAATGTCAAGTAGATATCCTATTTTTTGTCTTTTAATACTAAATCATTTAGCTGCCATTTGGACACTACTGTAGAAACTGGTTCAGTGATTTAACTGGAAAACTAGGCAAAAGACATTTAGGCAGGTTCATTGTGCAGTACAGTCAGTATTGCTGTAAAAGTGCAAATTTTCAGGTAAAGTTTTTGTGGCCTACCAACACAGTGAAAATGTTGATTTTTTTAAATTATGGTAGCTTGGCTGTATTAGTACCGAAATTTTTAAGAGTCTGGCAATCATCTCATGCAAATTTAACTCATCCACACAAAATGAAGAGACTTTTTAATTAGGTGTGTGTAATTATATACAAAATAAATGGAAGTGTTTTTAACTTTCTTAAATTACTGCAGTATGCTCATAAAACACCTACATCCCTGCAGGATTTTCTTTTTCCTTGAAGAAGTAGTTTACAAAAGGAAGGTAACTGAAACAGCTTAAAAACTGCATAAGAACATTGCTTGAAAAAAAGCATGTGGTTAAAACTGTTTTAATAGGTAACAACCATGAGCACTAACCTAAATGCTACTCTGAAAGTTTTAAGCCAAAAAGGCCAAAAAATGCAAAAAGTATCAGATTTTTTTTCAGATCCTCTAACATAACTAGTGTTACTGGATCATATTCTATGATCCAGACGTTTCAGAGGAGTTTAAAAGAAAATACAAAGAACTCTTTTAACAGCAGTTCTGGTCTCAGGCACAAGGTGTGACTCTTGGGGATGGTGCTGTGCAGGGCCAGGAGTTGGACTCAATGATCCTTGGTGGTCCCTTCCAACTCAGCTGATTCTATGATTCTGTGACTTCTCTTAGAGGTTAGAAATTCAAGAGTGAAAATCTTGGACAGATTAGTTTTTTGTAAGAGCAGTGTCAGAAATTTTCAACTCCATCAACCATACTTCACTTTAATAAGTATATGGAAAACAGAGTTAGCAATTCTATTCTTGATGGCAACAACAAGGAGGACTTTCAATTATTGTACATTAAAATGACAAACGAACAACCTACATCTTCTCTGAAAAGAGGAAAACAAGATAATAAAAATTCTGACAGTGCTTCCATCAGAGATGAACATTTTATATCTTATATCAATATACAAGTATTTTCTTCAAAAAACAGCCCTTCAAATCCAAACCAAATGTCCTAATCCTTACACACGTGCACGAACATTCACGTGCACTCACACTGCTTACAGTGGCTCCAAACTGGTTTGGGGGACAGAAGAAAGAATTTCTGATCTGCAATTGTTCTTTCTGCATAACATAAAGACTCACAGTTCCACTTGAATTCTGACACAAGCTTCCTTGGAAGATCAAAGACATAAAAAGGTAAGCATCTATTTTGTATTATTCTAAAAACTTCTTTTGCAGATACAATATCAGTATTTTGTTACCCTGCACTGAAAACACTACTACAGCACACAACTGTCATGGGTTCTTTATCCTATGGGGAAAGTTCTGCAGTTAGTTTCAAATTTTTGCAGCAATTACTAAAGGCTGCAGCACACATACATCACAAACAATGACACTGCCTCAAAGTCTCATAGTATTTTTTGTCAACATGTTTTGATAGAGCTATCTCAGATGATGCAGAGCTCACAAAATATTAAAGGATTCCAGTATTTATTGACCGTAACCACTCTGCTTCCATCACACATTTCACTTGTATAAACTGAAGAAAATTCCTATTTTTTACGGTAAGGTCTCACACGTAATTTCAAGAGTTGCTATCTTTTCTTTTCTTGGTTGATTGGTTTTTATTAAGAAAAAACAAATTGGAGGTAAATTAATAGGCTCTAAAGAATACTGGTGATCTAAATCCAGATCCTCAGGGAGATAAGTGATGGAAAATCTGAAAGACTCTATGGAACAAGTAATTTTAGCTGAGTTTACTATCTCTATCCACATCATATATGGATATAAAGCTTGAGAAGAACTAATAGGATTTGGGGACTGAATATCTCATTGTGAAAGGAAGAATGTGAGCATATAATTGATATGATCTCTGCAACACCCTTAATTTATTTTACTTTGGGTTTAAAGTCTCCTAAAAGGGGAGAGGAATAAGGATGTTGGATCTGCCCAGAAGTCAGCTGCTGATACAACATTAATTGGGAACAGATGAAAAAGGAAGTTGATGGAATGGAAAACAACAGAAATGCCTTCTGCCATACCTGAAGGAAAAAAGGAGGAGATAATTGAAAAAGGTATGGCTAAAATAATCAAGATGAGATTCTGGTTCAAGAGAAAAAAAAACCAAAACCAAAATCCACCTCTCAGTCACGTGAACTATTTGAACATGCACTATAATAAGTCTAGATTCACACAGACTAGTAATTTTCTACATAAATCTAAGCTATTGCTCAGCAGAGTTGACTTGCCTGCTTCTTTTCGTGCCAAAGCCTAGATGCCAATTCACAGAAAGCTCTTATCTAGATGTACCAAAGACACTTCAGGGAGGCCACAAGTACTGTAAAGCATAATACAAAAGAAGCCAGCACTTAACCTGACCAAAGGCTCTCCCCATGGTTCTCTAGCTGATAAGTGACCCAAAGACAACAACCAGCTATACACCTAAACATCCACAAATCCGTGGCACCTTTATGGAAGGAATGAGTGGAAGAATGTCTTTGTCATAGCTTATTGTGCCTAGAACAATAGACTGTAGAAGCTGGTTATCTACAATATGTTTCGCTTTTACGCAACAAAGAAAAATCCCAAACTTTCAGTCCTGATGCATTAAAAGACATGCAAGGCTAAGGAAGGTTTTATGTCCTTTTAGCAGCTCAATAAAGCCTTTCAAAACCAGATCTTGATTTTTGAGCACAGAAATTACTTAAAAGCTACAGTCAGAGGTGGTGTTTTAGCAGAGAAAACACCAGTCTAAGGACATTCCCAAAAGCAACACATTACCAGAGCATTT
This sequence comes from Parotia lawesii, assembly GCA_003713295.1. NCBI lineage: Eukaryota > Metazoa > Chordata > Aves > Passeriformes > Paradisaeidae > Parotia > Parotia lawesii. Next base: position 311,389 of record RAHM01000315.1, read on the forward strand.
AGCACAAAAGTATTGACCAAGTTGATGTGAGAGTAATCAGCATGGGAAGGGTGAATTAGAGATATTGATACCATTCAGTTTGCTCAAGAATTTTTTGATGGAGTTCAAGCAGATTCTATAGATTCAGCATCTGGTAATCCTGACACCACACCACAGAATATTYTTAACAAATCAATACACATTACACTATACAGTCCTTGAATCTAACGTTGTCTTTGCTCATTATGGTCTGGTTCGACTCCTGTTAATGTCAGTCCCCCTTAGAATGGGCCCAGTGCAGAAAGCACAAGTGCGCATCTTTGTTCCGTAAACCTTGGAGACTGCTCCATCTGTAACTATAGAGAAAGCTTTGATTTCTGGGCATCTGGACTGATGTCTCTCACTCCTCTAAAATCTGGGAGAGTTTTGCATGCTGGAAAAGATACAYAGCAGCATAGCTGCTTCTCATAAAAAGCTTCAATGAACACGATGTTGTCTCAAACCACAGAGGTGCAGATATTTTGCTGCTTCTGAAATATCTCCAAGCAGTCACAGAATATCTGAAGAACTTTGCAACTGCCAGTTCTATTAACTGCTTATTTAAACAATATAAAGGGAAACCTTGGGCACCTGTAAGCAACAATTAGACTACATACTGACCATCTGATCATAATCAGATAATAATTTCTGAGAATACCTCACTTCTTTATGGCTACACAAGCTTATATGATATCACAAGGGAATTATTATGTCTGACTTCTGATGATTCATGTCATATGGATGATAAGTGTTTTTGCTTTGGCTGCTTTTTTAACTATAGCAATGCTCCTGCATGATCACACTGTTCATTAGAAAATGCATATGAAAATTAAGAAGAACCTGAATGAGCAAGTTCTTTGATGTTTAGTATGGCTTAATTCTTATATTTCTTACTGAAATTGCCCATTAGTATAATTTTCAAACCCATATTAACTCATTCACTAATCACTGAGAAACACCTGTTTTCTTTCAGGCTTTTATTTCGTTTTTTCAGTATGTCAATAATGGACCCTTTAGAGATCTGGAACAATGACTTGTATTTGAGCCCTCTTGCTCTGTCAAATTTCACTGACAACACAGAGGGATAACAGCCATAAAGAGAAAAATAGGACATAAAAGCATAACCTTGTTTTCTTGGGAAAATCCCATTGAAACAGTTTTCATAATCAACACAAAATTATTGACTACTTGTATAGATAACGTACTTCTCAATGAAAGTAAGAAGAAGAGTTSCTTACTAGCGGTCTTTTGCCTGCTTTCTTTGTTAAACTTATTAAGTCATACTCACTYGGTCCACTGATGCTATCTGGACTGGTTTTCATGACTTTGCAGAACTGTTTTCTACAAATTTCTGCCCACCCGGTTGGCTTGTCTGGACTTTTTAAGAGTGTTAAGAGCTTGTCAAGATCTTTATCTAGAAGAAACGAAAAATTAGTGTTATTCTGTAATGATCATACAATGACAGAATAGTTTGAATTGAAAGGGACTTTAAAGATCACGTAGTTCCAACCCCATTGCAACATGCATTTTTGGCAGACCTCATAAGAAAAGACTACCTAAATATGCCTTTTCCTAAGACAATTAAAATGGAGAAGCAGTCCTAAAGCCAATGACATTCTGCTTTATACAAAACAGAAATATTCATTCTACTTACTGACGGGGTTTTGTGCTTATTTTGGCTGAGGTAGAATTAATTTTCTTCATAGTGGCTGGTATGGGGCTATGTTTTGGATTTGTGCTGAACACAGAGTTGATAATCTAGAGATGTTCTTGTTATTGCTGAGCAGTGCTTACACAGATCTGGCATTTTCTGCTTTCATACTGCTACCCTGGCAAGGAGGCTGGGGGTATGTGGGAAATTGGGAGGAGATACAGCTGGGACAGGTGACCCAAACTGACAAAAGGGATATTTTACATCATATGATATGCTCAGTATATAAAATGGAAAAGAAAGAGGAAAGGGAGGAACATTCTGAGTGATGTTGACATGATGAGTTGACATGGTGGYGTTCAGTCAAAGGTCAGAATTGATGCCTCAGGATTTTAGCTTTTATATTTTTCATATATTTGTAATTCTGAAATTCTTTAGTGTATAACTCTAAAATCCATATATAGTGTTAGCTACTGTTCTCCCATTTTGGTCAGACAAAACAATTCCTCTCTAGGCCTGAAACTAAAGGACACCTTACTGTCTCAGGCCCCAAGAAATGTAAACAATAGTGAGTTGGGAGGGAGCAAACTTGGGGTAAATGACTTCATTACCTGAAGCTGTAATTGGAAGATTAACCCCCGATATGCAAACAGACCCAACTTATAAAACTATGAAAATCCATGACCCCATCGTCCATTTTGGGTGTTGTTCAGCCTGGGTGGGTTTCGTCTGCCCTAATGTACCTGAAGGCCCTCCAATAAATAGAATCCCTTTTTATTCTCTTAATTTTGTTTAGCCTCTGTTTTTAGGTAGTCCCAACAAGGCATCACAATGATATCTAAGGTCTTTTCAAACCTAATTGATTCTCTGATTGCATTTGTCTCCCTAAGTAACCGTTATAGGTGATGGGGCCCTGCTCTCCTGCAGATGGCTGAACACCTGCCTGCCACCAGGATGCAGTGAATTAATGCCGTGTTTTGCTTTGTCTGTGTGCATGGCTTTTGCTTTTCTATTATAGAATCATAGAATAAGTGAAGTTGGAAGGGACCCATCAGGATCATCGAGTCCAACTCCTGACTGTATGCAGGGCACCCCAAAAGTCACACCATGTGCCTGAGAGTGTTGTCGAAATGCTTCTTGAACTCATAAAGTCTTGTTGCTATGATCGCTTCCTGGGAAGCCTGTACCAGTACCCAACCACTCTCTGGATGAATAATATCTTCCTGATATCTAATCTAAACCTCCCCTGACTCAGCTTCATACCATTTCCTCAAGTTCTCTGTCATTGGTCACAAGAATGAAAAGATTGGTGCCTGCCCCTCCACTTCCGCTCGTGAGGATGTTGAAGACCACAGTGAGGTCTCCCCTCAGTCTCCCCTTCTCCAGGCTGAACAGACCAAGTGACCTCATCTTCCCCACATAAAGCTTCTCCTTCAGACCTTCACCATCCTCGTTGCCCTTCTTTGGACACTCTCTAATAGCTTAATGTCTTTTTCATCTTGGGGTGCCCAAAACCGCCCCCAGGACTTGAGGTGCGGCCACCCCAGCGCAGAGTAGAGCAGGACGATCCCCTCTGTGCCCAGCTGACAATGCTGTGCCTGATGCCCTGCAGGACACAGTGGGCCCTCCTGGCTGCTGGGGCACTTGGCAACTACTAGGTAGCTTGGCTCCCAGAGTACTTGATGCTGCTATGAAATACTTTCTGGCCATCTTGAGGGAAAAAATAAAGATGGTACCTGAGAGAAGGCAAATGCACATGCATTTGCTCCAGGTGTGTACAATCCCTCTGCTGTTGGACCATGCAATTCTCATCATATGAAAGGATTGCAACCTACACTACTACTAAGTATTCACTAAGGTGATGAACATTTTTCATACCTTGCAAGATCTCCTTTGTTCTGTTTCTACATTTTGGACACTATAGAAATGAATGCTGCCATGAAAGGTGACTTCTCATTAAAGTGTCAACAATTGTTTAAGCCAGTCTATGGCTATTTAGAATATTTGCTGTTACTTTTACTTCATTATAGCATTTCTATTTCAAAACACTTATTTTCAAACGATCTTACTCTTTTAAGGTTAGAATATTTTCAACAGAATTATGACTTTCCATGTAATTTATTTTAAGCTCATCTAAAGACCTTAATGATTTAAAATTAGCAATTGTATCCCTGTCATTGGAATTTATTATACAATAGATAACATTTCAAAACAAGCTTATTATAGTAACCTAATTCTTATCATTAATAATGACTCCAAATTAATTAACCTGAAATTTCTTTGTTATCCTCAAATAAATAAGTTCTCAGTATCTTCCCAAATAACATGCAGTGATGCTTAGAACAGCTTACTTATGAAAATTTAATGTGAAGAAGGATTTAACTGTTACAGTATTATCAGTAGGATGTCTAGTTCTTTCTCTGACCTTTTTTATTATTTCTGTAACAGGTCGGTATTGAAGAAAATCCTGAAACTGTAAAGGAACACTCCTCAGTACAAGTTAAACGGTTATTTTACTTCCTCAAGGATTGCAGTAATTCAGTTTGGCAGACAAGGATCAGAGACTACAAGCTGAGATTTAATCAGTCAGCTTACCAGACACCCATGCAACCAAGATACTGTACTGCHGTCATGTATTTAATATATCCATTACAAACTGTAATTGGTATCATATTGTGGAAACTTACTGCAGTTTATTTTCTTCCAGGTAAACCACTTGCTTCCCTTAATTTGTCATTAAATGTGGACTATCACTTCTGCCAGCAGGTCATCACAGTACAAAAAAAAAAAAAGATATAACCTTGGGGTTTTTTTTGAATGAAAATTGCTTACAAAAACTCATGATACTGAAAATTGCCAGCTCACTTTCACAGTTTAGTAGGCAACTATAACCTGCCCAACAGTATTGCCACAGAGCTGAAACTTAAGCAACCACACAGTTCTGGGCTATACATACTACATGTTACAGAGGGCAGGCTGTCACACTACCACTACAGGTGTTCTAAACACACACCACACCAAAAACCAGAAGTTCCGGTTTTATTTCTTCTCTTTTCTGGTATGTCACTAAATGAGTTCACTAGTTATCCTAAATTAATGACTTGAATTTTATTTGTTTTTCTGGGAAAAAATATCAGACCTGCTGAATGACATGAAGGATAGAAGGTGAGGGAACAGGGGAAGAAGAAAAAAAATAGAAAGAAGAGAAAATATGAGAAAGAAAATTACTAAGACCTTCCTCTTCTGATGCTAGTAAGCTTTTAAATACAGTCATGATTGAAAAGAAGATAATGTCAATTTAATTAATCTGCTGCATTCCTGCTCTCTTCTTCATACGTGGCTATATTTTGCCATCCCATCTCTTACTCGTACTTTGTGCTGGCATTGGTTGTTCTGTGTAATCCCATGAAAAAACCCAAAACCCCACATATACTAGTTTATGAAGCTATGAAATTGCACTATAAATAAGCTACTGTTACATGCAAGTATGAAATCTGAACCACTACATCAAAACTGCAAGTTTAAATTGATATCCCTTTTCTAAAAGATGCTGCTTTATAATTCTTCAAATAATTCTACAGCTAGCTTGTTTAGCTCTTCTAAAGCAGGTAAGACCTGGAAAAATTCATCAGTATTCTAGAAAACATAAGAAATGCAACAAGCCCTTTCTCATCTGACAGTGCTTTGTGGTAGAAGTGTTTTTCTGTGATTAATAACTAAGATCTGTAAATCCATGCGTATCTTATTCAAAATCTAARCTGAGAGATGAATAATCTGACTACAATTTATTTGACTAGTACATAGAAACAAATCCATATAGAGATGTATAATTTAGGAAACCTCATGTGCATTTCTCATAGACCTTACTACTCTTTCATCTTTTTTTAATTGAGGGGAGTTAAAAGCACAAGGCAACAGACTCATACATGAATACCAAGACAAATATAAAAAGGAGGACAAGTCAAAGAAGTGTAGGTGATAAAGACATTTATGTGACATTATAAGGGATAACAGAAAAGATAATGCAGCTGATTCTTGGACACAGAAAGTTTAGAAAAAAAAACAGAGATTGCTAGTAACAGGTATTAAAAAAAAAGGCTGAAATCACATTTAGAAAACAAAACAAAACAAAACAAAACAAAACAAACATGCAAACAGACAAGAAACCCTCAACTAAACCAAACCAGAAACATGGCAGCAAGTTTCCATTCAAATTACAAGTATAACGCAAAGAACTCAGAGAACAGTGGCTGAGATAAATTATCAAAATACTTTTGATAAGAAATAACCACAGATTTTTGGTACCAATTCTGGACTGTATGAGTCCAGAAGAAAATAAGATTAACGAATGGTGGAGTACCCAGCTTTAGGGAAATGCTAAGCAGTGAATGCATCATTGCAGGACATTTATGGACAATATTTTTCAGCCACACTCATTATCAACTGTCATAACTACAGAACTAGGAGTAGAAAAGGAAAACATATTCTGTGCAAATAGAAGAGTGAATACTACAGTTTAATAGACTTCCAAAGAGTTTAACTTTTAATAATCTACACTGTAGTTAACATTACAAGTAAAAAAATAAAAAGAAAAAAAATCTTTTCACAGTTGTATCCTGAATATAAAAGGACTATATTACTATTTGAAAACCACTTAATAGTTCTTCCTCAAATTACTTTAATGAAATAATAACTGAACAATTAAAACAAGAAAAGCAACAGGGTATCTTGCTGCAGTGTAAACAGGTGGAAATGGAATAATTAATTTTCACATGTAAATAATGATCCACATATATAATTTGAAGTTTCACTATAAATTATCTTTGACAGAAGTGAATCACTAATATACTGCTATCCAAAAATTTTCAAACTCTAACTACTGGCTGAAATGATTAGTGCATATTGATATACAATCAACCAAATTTATTTTTCCATAAATCCTTTCCTACAGACACACATACCACACAGACAAATATCTAACATCTGCAAAAGCAGGACAGGTATTTGTAAACACTGACACACTACAGATTTTCCTCAAATACAAATATATTTTTTGGGCAAGTCTGCTTACTCCAAGTGTCCTCACGAAATGGAAGAGATACTCCACTACTCCAATGCAGTTACCAAATTTACCAGCATAAATTACAAYAGAGCCTTTCTTTATTCAGTGAGTCAGTGAGTGCCAGTGTCTGTGATCACTGTAGTAGCACAGAATAAAAGCAAGAGTGCTAAAAAGGAGTTCTTTTAGATGCAGCCTTCAGGCCTTGGTACTGGGAAACATGTTCCATACATTGTCAGTTACCACTGCTCTACTTTTTCTTACAGATCATTAGTTCTCCTCCCTTTGCACCCCAAACTGAACCAAAAAAGTGTCAGTGTTGCACATTTAGCACTGTCTTTCAAAAGAATTTATAGAATAAAAACCCTAMCCATTTCTTGGGTTTTCATGCTAGAAAACTTGGTGCAAATAAGTCCTTTTAAGTAATCACCCCTTATAAGCTACTTTCAGTTTTATCCATAGTTTCCATTATACCAGATACAGTCATAGGCTAAATGGAGTCCAGGGATGTGGAAATGAAGCTTCCTGTTCCCTGACCTCAGTTTGGCCACACTAAATCCAAAATGTTCTGTTATTGCATCTGTCATTCAACTCCATCTAAAGGGAAGGTTAGAAACAGCAGTATCAGCAGTATCAGCAGTATCATGTTCAAGAGCACATCTGTAAACCTTTTTTTTTTTTAAAACTCCCACCAGCCATCTCCAATATCTGTTCTATAAATATATTAAAAAATCAACTCAGGTTATGTTTTTATGCCTGACATCACAATTATGTGATGGATACAGGACACATTTTCAAAGTACAAAGAAAAGGTAAGCTTCTCTTGAGGCGTCCATATCTCTTGAGCAATAAAAGAGGACACAAATAAGAGATCAGGACAGATAGAATAAAACCTACAGTCACAGCTTTTTCAGCCAAAGAAACTATGCATTCTTTTACAGTATTAAGAATCTACAAGTCTTAATTATTCACGTCATAGAAACACCCAAAATAAGASAACAGGAACGATACCTCACAGGTTACATAATGAAACACCACAGCATGAAATTTGAGTACAAGACAGGTTCAGGGAACCAGAGACATTGTGCTGGCCTTCGATCCAGTCATGCATTCCCACTCATACGAGGGCTGCAGAACTCTTGCYAGTCAAAAGTCTGTGTGAACTCTGTACATCTCCTTGCACTAAAGCAGAATGAAAATTTAACAAGTATTTTTTTTAAACTCCAAGCAATCTGAGTAACGCACAGCACGAATTCTGAATATTCACAACAAAGAAGTTGTAAGATCTTGTATAAATGTAACTCATAGATCGATCTCATAATTGTATTTTTAACCTCTCTTGTGAAAGAAAACTTCTATCACTGCCATATCATAGTGCTCAAGAATACAGTTCAGATATTCTCCATTTACTACTCATGCTCCTGATTTCTGTTTTTGCAAAAACTAGAATAGCAATTTATGAATTTCATTCTTTTAATTTTTGATCAATTTATTCTAACACTTTCTTTCAAAATAACTGACACATCCTGAAGGCTTCAGTCTGGCAAATCACATGTTCACAATTTTGTGGTTTGTTTTTTTTTTTAACCCAAGTTCTGAAATAGAACACTTTCAATGGTTTGTTTCACTTTTATTTTCAAACAAACATAAAATATTTTGACTCCACTAACAAATGTTCTGTTAACTTTGCAGTTATAGAATCTTTTACTTCAGTTAGTTTTAACATCAAAAATGCCATTCCAAATGAAAATATTTCTTTCATACCATTATTTCAATTCTTCATCAAACTCATTCGCAAACCTATGAAACTTCATTTCAACAAACTTACTGTTAGCCAAAGTTTTACCCAAGTTTTCCTACCTGCCTCTCATCCACAAAAGTGACAACTGTAATATCTCTTTCATTAGCCCACTGGGTAATGATGAGCAACAGCATTATTCTGAACCAGAGAACAGAGGGATCCTTTGAATATGTTCTGAGAATAATAGTAACAATGCAATATGCTTTTCCAACCCAAGAGCGATACTACTGCCTTCTTGAAGACACCCACTTTACCATTATGATTGTTGTCTTATGAAACTTGCCTTGGGAAGCCTGGAACAGTATTACAAAAGCTAAAATACAGAAAACCCCCTTCTTGTATAACTATATGGCTTTTCCTCTGGTCAGAGCAGGGAATCACCCTTTAAAACTTTTTTCCCCAGATATTTACAAACAGACTATTTTATAGTCCACAGTTAATGTAGAATTTTTATCACTTCTGTAAATCTGTCTCTGCTACGGAAATTCACAAATAATTTCCAATAAATTCATCTCAGGGATATACTAAACACAAACAAATACAATGAATGATTTATTTACCAAATCATTCATTACATTCTTTTGCATTGTCTATGCAAACTAAAACCTTAAAACGGTTTCTCTGTGTGAATTAAACTGCTGTGCCTAGGTAGTTCTTCAAAGGATTCTTCAGTCTGCTCACATTCCAAATTGATGTTCAATGTGGAAACCAACTATCCTAAACGCTATCTATTTCACACACCACCAAGCTCTGTAAACACAGGGATGTGAATCACAAAAGTAATGTACAAAAAACTCTGCAGTTTAAGCAAACTGTCTTACTTCAGTTACTAGAGAGATGATATAAATGTGCCTTGAGTCACCCGTCCGAGACGAGCCAGGAGGTTAATCTTGAAGTTTGCATAAGAATTAGATTACCAAACAGAGCTTTGCAGATTGACAGTTGCACAATGCCAGACAAGCAAAACCAAACCAACTTATTTAGCTACAATTGCAGCTAACACTGAAATAACCTTAGGTACTTAATGAGATTATAATCTCTGGGATGTGAAGGTAGGGAGCAGGGTGCAGGGAGGAAGGAAAAGGGAATTTTTAAAATTGACTGAGATGCTTGCATGAAATCTACACTGCTTGCATGCTTTCTATGTACCTTGTCTGAATTCAGCTTTCCTAGGAATTTCTGAGAGATAACACTTTGGCACAGGCAACGATGAAAACATTGGCCAAGGATATAGACCACTGCCCTAGAAACAGGACCAGAAATAAATTAATTTAGCAGAAAAAATAATAGCTTTTTCTCAATTAACACACAAAGGTACAGTTCCCAGAATTACTGCGTATGCACCAAAACTATGCTTGATACTACAATTTTCAATGAGATGTGCCATAACTAAAAAAAAGGATTGAAAACCCAAAAAGTGTTTGAGAATATAATTTTTTATGGCGTATATACCACTGACAGTTTGATTTTACGGTTCCTTTTTTCAACCACAAAGGAAATTGCAAGTTTTAAAAAAACTTACAAAAAAACCCCCCAACAACCTACTAAACTGTATTTCCAATTTTATATGTTGATCTAGGTGTCTTTGTTGTGCTGACAGTAATCTACATTTCATCTTTATGAGACTGACAGCCAGTGAGAAGAAGAACATTTAAAGAAGTTGCTTAACAAACTGTCCATTGTTAGAACATCAATGAAAGCTCCGAGTTTTAGATACTACACATAAAAACCCAAGCATGGAAAAAATATCAAATAAAATGAAGATAAATGGAAAGCTAGTAAAGAAAACACAGAAATATAAAAGTTTAAAAAAAAAAAGTTGTGTTCTCTTATAAGTAACATTAAAATAGAACAAAATAAACATGTCATCTGAACGTAGTATGTCCTAGGTACACAACAATCCCCAGATAGTGGGAACAATGTATTTTCTCAGTGTATCACTTATTTAAAATGTTAACACTTAATAAAGCTAAAGGTGGTCTGGTATTTCTTAATGTTAAATTATTTTGCACATGCCAAATTATCAGGAAAAAATGTTCAGTTAATGAAGGCAGAAGTTACAGAAAAAGAAACTGGTACACTTTAGGTTCTAACCTTATCTAATTCTCTCAAAGGCAAAATCCTTTCCTGTGGTCCTCCAATCAGATTTATCCTTACAAGAACATGGTTTCTCTCCACTGACAGACCATCAATTATAAAACCTCTGTGGAAAAAAACCCAAAAAACCCATAAAAAACCTCCAAAAATTAGAACAGCTTTGATTTACTGACTGTTTAACTCAGAAAACTTTAATAAGCAAGAATATTTTGAGAAACATACTTGAAATAAAGCACAACCTGGAATACACATAGGCATAAATAAACAGAAACATGAAGTATTTTGAGATGTCTCCAAGCATTGTTCTAACTTTGTGCTTCCCTACCTACTACTGATTAGAAACATCTGAGCAATTACTGGACTCAAAAGAGTAGAAAATTTCACAAGTTTTGTTATTTCACATAAAAATTATATAATTAGGGCAGTGACAGTTAATGGACCATCAAAATTTGCTCCTTATTTGGCCTACCAATATAGTTCTGCTGTCACAAATAAGCAGAGTTATTCATTATTTGAAACATAGCCAACTTGCTGTCTGAAGTCACTGTGCGGCCCAAGGTACAAAATTTTTGAAAGCAGTAAAATTCAGTTTTTATTCACCAAGTTTCTTAATAGAAGTTTTGCCTTAGTAGGAAAATAGCAGGTTTCATCTTCAAATAGTAAATAACTATCATCTTCACCCATACTGTTTGACTTACATTCTGTAATGGTCTCACATAACAAACAGTAAGGGGAAAATCCTTAAAACACTGCATGCTGTGAGAAAGGAAAAAAATGCCTGTAACTAAATGACTTTCTGCTTCTGTCCCAAAAATAATTTTTCCTTTTGAAAGGATGTGCTGTGCAATTTTATTTAGAAGACAGCAGTGGAAAGTCATAGAAGCTGGGTAGTTGACTAAGCTACAAATAAACTATTGGAGAGTTGACAAAGCTACAAACCAGTGACAACCACAACAACAAAGACACTCCCCCACAAAAACCTCAAAGTACTGATGCCTTTAATTCATGAGCATTAAAACAATACTCTGATTTTATATTAAATACATAACATTAAAAACAATAGAAATTAAAAGGCATATTTACATCCACAAGTTTTGAACACTTTTTGTTTAAGGAACAACTTAAGAGTAATACAAATAAAAAGTAGTAAAATAATTACTTTTTTATTTCTTTTATTTTTGGGGTGAACATGGGAAAAAGAGAAGGCTATTGTATCTTTTCATAATTTAAAACTTCTGACAAAGCTGCATATAAGGAAACTTACGGACATTAAAAGCCAGCTTAAGTGAAAGCATTTGTATGTTTAAAGCCACTAAGGCATTCATGTGCATGTTCTCAGAAGAGTTTGATAGTTAAAATAACATTTACATCAGTCACTTCTTACCCTGGTCCTTCTGAAGTTTCTGTGACATTTTCCTCTTGAGCAGTTAGTAAAACTTGTGACACTTTATACTGAGTCTCCAAGAGTAAAAGGGTATTGAGCTCACAGCACAGTACATTTAACAGCCTGCAGAAGGACACATTGAAATGATAGCACATCAGTCAGGACTCCAGTAATGCACAGTAAGACAAGAGTGAACGTGTTTATGAGATCTTGCAATGGAAAGGGAGGGGAGAAATACACAACAAAAAAACCCACTTGAAGTGTCTGACAAAAACCCAGACATAACCAGGTCAGGAACACTCTTTCATATCCTTTTTAGCCACTCAAGTAGCACAACCTTGATCAAACAGGGAATGGCTCCCAACAGATTTTTTTTGTGTGCACTCAACAACCAGAGAAAATACCYACTGGTCAGCTCAGTCTGCTTTTGAGTTTACATCACAGTATGACAGAAATTATGCAGGCTTAGTAAGACGTTCCACGTGAAATGTACGGAAATTATACAATAATAGGCTGGTAAGGCAACTCAGAGTCAGGTTGTCTGAAGGGGGAGGAAGGCAGGGAGGTAAAAAAATTATCTTTCCTTTAGAAAATAGCCTTTTTAGCCCTTCTGTACAACCAAATTTRACACAGTTCAAAAGCAATAAAAGATTTAACATGCAACGTAACCAAAAAATCTGCTGGATTGGGGTTTTTTCAGAGAAACACAAATAGTAAATGAAATTAATAATAACAAGTGCACAAGACAGTGCATTATGTACTATTTTCTTTCATAAATTTGGGGCAAATTAACAAGGTAAGTATTCCAATATATTTTCATGCAAAGCAATCCAAATAATATTACTTTTTCTTTTAACTAATCTATTCATTCTAAGACCGCAACAGAATAATTTCATTGAGGGCTTCCAGTTCAAGGAAAACAATGTAACTAAACATTCTTGTTACTGGTTTTATTTCCTGTTTTAACACAGCCATAAAATGAAACATAAATTAAGTCTGATCAGCATTATATTTTGCATTCACATAAGATGTGATATGAACTAGAAAATACACTGTTTTAAATTCATAGTCTGTTAGTCAAAGCTTATTTTCTTCCCTGTAATTCCCAATATGCTTCTACTGACAATAGCAAAAATTCATAAGCCATTCTCTCAATAATTTAACACCTGCAAATTCATACAGTTGTGGCCAAGGATTAAACAGTCAAGATGAGAATATGTCTCTTTAGGTTTTTTCCCTGTTGTTTTTTAATACAACTTGATCTGTTCAGTTTCAATATTCTTCAGGTTTTATTTCTTTTACATTAACTATTTTGTGACATCAATTTGTTCTCAGTACTTTTCTAAATTATAGAAGAAGCAATGACAGTTCAACTATAATTTTTATAATTATTATTGTTTAGAAGAAAAGAAATAGAAAAGAGCACTGAAACCATTATGAAAATGGACAATTTCTTCTGTTACGTACAATAAATGAAGGGCAAAGACCTGTTTACAGCAGTTAAAAGCCACTTGGGAGAAGACTGGTAGCTGAGAATGCTTTATAACATCTCCTCTGGTAGGCAAGGCAGGGCAAAAAACAACCACAAGCAAATAAAATTAGGTGGAATAGTCGTAAAATAAATGATGAAATATACAAGATCTAACGTGAGCAGCTGCTGCTTGGGCATCCAAATGAAATTTTCACCTATATAGAAAGTATATATATATTATATATTATATATGATATGTATATATATATATATATACTATATATATAATAGAATGTATTATATAGAAAACTACATTTAAAAATGCTATTATTGAAGTACAGGTGTATTTAGTTAAATGTAATATTCCATTAATTACCTTCCAAAGTCATAAATGTATAGACTAAGGTTTGTAATTAAAAAAAAAAAAAAAACAAAACAAACATATTTTATAGTGTGTATATTTGTAACCATGCTTGAATACAGCTATGGAGATTTTTATTTTTTGTTTGTTTTTAATTGCATTTGGAACGTAAGAATTGGATCAGACTCCCCATCTYAATATCTCATCTATAAGAAGCACATGCTTGTGAGAATGTATAAAACCTTTACAGATGTAATACAATAAGATCAAAGCATATCTTTTTGAGACATATTTTAAAATTTTATTTGGAAACTGGAAGACAGAATTCCCAACCTGAATACTGCTGAAAATTGGAAGATAGATACACTCTGATGAAGTTCTTGTACCTGGGAAGAACCCAATGCAACAGTACAGGCTGGGGGCCAATCAGTCAGAAAGCAGCTTTGCAGACAAGGACCTGGCGGTCCTGATGGTCAATAGGTTGAACATAAGCCAGAAACACGTCCTCGAAGGCCAATGCCATCCTGGGCTGTGTAATGAAGAGTGCTGCCAAAAGTCACTTTGAGGGAGGTGACCCTGCCCCTCTGTTGGCACTGGTAAAGTCATACCTGGAGTGCTGAGTCTAGTTCTGGGCTCCCCAGTAACAGCATGACATGGATGCACTGGAGCAGGTCCAGCAAAAGGCCAAGAGGCCGATCAAGGCTTTGGCCATCTGACATAGGGAAAAGCTGAGAGAGCTGTAGCTGCTCAGCCTACAGAAGAGAATCCTCAGGGGAGATCCTGTCATGTGTATAAATATCGAACAGGAAGGTTTGAAAATTGAGTCAGACTCTTCTCAGTGATACCCAGTAAAAGGACTAGATGCAATGGGCATGAATTGAAAGACAGGAAATTCCATTTTAATATATAGTGACAGTGGTAAAACAGTGGAACAAATTGCCCAGAGATGCTGCAGGATCACCAGCCTTGACAATATTCTAAACCAGACTGGACATAGCCCTGAGTAATGCTCTGTAGTTGAACTCACTTTGAGCAGAGCAGTTGTACCACACAATCTTCCATCTCCCTTTCAATTCTGATCATATAATTGTGATCACTACTAATAAGATATACCATACACCCAGGAACAAACTGCAATACATATAAAATAAAAGATTATCTGAAGGCAGTCCTTTATAGAAGAGTAATTTTAAAGAAATTCAGAAATACCAAAATACATATCATAGTTGTGAAAATATGCTAGGAATAAGTAATTTTGTTCTGAATTCTGCACTTCCTGCCCTATCTGTCTTTCTTGGAAGGTGGTCCCTGGATTCTATCCCTTCAACTACAATTTCTCAACTAATACTTCACTGTAGAAATCACTAATCTAAAAAAAGGCATTCTAACTAGTATTTTGTTCCACAGACTATCTCCCTGGTTTTGGTATGTGGAATCATAATGACTTCTTTAATTATGACAGCAAAAAAGGTCCTTCGTGGGATATATATCAGCTAGTAAATAAACCTTGCTAGTTTTTATGTTGCCTCTCTAAATTTTTTTGCCTGAAAATAATATAATTAAACTGCCCATGATTTACTCTGAGTTGCTAAAAATGCATATGATGAGGATAGCTTATTAACATCTTCTCAATATTTTTTCTGAGTTCCTTTTAAGAACACAAAGCAATATGTCCTTTGTTCTTTTTCCCAACGTCAAACCACGTTTCTCTCAACAGCACCTTTATCATAGTAAACCCAGTTCTATTTTCCTGCAGTTCCCACTACACCACCATAAACTATTCTTTCTTACTTTCATAATATATATTCTTTCCAAAGCCACTCTGATGCTCTGTCCTCCCTTCAGGGATATCTGCTAATGCTCAGCTGGTGGTGAAAGATGCAAGATACTGTTCTTGAACACAGCAGCTGTAAGAGTCTGTGGTGAGTTGACACCAGTCAGCAACTAAGCACCCATCCTGCTGCTCACTCCCTCGCCACCAGTGCCTGGCCAGTCTACAACCAATGAGACCTGCAAGACCAACCTCCAAGCCCCTCAGTTTTTATTACTGAGTGGGATGTTACATGGTATAAAACATTCCTTTGGTCAGTTCAGGTCAGTTGTCCCAGCTGTGTTCATTCCCAGCCTCTTGCACATTCCTAGCCTACTTTCTGGGGAGTGGGGATGAAAAAGAAAGCCCTGCAGCTGAGCAGTTGCTTGCGCAGTTTCAGTGGAAACATGCTGTGTTACCAATACTCTTTTAGTCACAAATTCAAAACACAGTATCCACGTGGGGTTCTATTAAAAAACTTAACCTCAGTCCATACATAATCCAGTGAAACAAGATAAAATTCCATGCTACAAACAGCACGAAATTTCCACCATATAGGAAAAAGAAAACAGCTCAAAGTAAACTATACTACAATCTCAGTAACAGATGTGTGCATGCAGCATAAAATGGCCAACTAAACACAAAATGCTTATATCTATGCTATAGACAGTGACATGATGATGAAATAGAGGACTAAACTGGTCTTGAGTAAAAGGTTTTCTTTTGGCTTGTAGTTACTGCCTTCTACAGATATAGGCATGGCTGAATCAGGTCAGTGCAAAATACACAGTATGATATTTGTAGAGCTCAGTTGTGACAAGGTAAGGTGCTTTTTTTTCCTCTCAGGAATAAATATTAAAAACTGAAGAGCAATAAAACAAGGACTGGAACTTCTTTGCAGTAGCAGGACCTCCTTTTCACTAAATGATTATGTACAACAACAGTGAAATCCAAAGCAAAACTTCCATTAAACAATTTCAGTGTCATCATCATCAGGGGCAGCCTCAAAACATTTAACATCTGAGCCTACATTAACAATTTGATTTATTATTTATTATGCTTTGAGTAAGAGCCTAAACTTCAATGAGAACGTGGATCCAAAGAGTGAGGGGCAATTACTATCAAGTGCCAGACCAGTACAAAAAGGCTACGGCTAACAAAAAAACCCCAAAGAAGTCAAAAGCCACTCAGTCAGTGTTGGAACACAAAGGGCATTTGGAAGATTCAGCCAAGCAAAGCTTTGCACACTGCCTTTGCAAACTGAACAAGAGGCATTAGCAATGAGCAGACAGAGGATGCCTCTGCACTTGGTCTAGCTAAAGGATTGAGGCTTCTAGTTGTTCCACTGAGGGCAATGCATGGTTTTGAAAAAAATATGAGTTTCTCGATACAGAAGTTACACCTTTGGTGCCTGGGGCACTGGAAGCTACCACCTTAGAGCAGTCATGTTTCTCCCAGAAAGAAAACTCAGGGACTAATGTATTCCTTACAGTGTTTTCCACATGGAAAGATTTTCAAAGGAGCACCCACACCACTTCAGCTACCCAATGTACCTACAAATGACATGTAATGTGATGGCTAATGGTAAAAAGTTTCCCTAGCTAAACAAAAATGCTTTCCATGAGCATCACTTGCCAGCCTACAGGACTCAGAAGTGAAGTGCTTTAATGTCCCCCAGCTAAGTAAAGAAAAAAAGTCAACAAACAAGCGACATCTGATCACAGAATCTACTCTTCCTATTTTATTAGTAATGATTTAAATGAATAAACCTAAAAATCTTCTAATAATATATAAATTAGCAAAAAATTGAATAAACTGTGTAACTACATGATCACAGATAATGTGGAAGCATTCTCACATAATCCTGTTGCAAATCCCCATCACTAGTAGTCACTGCTAATCCAGACTCTGTCCCCTTTCACCTTTGGATTCTGCTACTCATAATGCTTTTTAATAAAGAGGAAGGAAAAGAGAGACTAAATATAAGCAGCATTACGTTGCAATCACTAAAATCACACATTCTCTTAATTAACAATACACATAATGCAAGTAYAATTAAGGAACAATCTACTTCATATGCTGAGGCTACCTCACTATTAAAATGCAATTTTATAAGGGGGCTTTTTACAATGCAGTTGATAAAAGTAATGGAGAAGAATGCAGGGGTGTTTATTATGTGTATTTCCTAAACTCACAAAGTTGTCTTTTGCCTATCACTTTTTTTTTTTTATTTAATTCATTTACCTGGGTTTCACTGGAGTGTTCTAGATGAAATTTTGACTACTACGTGCAGCTTTGAGGCAAATAGCAAGATGGTGATTGATTTTGATGTCAGYATAGTATGACTCATTTAAATTTTCTCTGCTAGTTTTTTGGGGCAACAGAAATAGTTACAATGCATTTTTATAATTTTCTGCACCCATTTGGTAAGCAAGAAAACTAGGATAATAAATTAAAAAAACATATTTACCATGATATGTTATATGACAAAGAAAATGTGACCTAACAATGTCAAAATATTTATTACACAAACCTGAAAGTAACAAGCCAATATGCTTTTCCTATTTGCAGCAGACAGTAGGTTTACAATCCTGAGGCTGATACAGATGAGCATATGACTTAGACTAATATTTACAGTTTTCTATAATTCCACAGAAACAGAAATGCATTTATTCACACTGAGCATTGTAATAAATACTGTGTTTTCAGCCTTGCCTTGCAGAAGCCTAAAAGAAACCTATTTTTCATTGCAGTTCAAATTACACTTCTACAAAATAGGTTATCTTCAGATATCTCTAATGCTAGGCAAAGCACATTGTGTCTTTAAAATTAAACAGTCACAATTAGCATATCTGAAGGAAAAGGATTTACCCTCAGAATTTTCCAGGTATTTCCCTGCAGAAAGCCAAACTCTTGAACAGGTTGCTTTCCTTGTCGCTCCTGCCGCTAGCAGGAGCCATCTCAGTGAACAAGTGTGGAGCTAACAAAGGTTCTTCTGATTCAGAATGTACATACAAGAGATCTTTTGACTCCACAATATTTAGGAGTTTTATTGATTTATGGTCAAAATAAGCCACTGGGGAAAAATAAGATAGCCAAAGAAAGAAAGGGTCTAGTTTTCCTCTTTAAAGTATTCAAATGCCCCTTACCATCATATTACTATATATCCACAAAAAAAAAGATTCAAGGAACAGTGTGTTATAGAAGTACTCTATTAAGTAAAGGGAATTTTTGCAAAGCTGCCTGTAAACCAACTCTCATCCCCTCCCACTGCCCATAGTCTATGCATATTCCAGTAATGTTGTTTCTCCTGTTTTTCACTCAAGCCAACACTAATGGAGTATCTTTGAATTTATTTTGGGGTATTGATGCTGTTTAGAGACAGGAATCTGATTATCAAAGGCACAAATTTTTACTCTGCCATGCTTCAATCCAGCTAACAAAATGCTATCACTAACATTCACAGAAAACTAATTTTCTGAATAGAGAGTACAGCAATATGTAAATGCCTGAATAATGCTCTAGGCAAAGACTTTGAAAATATATATATATTATGCATATGTTTTCTTGGCAGGCTGTAAAAACTCAAAAGCCATGAATGTATTTACTGTACTGAAATACTAGACAAGTTGCCTTGATAACATATAAAACCATCAATCTGAAAGATTTCTTTATTAATATAAGTTACAGAGATTCAAAGATCTTGGCCTTAAAAGGGAGGTGGTGAAGACTTCTAGTGTCACATTTTAAGAAAACCGTTATTTCTCATATGCAGTATCTTTTCAAACCAGATCTATGGGTACACTTGTATCAGAGAAATAAAGCTGATAATTAAATTAAGAAAATACTCTGTGTTTAGTATATTAAAAAAATATTGCTTTAATTATTGCTTTGAATTTCCTTTCTCTAGGATTTGTGCTCTGATGGCAAGTTCAGAACCTTCTAAAACAGAAAGACCGCTGAGAATTCCTGCATTAGTTCCTGTGCATCCAGATTTTCAGCCTGTAGAAAAGAGTGTCTGAGACAGCCTTCAGTGCTCTTTTATCAACTGATATTGGCCAACTGGGAGACTTCTTGATTCTAAAAAAGTGTAAATCTGCTTTGAAGCTGAAAGCTGAACTGACAGTTTGAAAAACTTTCTATACACAAATTAGGAACTGTCTATATACTTGCACATATCTATTCCTATCTCCCACTTCTTGCCTAAGCTTTTCCTTTAATAAATAAATAATAACGATAATAATACCTTTTTTTTTTTTCCAATTAGCTTAAAAGGACCTTCAAATGAATAAATCTCATCACAGAAACACACAATAGTGCAATTAATGGAAAACCAGATCATTGTCTGTGAAATTACTGAAGAACCATCCTATGCCAAGATACTCTCAAGAACTTAAAAACAAGAAAGAAAGAAGGAAGGAAAGGAAGGAAAGGAAGGAAAGGAAGGAAAGGAAGGAAAGGAAGGAAAGGAAGGAAAGGAAGGAAAGGAAGGAAAGGAAGGAAAGG